>OY770106.1:17108634-17671134 GCA_963669365.1 Verbascum thapsus | reverse complement strand
ATTATCTCATTCACAAATATTAAAACATTTCTAACATTATAAGAATACACAACTAATACTTAATTGAAAAAAAAAATTACTTCATACAACGTCTTGAAAAAAATAAACATATGCGAATATAAGGTTTAAAATTTAAGTTAATTTTAAATGAATTTGGGTTAGTGTCTGATTATCTTTTATTATATTAATCTACATTTAAGTGAGTCGAATAATCACACTTGAAGTTGCTCCGATTCAAATTGATAATCTTATATATAAAATGAGTTGTTTTTAGTGATTTGCATATCTCAATATTTTCGTAATAATTAAATAAATCTCATTTTTCACATAACAAGTATAATTTACATTGTAATAAAAAAATTCAATGTTTTATTATACCAAAAAAAAAATTATATATTAAATCAAATGATCACATACATTATCGTTTTTATAAACTTTTCGATGATCATAGAAAATGTGTTATTTTAACTCATTTTTGGTATTTATGTATATGAAATTAGTAGACTCATATTAACTTGTTTTAAAAATATTTTTTATTAATAACACATAAATGTACCACATTACTTGACCTATATATACCCATTTTAGAATTATAAACATACATATATACAAGTTTATTAACAAATTAAAAAAGTAACTTCAATGGCTTATAGGAAAGTCCCATATATATATATAAAGAAAAAGTAAGACTTTGTTTGTTTATGTTTTCAAATCCCGTTTTTCAATATTTGAATCACAAAATTCAAAATAAATTTTAATATACTAAATTCTCATTTAAATTTACCTTTTCTCAAATTTACTTTTTAAATCCTTTATATAACTACCTATGAATCATATATTCATTATCTCACACATTCATCAATCAAATCATTTATTATAATCATTATTTATCTTTCTCTTTCCTCCTTTAAAATTTTTAATTTATGTTTTATTATTTTTAATTCAGATAATCATTATATAAATAACTAAAACAATCATTCTGCACATCATGTATTAACCTATCACTATTCACTTGACATATTTTACAACTTTCAACATATTTTAAAAAATATAAACAAACACCTACCATTCTAACACGAATTTTGGTGGTACGCAATTCCCGAGAAACTTTCCAATTTTCAACTAAAAAACATAAACAAAGAAAGCCTAAATTCATGAATAAATATAGGATTGAAACATAATCCAATTCATGTATAACAAATTCAATTTAAAAAAATTTATGAGATAAAAAATAAAAGCATATAAGCAAATTTATTATTAGTTAAATTGCAAAATTAACAATAATAGATAAATAGTAAGACAATTTATTAAAATGTGATAAATTAAGACAATTTATTAAAATGTGATAAAAAAGTGAAATTCAAGTAGTTGATGTAAGGATCGACAAAAAGAAGCAAAACAAGTGGTAAGGTAATACTTTCTGTTTCCGATTTATTTATGTTTTTGAGTTTAAGATTTAAAAATATTTGAAAAATGCATACTATGAAAATTCATATAGAATGGTGTGAGTTTGTTTATATTTAAAAAATTTGTTGAAAGTGGTAAAATATGTCAAAATAGTAGTGATAGATTAATGGATGATGTGTTGAATAATTGTGCTAGTTATGTAAATAATGGTTATGTGAATAAAATAATAACTAAAATGTATATTAAAAATTGTAACGTATGAAACAAGAAGATAAATAATGATTATACAAATGATTTTGATTGATAAACGTGTGAAATAATATTTATACAGTGACTCATAAGTAGTTATACAGGAGATTGAAAAAGTAGTATTGAAACAAAGTTAATTAGGATGAGAATAGTTTGGGTCAAGTTTACTTATAATTTGTTTTATGAAAAATTTTAAAAATTGAATTAAAATACATAAACAAATAAAGCCAAAAGGCTTCCAGCAACATGTTATTATTTAAAATAACATTAGGTATAATCAGTTTGAGTGAATTAAGTAATTTTTTGTTCCAATTTGATACTTAGATGTACACTACTTTTTGACTAATTTAAATTTCGTATATTTTAATTATAAAAATGGTTGCCAAGTTAACGTCCTTTAGTTTTTAAATAATAAATTATAAAGTAAAAAGCTAATTATCTATGTTATTGTTATTGAATAAATTAAATAAAAAAAAATAATTCATAAAATAAAATTATGAATATATATTTCATATTTTTCCACATTTTGGTATTATATTTAGTTTTGAACTGCAATCAATTTAGATATTCCATCAAAATAATAAACATTTAAAAATTATCATCATACTAGCATATTTGGTTATTTATATATGTCTATATTATAATATTATGTTATATAAAATTTTAATTTCAAAATCAAAATAAATACAATAACCCACACGCAACGCGTGCAGTTTACTAGTATATTAAATATATAAATTAATCCTTAACTTCTATTTTATTTCCAATGTGGAATAATCAATTTAAACCACCAAGTATGGATTGGAAAATCTCGAACAAGAAAACTTATTTACTCACAACATAGATTAATATAATTTTACAATATCTCATATCTCGAATAAACATAATGTTCGTGTTCTAGTTCAATATTTTTCATATATTCCATTTTTTCCAACAAATCTCGAAGTAAGACGTGGATCGAGTTCTTGGATGAATTTACAAATGATGACCTCATACCTATGTGTACTACTCTACTTGAAAATGAAAATGAGATCCATGTAATGACTATCATCTATCATCTAGATTATTCCTAATTTGCATATTGATATAGGATATTATGGGCCGTACCCAGCTAGGGTAAGCGTCGTAATCTATGTTCGTACGCTTTTATTATACTTAAGTCCTTGAATGTTTAAAATTGCAATACACTACAAGATGCGCGTGTATTTCATAACCGGGTCAGGCACCCTTGAAGACCCGGAAGATCCACCCTCCCATCTGAGAGACACGTGTATTATTCCACGTGCCCGGGTTCCTTTCGTACAGCGTGTCCTTACTCTAAATACCACCTTGTCTTATCATAGAAGGAGATTTTTGGAGAACAATCGAATAGTATGATCCCTTACTCTACTACCGAGTTAGTTATGCTTGATTGCTACCCCATATATCCAATTGAACTACGTTTAGACTTGATCTTAACGAAAAATACGTAGGCAACTTGGAAATTTCCTAAGTACAGTCTATACTCTCTCTCTCTTTGAACACCTTAGGGTCGCACGTGAGTAGCTCGGCTTGGTTTGGATCGTGTTTTACGACTCAAATCAGGTGGCGCCGTCTGTGGGAATGCAATAGCTAGAATACTATTTATAATAATATTCTAGAGATATTTTAGAATATTTCCATCCCTTTTTATCTGAATTGAGCTTTTTTGAAATAATCAATCTTTGCACGAAACGTGCCGTTAGTGTTAAATTTCATATATAATTTAATATTTTATCATTGAGATTAAGTTTTGTTGTAGGAAGTAGGGGTGGCAAGTTGGATCCAAAACCGCGGGTCCAACCCGACCCAATTAGTTTTGGGTTTGGATGGATCTTAAAAAAAAGAATTATGGTTCCAATTGGTTTTGTATTTATTAAATTTTTAAGACCTTGGTTTCATATGGTTTTTGATTGGGTCCAAATTGGTTCCAATAATGGGTCTATTTTGGTTCCTAAATGGATCCAATTAAAAAAAAAGAAATAATTATCCCTTTGTTCTTTCTTAGACCCAATTGGTTTTCTTTATTTAAAATTTCACTTGTAGAGAATATGTGATTGCTTAAGAACTAAACTCATACTTGTTTTAGTCATTTGAACTTATACTTTAAATAAATTTTTATAATAAGATCAAAAATTATTTTATATTATTTTTAGTAATTTGAGCTTTTTTATTTTTTAATATATATTTTATTTTTATTATTATATTAATAAATATATATTAAATAATTAAAAATAAATAAAAATATTTGGCTCGGCTTGAGTTCGGGCTCGACTCGAGCTCGAATTCATGCTCACGAGCTCGAGCCCGAGCTCGAAAAATTTGAGCTCGACGAGCTCGAGCCCGAGCTCGAAAATTTTGGGCTCGACGAGCTTGGGCTCTGTTCGAGCTCGAATCTATGCTCACGAGCCCGAGCTCGAAAATTTTGGGCTCAACGAGCTCGAGCTCGCGAGTTTGGGCTCGGCTCGAGCTCGAACCCATAATCTTCACTTTTCATAATCAACTTGCTCAATTTTGTCGTCTACTTAGATTCATCACGTCCGATCATTTTTCTTTCCTTTTTTTAATATATCATTTATCCAACAATTATATTATTTAAATATTTAAATTAAAAGGGATTATAATTTAATATTTTGCACACATGCAGACGATCTTTATGCGTAATTAATTCATAATCCGCAGCCCATAATCCTATACGCCATGATGGATTTGAAATTCTTTCCAGAATCTGCGGCTAATTTAATAAAAGTGTATAATTGTGATTTTTTTTTTGTTATCATTTGAGTGTTATTTTTCTATGTAGGAAATCATTATCACTTATATTCATAAATAAAATTGTACTTGTTTTTTGTTTTAATTAACTGTTTTAGTTGTGTGATTTGAATGATAATGACTGCAGTCACAAACATTTCGGTCTAGTTTGTAGTTGTTTTTACTTTGTGATTATAATATTCGATTTCGTTTGAAAATAAAAATTCAAGGTTTATATGAATCTTAATTGAAAAATTACTTTTTAAATTATATCTTTAATTTCTCTAAATTAATTTTTTCGTTACAAATTAAAATACATTAGTTAATAATATATTTTACATATAAATTATTACATTAGTATAATATGATTGGAACTTTTATAATAAAATTATAAAAATATAATGTAATAAGTTAGTTAGTGAATAAGAAAAAAAAAATTTATTTGCATTATATTGGATTAGTTGGTGAACAAGAAAAAAAGATTAGTGATTAGTATACAAATGTTTGCATTGTGTTGGATCCATAAGTCACCAACCTCCTATTTTGGATCCTTTATGGTTCCTAAATGGATCTTTATACAAGAACCATTTGGAACCAATCAAAACCAATAAGGACCCAATTCATATTGAAAAGACATTTTGGTTTCTTGTTGGTTCCAACTTATCTTTTTTACAAACCAAATTGGACTGAACCCAAATCCGATCCGATCCACCCATTTGCCACCCCTAGTAGGAAGTAATGGATTAGACTTTAGAGTTATTCATTTGTTCCAACCCTTAGACGCACAAGTCCCACTTTCATCTACCATCTAAATCTTAGTTGGATCGTAATTAATTGTTAATTTTTTTTTTCCGTGTTCCATTAAAAAGGCAATATTTTGTTTCCTTAAAATAATGGATTGCCTTTATAGGTATCGCCGTATCGTAGTAAAAGAATTTGATTTTCACTAATTTTGCTTGGATTAGTTTCCTTATGACTAAAGGACTGAGAGTTTGAATTGGAATACGAATCTCTGGTTACTGGACGAATTAGGTCTCTTAATCATAAAATAAATGAAAGTTATTAAATCCATTTATACACACACACATATTACATATAACCAAGAAAACTAAACGATCATCTGATTTTTCAAGAATATTGGATGATTTTAAATCAGAAATTCAGTTTCCAATATCATAAATATGAAGAAACATCCTTATGTAAAGATTTTGCTATTCATTGTTTTCGTGATTCTCATCTGGAGTTACCTCAAAACTGGTCTAATTATCGACCAAAAACTGTTCCCCCATCATAACCTCAAGAAAATCAGCATATTCATATTAGCAGGCCAAAGCAATATGGCGGGCCGAGGTGGTGTGACGAACCAAGTATGGGACGGATTTGTGCCACTAGATTCCTCGCCCAACCCGAAAATTCTCCGACTTAACCAAAATTTGGAGCTGGAAGTGGCTAAAGAGCCCCTTCACGATGGGATTGATGCTAACAAAACTTGTGGGGTTGGCCCTGGGATGGCGTTTGCTAATGCAATACTGAGAAACGATCCTGATTATGGGATGATAATTTTAGTCCCTAGTGCTGTGGGAGGGACTAGTATTAGGGAATGGTCGAGATATAATAGTAGCCTGAGGGCAAATACGATTGCAAGAACTAATGAAGCTCTTAAATACGGTGGGAAAATTCGTGCGATTTTGTGGTATCAAGGGGAGAAAGATACAGAGACGGAAGAGGGTGTTGTGATGTATCCAAGTGAATATAAGATGTTTATTCATCTTTTATACCAAGAGCTCAACTATCCTCAAGTTCCTTTCATTCAGGTAAACTTATTCTTATTCTTACATAATATTGTACTATATAATATGCTCGATATGCCTAAAAGTTTACCCAATTCCAGTCTGTTAAATGAGATTGTTAATTAATTACATGAAATGATCGCTTAAGATTAATTACTTTTAGCCAAGGTTTGCAGTCCCCAGCCAAACTCAGCTTTCGGGTACTTATAAGCTATAGGGCTTTAATTACATTCATACTAGTAGTAGTTTGAGTGTGCTGCACTTATTTTAATCTTTAATTTTAGTTCTTATATTTGATATTAAAATTTTTGTTGTGGTAAATTAGTGATAGTGAATTCTTATTAGGCCAAATCGAATTTGACAATTTTTTTATGACAGGAACTAAACACAAAAAAAGCGTTATTATAATTAGAATCTAAATAGGGTGGGTCAAAGCCGGCATAACCCTTCAGTTTTAACAAAGACATTTTTGGTCCCATACCCTTTTCAAATTTTGTTCCAATTTGTTATAAGATTCTCATAATTATGTCCTATAATTTCTAAAATACTCGTACTTGGTCTTAACAGAATGTTTATTCAAGATTTAACGTTAGTCTTGAATGATTTTTTGGAGAGACTTTGTGCGCGAGTGGCACATGATATTAAATAAAAAAAATCTGATATATTTTATAGTTTGTATGTGAATGTATTCTAGTATAAATTCTTAAGAAAAAGTCCAAACGTTGAAGAGTTAATCGTCAAAATTTTGGACGGAAAATTTGTTTAAACTAAATGTACTAAATTGTTTTTAAAATTATGAGACACAATGAGAGAATCATATATGAGTGAGATCAAAATATGTAATTTCTTTAAAATGGTTAATTATATTGGACAAAAATGCAATTGTACCCATTTATTCATTCTTACAAAGTGTGTATCAAATGTGAAATAGGTAGCATTGGCTTCAGGGCAAGGAGAGCTGGATTGGCTTGAAACGGTAAGAAGAATTCAACTGAGAATGGATCACATAATAACAGTTGATGCAATAGGACTTGCACTACAACCCGATGGTTTGCACCTCACCACCATGGCTCAAGTTCGTCTTGGAAATATGTTGGCCGAGGCATACATGAATTCTTGAATTATAGACTGGATCCATACATATAGCACACCACAATTTTGTACAACTATTTATATATATATATAGGAGCATTTTTTGTTTACTCTGATTTGCTAATTCATAAGAGGTTTGAAACATAAAAATTGTATACTTTGTCAATTGATTCGGATTTTCATGTAATGTCCAACAATTTAGTGATGAATTTTAGATGATCTTAATGATCCATGAAACATAGAGATAGTGAAGATACATAAACCTAGAGGTTGATGTCGGCTTTCCCATGCATGTGATTGGTCTAATAGCTAGGGATATTGTGTTTAGAACAAGAGAAAATTACAAAAGTCCACCTCAATTTAGTGCAAATTACAAAAAATTATGTCTGAGTTTTGAAATTACAGAAATTTTCCCTAGTAGACCCAATAAGCTTAATTACATATTCATACGTTCAACGCTATGCTGCACGGACACGGATACGGGATATGGATATGACAGAGATGCGAAATACAAGAATTTCCAAAATTGTAATATACGTTACAATGAGGATATAATGATATATATTATAATAATTAAATTAATTAACAAGCCTTATTAATGAATATCATAATCAACTGATTGTAATAATTACTAAATATATGAAACTTCTATAAATAATAATCATAAATATACGCAATCATATATATGATCAAGTAGTTTGATCAACTACTCGAAATAGAAGTACTAACTTTATTTATTGTATTTTACACACTAATTAAGGTTTAGACCTTGCATGGGAATATATTATAAAAATATCAAGACCCAAAAGACAAGAAACAAATAATTGCATATTACGAAAAGTAAAATAATTTTATCAATTTAAGTATTTACTGTTCAATGTTCATAGTCAGCATATATAAATTAAATTTTTAAAAAATATCCTTAAATATTAAATAATTTACTTGAAGAGTTTAGGTGGAAAGAGATAATTTCATCATAGTTGTAGTAAAAAAAAATAAATTTTGATCATAGTTACAATGAAAAAGAATTGCAAAAAACAAATACCAACAGATGGAATAAAAGTTACTAATTTCAATATATTTCCAATTACTGTCCTAGATATTATCTCTTTAATATTCATATTAATTTAAAGAGAAAAATATCATTTGATATAAACATCATTTGATTGGTCAACATATTCATGTGACATGATTTGATTGGTTGTGGATTTCTTAACTGCATGGCATTATATTATTGGTTGAAACACCTTGATTTGACATGTGGCGTGATTTGATTTGCTAATAAAATATATATTCACATATCAATTTTTAATTTAGAATTAAATTTGGTAAATTTTAAAATATAATAAAAGATTTAAGTTGATACTTAATATCATATTTTACACTTTCATCATTTGATTGACGCAAAATTTCAATGTCTTTAGTGTGTAAAGTTGAATTACCCTTATTTTTAAATTTCGAAATATACCATTCTTTATTATTTATTACTTTAATTTTATAAAGTAAATATTTTCTAAAATCAAAATAAAAATAATAATCTTCCTATCAAGATTAATAATGAATAGCAAGATTAATCTTGTTATAAATTGCAAGTAAACTGTACCTTTTATCTATTCTCATCCAAATAAAAAAATTGGTTGTAAAGAAAAATGATGGAACCATGAACTAAACTTACCTTGGTAAACATACTAAACTTTCTTGTAAGACTATTATGAAGTTAACTAAACTTTCTTGTAAGACTATTATGAAGTTTACATTCTATTGTTTAAGTTTCATTTAACTTCTCTTTTGACCTATTTTTATCAGTTATAAAAAAAGTCTTTTATCTTTTTGACAATTGCTTGCATCTTCATATTCTTTATCTTTTTATACATATAATCTTTAATTCTATTAGACATATTTCACTATAAAGTTCAACAAATTTATTTAACATGATACCAAAATCAGAAGAAAGCACGTTCCTCTATTTTTAAATGAACTTCATTGAAGTATTTATAAATCAACTCTAACTTAATATACAATCATCCCAATGATTTGCAAGTGCATTTGCAAGGAAAAAAAATCTTGCATTCGTTACAAATATGAAATTAAAAAGACTAAGTAAATTAACAAATAACAATATTTTAACTTGATAGCTTCATTGTATAAACCATTGTTCTTAAAATTAAACCGGACCGGCCGGTTTAACCGTGAACCGGTCTCTAGGCTGGTCCGGTTGTGTAGTCTATTCGGGTGGCATTTGACCCAATCCGAACCGGATGCGAACCGGCCGAACCGGGCCAACCCGAACGGTTAAACCGGTTATTGACTAAACCGATTTTCATATTTTCCATTCTTTGTTTACAAAAATTCAATCAAATGTGCTTTGATCAAAATTTGAACTCTAATCTTTCTCTTATGTAAGAGAATAGCTCACCAGTACACCAAAGAAATTTTTTATTCAAATGTCTAATATTATACATTATATTAACTTCTCAAACATTAGTTTCAAATTTAAAAATGTTAAAATTTTACTTTATTCTATTAAATAATTAATTGTATATAAAATTGAACATGTGGAAATACTTTTCATGTACATTTGTGTTTAATATATTTAATATTATATGTATTTAACTAAATTATTATTTTTAAATTTAAATGACTCAAATTTATATGTATTCCAATTTTCCAGCAACTCATCCAAATCGGCCTCTATGGGGAAGATGGGGTAAATTATTTTTTTTATCCCACAAGTTTCACCATTCTCACTTTTGGTCTTGCGCTTTTTAGTTTTCTCACTTTTATCCCATAAGTCGTCAAACCTAACACTTTTGGTCCATTCACCAAATTCCGTCCGAAAATAAACGGAACCACGCACGTGAGACGTGCGTAGCCATTACTGGAAGGGAAAAAAGCGGGAATCAGTGTCAATTGTTTTCCTTTTTTAGTTTTGGAGGGAAAATTGAGGAAATACCAACCCATTTCTTCCAATTTCTTCCCATATCCGCAATTAACTATAATATGTTTATATGCCCATCTAGAAAACAAAAGCATTTTGTGATGAGAGGTTGATGATTCATGGTCCATTTTACTTGAACTGTCAAGTTTACTTTCAACTTTATGAGAAGATTCATGACACCTTTAAGCCACTAGATATTACAGAGAACTGAGGCACATTCTTGTATCAAATCTTATTAGACGACTGGCGCTAACTAGTTTAGTTAATATTGAAGGTCCTCTAACTAAAGCTTCTACAGTTTATCAAGTTATTTTTTCACACGTTTAAGGGTTTTTGTTTTCCAGGTTTCTTAATTATGTTGAACTTAGGGGTGTTCATGAGTCGAGCTCGAGTTGAGTTGGGCCTAAAATTAGAGCTCGAGCTCGAGCCACAATTTTCGAGCTCGAGCTAAGGAGCTGCAGGGAAGTGAGCTCGAGCCCGTTCAAACTCGAGCCAAGCCGAGCTCGAGCTCAAAAAAAATATATTTTTTAATAAAATAATAATTTTTTTATAATTGTTTTTGGTAAAATATATTATTAATTTTATATTTATTCATATATTATTAAATATACAAAGACAGGTAAAATTGCAACTTTGGTACCTCAAGTTGGCATGTACACGAATTTGATACTTTAAATTGGACCACTGGCAATTTGAGTATCATATGTTAAAAAAACCGCAATTTCAATACAAATTTCGCCGGAAAATCATATAATCACCGAAAAAAGTCACATAACTCGCACGTGACTCTCAATTTGGGGATTTTCTGATTTTTCCTCCAAAAATCACTAAATTGGGGGCAAATGTGATAATTATTTTGACGAAAATACCCTCCAATCGTATTGTTTTCCCCAATTTAACCTCTTATACCTAATTTTTGCCCCAAAATTGAAGAACTTCATATTTTTCCATACCAACTCGATTTCAACTCCATAAAAGTTATGTTGTTTTAACCTATCTTCTTCTATTGCTTCAAGCTATATATATATATTGACTTCTAATCGAGCCTAGTTACTTGTTTATTTCAGGAGATGAATATATGACTATTCGGCAAGCAGTGAACAATCTACACCAGTCGCAGCATTTTATATCGAAGAAATAGCAGTCTAACAGAACTAGGATATAGGATATAGTGAATTTGTAACTTATAGTCTGTAATTCATTCTCTGAGTGGTATTTCTCATAATTTCCATAACATTTTTTTTTACAGAAACTTGTTCTACACCAGAAACTAGTAAAATCATAGAAACCAATAACAAAAAATCCAAAATTATACATAAAAATCAATTGCATACTGTTCTAACATAAGGATCAGATTAGACCCAAATAGGTGGCGGCCAAATTCCATCCTCAACAAATTGATCCATTGTATCTATAGTTCCATCTTGTAAACACCAATATCATGTCCCCCAATCCTTGGTTCTATATGTGCACACAAGCTATCATCTGTAAAATAAACACGATTCTTTAAACATCTCGAAAATTCTATGGATGATAAACACAAGCTCTGATTATCTCCCAAGAACAAAACCCCATATTCTATACTATCAATCCTCTCCACTTCTCCACTCTTGACATCTAATCCAAAGATCTCGAATCCCGTCGTTTTGTGAGGAAAATCATAGCGAAACTCATCGATTTCTTCATCCTCGTCGTAATCTTTTTGATACCCTATGACCTGTTTATCAACATCAACTTCCCCTTGGTGTCGAAAACCAAATACTTTCTATCCGCATAGTTTGGAGACGAAGGTTCATAAACGGTATCTATGAATGGACCTTTAACGGGATCTCCTTTTACGACAAACCCGTGAGAATTCAAGGCGTAAAATCGATGTTCTTGTTCAAGTTGGGATGTCTAAGCTTCACAATTTTTGCACAATATACCTCTGGGTACCTCTATAATCACAATGGTATTTTCAATTCGGCTTTCGTACAGTGAAATTTTGGGAGAATTTTGGAAAATTTGTGGATTAGGTTTTTGTGTTCATTTGGGGATTTTTTTTGTGTTAATAAGAGATGAGGAAAGTTCCTTCTGCCTAATAGAAAGCGTGGCACGTTTCTATTATTATTATTTTTTTTAATTAAAAAATTCCCCTAATTTGGTGATTTTGGAGGAAAATCAAAATCTCCAAATTGAGAGTCACGTGCGTGTCACGTGACTTTTTTCGGTGATTTTATGATTTTTAGCGAAATTTGAACTGAAATTGCGGTTTTTTGAACATATGGTACTCAAATTGCCAGTAGTCCAATTTAAAGTATCAAATTCATGTACATGCCAATTTGAGGTACCAAAGTTGCAATTCTGCCTACAAAGACAATACGTCGGGAGCAATGGCAACAGCCTTGTGTAGGATAGAAAATACGAAAACTGTAACGCCCACTCAAAGGCTTCTTAATGAGGACATATATTTACAATACATGCACACCAACTATTTTATAAATAGCATACGTTACTAAATGAGGGTTTCTCTAAACTCCCAACCATCTAAGACATAAAAAAAGCAGCAAACTTGGACATCATAAAACTTTTAACCTAAGATAAGTGCATCAACTGTAAGTACCCCTTCGGCTAAAACTCACAAATAAATTATTAATGTCAAACTCTTTCTGTACATTTCCAGTAAGACGATTACGTTACGAAGGTTTTAAGAAAACTCCAAGGCCAAGCCTCGCTAGAAACCACCCAAATAAAGATCGAAGAAAGAAAAAACTTTTTTTTCATTGAATCAAATTCACACCGGTTTGTGATGGCGGAGAATGACTCTTGGCTAATGGAGTTCGAAGTTTAGAAGTAGAAGATTTGAATCGCCGTCTTTCAATTGAAACACAAAATCGAAAACCCTCGTTTTGTACACAGCTGGATTTAGATATTTGAAGGTGGTATAAAAATTGAGTACAAGTGGAGACCTCAAGTGCGGCATGGCAGCGTGAAAAGACCACACGTCATGTCCGTAAGGTCAGGCGACGGCAAGTGCTCCTATAGAGAAGCACAAAGGTGAAGCAGAGAAGAAGCTAAGGATCAAAGACGGCGTCGTTTTGGGGAGAAATTAAAAAACAAAAAAAAGGGGGGGAAATATGGGCAGCGATCTGGTGAGGCGTGCACCCAGGAGATGGAAGAGCTGTGTGTGCAGTCACTCTTGTATATATGTAGAATTATTAAATATAGTCATAATTAATGGCAAAATATTATTATTTATACATATATTATTATAATATATCATATTATATAAAAATGTACAAATAAATATTTATTTTTTATATATATTAAGTAAAAATTAATTTTTTATTCTAAAACAATAAATATTAAGTAAAAAAAAAATCTAGCTCGCGAGCCGGTTCGCGAGCTGGGGAACATGCATTTTTGGGCTCGAGCTCAACTCGATTGAAAAGCTCTGTTCGAGCTCGAATTTTTTCGAGTTCGAATCGAGCTATTTTCGAGCCGGCTCGCCGAGCTCGTGAGCCAGCTCGACTCGTGAACACCCCTAGTTGAATCATTCGAGTCAGGCAAACTAATGAACTATCTTTCCTGTTTGAAAGAACCTCCAATACACTACAAAGAGTTTCTTGAATCATTATTGTATATAACGTAGTAGTGAAATGAACACAAAGTGTAATCTAACAGTTAAACAATACGATGTCTCTATTGATGTACGAATTTGCTGTAATTTGATAGGACATCGGGGCAAAGCTAATACAACATTCAACTGTGATTACAGGGAGAAAGGGTAAAGGAAAGTCCATTGCGGACATCTTTTCTTTTTCGTGTTTTACAATTCATGAGAAATGGGAAGAAATGGGTTGGTATTTCCTCAATTTTCCTTCCAAAACTAAAAAGGGGAAACAATTGATACTGATTCCCGCTTTTTTCCCTTCCATTAACGCCACGCATGTCTCACGTGCATGGTTCCGTTTATTTTCGGACGGAATTTGGCGTTTATTTTCGGACGAAATTTGGCCAGGACCAAAAATGTTAAGTTTGACGACTTATGGGACTAAAAATGAGAAAACTAAAGAGCGTGGAACCAAAAGAGAGAATGGTTACATTTACGTGACGAAAAAAACAATTTAGCCGAGAAAGATGAGAAAGTGTCTTCCAATCAAATAATGACAATCAATCAAGTCATGCCACATCACCTAATGATTATGGGAAACTCTTCCAATTCTCAAGTATAAATAGGAGTTCAAATTTAAAGATCAATTCATAACTCATAAGTGTGTTGGACCTGTGAATTAATTTTATTGAAGTTCAAATTAAATTAAGTGGATATCAGAGACGTAGAACTGGTCATCTGATTCATCCAATTAATTATCACTTTTAGCTCAAGATCTAGGCACTAAGCTATAAGATAATAATTTTTTTGAGATCCCAGTGTATATATATTGGTCCCGACGAAACTATAAATTAATAATTATTAAAAATAATCCATATATATATATGATGCACTTGAATATTCTTAAGACAACTTAGTAAAATAAGAATCTACTGTAACTTGCTTTTTCTTGAATTTCAAATCTATGTTGATCTCATCTTTAAATCTCCTTACTGCACCCAATAGTTGTGGTGTTGTCTTCTCGTACTGCAACAAAAAGTTATGAAGAGTTGTTGATGCTTGCAATGCTTCTTTTAGAGTGACCGATTGCAAAGCTATTGAATCATCCTCTGCTTCATCATCTTCCGGATTATGAATGACATCGGCCACTATCTCTTCTAGACTCTGAACTTCGTGACATCGGCCACTATCTCTTCTACTAGTACATTTGTATTTTAACTTAATTTTCATCAATAACTATGCATGTATACTTAAAGTTATTCAAAGAATTTGGAACTTTGAAGGTCAACTGTGCATATACGTTAAAACCTGTTTAAATTAATAAATTATTAATTTATCGATATAATAATATCTCTATAAATTAATAAAATTCTCCGGTCCCAACATTATTAATATATAGAGGTTTTACTGTATTTAAAATTCAAAAAATTGTATTTGGGTAAATTGCTTTTTTCGTCCCACAAGTGTGGCCATTATCAATTTTGGTCCCGCGCTTCTTCATTTTCTCACTTTCAGTCCCACATGTCGTCAAATTTATCACATTTGCTCCTTTGACCAAATTCCGTTAAGAAATAGACGGAGCCACGCACGTGAGATGTGCGTGGCCATTAATTGAAGGAAAATAAGCGGAAAATTGATACCCTAAACACTTTGGAGGGAAAATAATTGACCTAATTGAGGAAGACATAAAGGAAGATTCTTGCTACACCTCTTCATCTTCAACTTCCATTCCCACCATCATTTTTATCTTCTCAAATGCCTGGTTCATCTTCTCCATTATTATTATTTTTTTGAAATCATGTTTGAGTAATTTCTCGATTCAACTATTTATGATGGTGTTTACTGCTTCTGGTTCTGGTAGATCTGATGTTCACAAATTAGGTGCTATTCTTATAGGGTTGGATGGATTTCTTTCTTTCTTTCTTTTTTCTACAACTAATAATTTATCCATTGAAGAGATGAATTTCATAGTTCATAGTTAGCTTAAAACTTCAATCTTTAGTCCCAGGTTAAGAATAATATAATTTCAATAAGAGCCTCCTAAAAATAAAATGTTCTATCTAAACCCTTAAAATTCATATATCTACACTCAAAACCCAAGTCTCTATATTTGATAATTCCACCATAAAATTGTATTAGTTGCTATATTAAATTTGTGTCATTTCCTTTTTTTTTTTTCTGTTAGTTAATAAAAATTTGAGTAGGGTTGATTTCAATCAGATGCCACAAGTTAGCAATATTTTCAAAATTAAATTTCGCCTTTATATATATTGAATCAGATTCAAACTTATGATACGAAATATATTATTTTTCACCAATAAAGTATAAGTAGATTTTTTAAATTTATCGAAATTAGGCAATTTCTTCATTACATAAGTATTTTATTATCTATAACCTAGTATGTCAATAATTGAAAACATGGTACATATTTGTTCATCTATTATTTGTTAAGAAAATTAACGTGCTGTAGCAATTAGCATTAGTGCATTACGCGTTCTAAATTGCAGCTCTAAATAACACATCACTATCGCACCCAAGTCTCTTCATATACTAACCTCAATTAACACTCATACGAGCACAGAGCAGAAACCCAGAATTTCGTCTTCTTACACCAGATCATTATGGTAACATATGTTTATGAGATTATACTTTACCGTGCCTTGTTCTTGATTTTCAATGTGTGATTTTTTGAAATTCTTTGAAATTTTCATGTGTAAAATGTGTAAGCTTGAAAATGTCGACTGCTAGAAAGTAGGGAAGAAATGAGGAAGAATTGAGGAAGAATTAGGAATAAATAGAACTCAATTAGTTCAAATTTTGATACAAAAAATAAAAGGGGGAAAAATTAGGTAAACTTCCCGCTCAATTTCTTCAATAACGGCCACGCACGTCTCACGTACGTGGCTTCGTCTATTTCCTGATGGAATTTGGTCAAAAGACCAAATGTGATAGATTTGACGACATATGAGACTGAAAGTGAAAAAATGAAGAAGCACGGGACCAAAATTGATAATAGCGACACTTGTGGGACGAAAAAAACAATTTACCCAATTGTATTTTGATGTAATGAAAGAGAATAACAGTTAGAGATTTGTACTCTATATACGTTTGGTTCAATAATAATAATGGTGTACATCTTTTCTTGTTTGTTATTGATGGGTTCGGTACGAATGTATTATCTTAATTTAAGTAATTATCTTAATTTAAATAAGCATTTATATATAATTAAAAAAATTAATATACTATGATTTTGGATTGTGAAGTGAGTCTTTCTAAAAGCCTCCCTTCTATATTTAAAATTCAAATAATTGTATTTTGATGTAATGAAAGAAAATCACAATCAGAGATTTGTACTCAATATAAGTTTGATTCTATGATAAGAAAAATGGTGTACATCTTTTCTTGTTTGTTTTTGTGTGTCGGTATGTGAGGGTATTCTCGCAATTTGAGGGTATTCTCGCAATTTAAGTAAGCTATATATAAGTAAAAAATTAATATATCAAATTTTGAATTGTGAAGTGAGTCTTGGGCCCTTGTCCAATAAGACGAGCTTGTAACACAATAAAGATACTAGAAGTAACATTTTAATCAAGAAAAAATCAATACTCTAAAAATTAGAAATACTTAATATTCTTTGAATCTTCTAAAATCGAGAAGTACAATATCTTGATACTACGAAGTGGTTTGATCCTATCGAAGTAGGTATGTAGGCAGTTCGAAGTTACCTAATGTAACCCACAATCTAATAACATCACATGACATATTAGATCTCACCCTCACGTGTTATTCATGTGATACACATTTGATCATGCATAAGTTATTTTATACATGAACTTTGTTTTGTACATTCTTGTTGCTAACATATGATTTTCTTTTAATGGACTTGGGTGCAGTGGCGGAGCCAGGAATTGAAAGTGGGGGGGGCGAAGTATGATGACGTGAATCGATTTATTTCGGGTCGAGTTGTTTACGTCGGGTCGAGAGTTCGGATATTGAAAATCGTCTAAATACCAAAATTTGACAATTCAAATATGAATATAAACATGAACAAAAATCAAAATAAAACTTTATAATCACAAAAAGTTATCACAATATTAACTAAACATAAATATCGAACAGTCTTGATATCGCATAATCTTCTCCTACTTTAATTGTACTCTACATGTCTTCATCCTATCAAATTCATCACTAATTGATTTTGTATCAAAACTTCGAATAATTTCTTTGTCGATGTACATTATCAAGTTGCAAGATAAGAAATCATCATCCATACTATTCCTCACTCTTGTCTTCACGATTTTCATAGCAGAAAATGAATGCTCAGTAGTTGTTGTAGATACCAGAAGAGTTAAAAGTAGTCGAATCAGTCTATCAACCAGAAAGTAAGTACACGACTTACCTGTTTTCGACAATGCTATAGACAAATCGGAAAGTTTTGAGATACCTTTAAGTTCTTCATCTCTCTTAATATCAACTTGGAAAAGCTCCAACTGAAATCTAAAATGCATTTTCTCTTGACAATTAAAATCAGTTTGATAGAACTTTTCAGCTAATCTGCATATATCATCAACAACAAAAAACTTCACAAATGATTCGGTTCGGTTAATTTTGGTTAATCAAATAGTTAACCAAAATTTAGTCCCAAAAAATTCAAAAGCTTGGAAGTTGGGATTTTTTTGTAATCTTGTTCATTACAAAGTCACAAGATTGAGAAAAAAAGATAAATATTTATGTTTATCAATTATCATATGCTAAGTTTTTTAACAAATTTAAACCCAAACTAAAAGTAGTAAAATTAGTAATTAGATAGTAGAAACTTAGAAATTACAATTACGCATTAGTTATTACACTCATTACCCAACCCTAATTAGTAAACAATAACAATTGTATAACAAAATTAACAAATTATATTAAAACTATTAATTATTATAAAAATAAAAAATACATAAATCTATATAATCTTGCCTAGATTGTGAGAAGTGTTTATGAGTGAGGGTAAATGGATTGGGAAGAAATGGAGTTTTTACTTTTCACTATGCCATATATTGCACAAGGACCCCTAAACTATGCATAACATTTTACTTAGATCCACATTTTATCAAACTTTTATTGTGGGCTTAGTTTAAGCAAACACATTTTTTGAGGTCCAATATAAGTTTGAGCCACTTTTATTTTGAATAAAATTAGTTGGGTCAAGTAAAATAAAAAATTATTGTGGGCTTAGTTTTGAAATTTTATAGATGTCTCAATTATAAATTAAGTGTGGCTAATATTAAAAATTTTAAAATATATTTATCTATAGGTGTTTTAAAAACTTGGGGGGGGGGGAATGTTAAATTTTTTAAAATATACATATTTTAATAATTTTAAAATACACGCATGTTAAAAATTTGTGGGGGGGGGGTGGTCGCCCCCCCTGTCCCCCTATCTCCGCCACTGCTTGGGTGTAAGTGATTTTCATTCCATACATATGGATATATATGTGGAGATGCCCATGTGTCACAAATACTTATGTATGTTTAGCACTAAAGTTACAGTAGAAATTCCATAAATTAATATCTAATTATTTAATAAACTCTCTAAGATAATATTTTTAGTCGGTCCCGACTCGGGGATAGGGTGCTAAATTAATAATTCGCTAAAATTATAAGATAATACATTTTTGATAATTTCTATAGACTCCATATAAAATATAAATTAATAATTTCTTATATAATACATATTACATAAATGATTTTTGAAGATTTCTTGAAAAATGACTCAATTATCTTTTATTGTTTGTTGAAATCAATTTCATCTTGAATCTCGTCCCTAATTTTCCTTATCATCGTAAGAACGTTTGGTGTTGTTTTCTCATAGCTCAACAAGAAATTATTCAATGTGAGACTTGAATTACCCTTGTTGTGTTTGCATAATGCTCTTCAAATCTCGTCGGTCATTGTTGTTTTTATCACACCTTTAAGATGAGAAGCCATGTTATGTTGTATGATTTGTTTGTGTTAGCATATTTTGATCTTGTATTTATATAGAAAATATTTTTTAATATCCATAAAGTGATACATTAAACACAAAGAAGCATAATAAGGTGGAAGATTGAAAGGCTCTGTAAAATTTGGGCCCTTCATTTGATAAGGTGGAAGATTGAAGGGCTCTTTAAAATTTGGGCCCTTCATTTGATATACGTACACGCATTGTACAATAATTAAGTGGAAGTTTGAAAAGTGTTTGTAAATGGAATATTTTATTATAAATTAATAAAATATTAATTATTATATAAATTGATAATTAATAATTTATCGATTAATTAATAAATTTTGGTGGTCCCGTGAATATTAATTTATAGAGTTTCTATTGTACTATAAAAACAAGGCAAAATTGCAAAATTGGTACCTCAAGTTGGACTGTACACGAATTTAATACTCTAAATTGGACCACTTGCAATTTGGGTACCATATGTTCAAAAAATTGCCAATTTCAATACAAATTTCCCCGAAAAATCATAAATTAGCCGGAAAAAGTCACGTGCATGGCACGTGACCCTCAATTTGGAGATTTTTCTCCCAATTTGGGAATTTCTGATTTTCCCTCCAATTCCACATGATTTTCCCTCCAATTCCATTGTATATATATATATATATATCCTGCATGGATAAATGTTCCACGCAGAGAATAAGTATAAAAGAGATCTAGAGCTATCCATGGTTCTTGAAGAAATTACCAAAGGAACTTTCAGATTCAAATCAAGCCATCTATTTCCAGAAATACAAGCCCAGTTTTACACTTCAAAGCACACAAGAGATTATGTCCATTGTTATTGAAACCAGAAATCCTGCCCCCATTTCGAGGTCGATTTCGGGTTTCGGGTGGGGCATAGAGGAGGAAGACGAAAGCAAAGACGAAGAAGAAAATGTCAACGAAGAAGATGAATATGAGTATTATGATAAGCAAGTGAAACAAGTTCATGAAAGTGGGGAATTTGAGATCAAATTATAAGTCTATTTCAATTATTGTCATCTTTTTAATGAAATTAAATGCAGAAATATATACTTTAGGTGCTAAAATTCATTTGCATAAAGTGAAGATTTGGTACTTTGGATACTGCAAAATATAACTCTGAATATTATTTGTAAGTCTTTATATTGATATATGTCACATATATTCTCTGCTCTTTTTCACTATTATGCAAACACAATCTAAATGGGCCGAGTTTTGTGATCTTGAGAGCTTATTTAACATATATATATATATATATATATATATATACATATCATAACATAATAAAAAAAATATCAACAATCAAAAAACTCTGTGAGCCAAAATTCAACAATGGATCTTGTAATTTATTTTTAAGTCAATCTTCATAATCTTTATTGTCTTGAATTTAGTGGGATCTGGGTATAGATGCTTGTTCGAGATGGATAAGGACTATGGTTTATATATATATAATATATATATATATACATATATATTGCAGGCTGCTGCAACTTAATAAACTAATATATTATACATTATCCAAATTTGGATCAAATTGGTTGACTGATTCTTATCTTCTCCATTGACAAATCATCATCTCCCCACCTTTTCATTCAACAAATTCAATTACATTTAATTCACTTTCAACATTATTGATTTCGAACTGTATCTAATCATGGCATTTCACGGAGCTCCATTTTACTCCGTATAGTGTTCAGCCGTCGAACGGCGCCTCTTTTATTCTTCCTACAGTTCTCTCTTCTACGGTTCATCAGGTACCAATTTAGAGTATTAGATTCCTGTATAAGCCAACTTAAGGTACCAATTTTGCAATTTTGCCATAAAAACAAATAACCCTCAAGATAAAAATTTCTATTTCAAATGATGTTCCATCTTCTATTTCAGATATTAATTGTTTGATACATGTCAAAATATTTACACATATTAAATATCCCCTAATATGTGCATTTATAAATTACAAATATCAAATATCTAAACATGGGTGTTAGAAAAATGCTCCATGAATAAATTCGTCCTCCAAGTCGCCTAAAAATTTACGTTCTCCTCAAGACAATATTCGCCCTCTACCGAGTGCAAATTAATATATAGCGAATTTGTCCCAGGATACAATGAAGCCTAGTTTAAGGAAACTATTATTGATCTACATTTTGCACTGCTGAAGATAAATTCGAATACTCTACGTTGTTACCAGTCTTTTAATAAAGAAGTTGAGCTGGCCTATTTGTTAAAAAAAAGAGAACAAAATATTGATTGATCAAAGTAATTGATAAGTGTAAGGAAAGAAAGATTTTTGAAGTCTCTGTTTTCGGATGAGGATTGGAAGCAAAATCAACTTCCTGAAAATGAAAATTTGTGCTCTATTTTTCTTGTCTGCTTCCAAACGGGGCTGCTTATTCTAGTTTGTAATGACCCGGAGCACCGCAATTATAACATGCACCCTTATTTTTCTTATTGTGATGATTAGAGTGTAAGCATATAATAAAACAATTCGATTTAAATCATGCTCACACATACAAACGAAAGCGGAAGCGATAAATAGAAACAAATTGATTACCTCCAACCATTGCTATTGAAATTGTGAATTGATCAAACGGATAACCCTTTATCTGGATTCCTTATGCTCTGATTTCAGTTTCTAAACCCTCCTTCTCAATTTTCAGATGGTGTTGTATATATGAGAGTAGGCTTAGTAAACATTCATCAGAGAAGTCACGTTTATTTATTCTGCTCTAGCCATCATAGAGATTTCAACGTGTGCTATAAATGTGGGTGGTTACTTGATAGTGGGAGAGAATATGGGCTGTATCAGTCAATGGATTGACTGGTCAAAACAAATGGGCCACAATGTTGGTTTATCGTACATTATATATATATATATACGAAAAACCAACATTCTCCCACTTGGCCCATTTGTGAAGAGATACGATATAGGAATCATAGCGACGAAATCTCTTAGAGCGAGAATTAATATTCCATGTATTACGATATATCAAATTCTCAACACACCACATACACTTAACTTAATGAGTAAACCTCATGTTTACTCTATGTTCAAACAAAATGATATTTCTCAACTTAATAACGTAAATATGCGCATAAATCCAAAACGAGAAATATCCAAAATTAATAAAGTTTTAGCAAAACGTAATAAATGTACTACATAGTGGGTGCAAGACCCATTCTCGCTACATGATCCTTGAAAATCTTAATTTGCATGCCTTTAGTCAAGGGATCAGCAATCAATAAATCAGTGCTAATGTGTTCGCTGATCACTTTTCTTTCTTGAACACGTTCCTTCACGACTAGAAACTTTATGTCGATGTGTTTATTTCGACTTCCACTTCTGTTATTCTTAGCAATGAACACAACAGCTGAATTATCACAATACATTCTTATTGGCCGATTAATAGAGTCAACAACTCTAAGCCCAGATATGGAACTTTTCAACCAAACACCATGTGAGGTAGCCTCAAAACAAGAAATAAACTCCACTACCATAGTCGAACCGGCCGTTAAAGTTTGCTTTGCACTCCTATGGATACGGCACCATCAGCTAGCATGAACACATATCCTGATGTGGATTTAAGTGAATCATTGCAGCCACCGTAATCGGAGTCCGAATAGCCTACCACTTCTAGATTATCAGTTCGTCTGTACATAAGCATGTAATGCTTAGTACCCTTAAGATACCTCAATACTTTCTTTGCAGCCTTCCTATGATCGATCCCTGGATTACTCTGATATCTCCCTAATACTCCAACCGCATATGCAATATCGGGTCTGGTGCAGACCTGATCATACATAATGCTATTAACAGCTGAAGCATATGGAATATTTTTCATTTGTTCCCTTTCAATGTCATTCCTGGGGCATTGGTCCAATCATAACCGATCACCCTTCACAATTGGTGCTACACTTGGTGAACAATCTTTCATTCTAAATCTTTCAAGTACTTTGTTGATATAGGCCTCTTGAGACAATCCCAAAATGCCTCTAGATCTATCTCTATGGATCTTAATGCCAATGACATAAGATGCCTCTCACATATCTTTCATATCAGGGTTACTTGAAAGGAATTGTTTCACTTCACGTAGAAACCCTTTATCATTAGTTGCAAGCAAAATATCATCCACATACAACACAAGAAAACAAACTTTACTCCCACTGACCTTAAGATATATACATTGATCCATGATATTTTCTTCGAAACTAAATGAAGTAATTATTTCATGGAACTTCTTATACCACTGGCGGGAGGGTTGTTTTAACCCGTATATGGATTTGTTCAACTTACAAACCAAATGTTCACCATCCTTATAGGAGAATCCTTCAGGTTGTTTCATATAACCTCTTCCTCTAAATCACCATTGAGGAATGTCGTTTTCACATCCATTTGATGTAACTCAAAATCAAAATGAGCTACTAATGTCATAATTACGCGAAGAGAATCTTTTCTTGATACAGAAGAAAAAGTCTCAGTGTAGTCGATTCCTTCCCTATGAGTGAGCCCTTTAGCAACGAGCTTGCCTTATGTCTCTCTATGTTGCCAAGTGAGTCTCTTTTTGTCTTAAAAACCCACTTGCATCCAATGGTTTTTACACCATCAGGCAACTCGACGAGATTCCAGACTCGATTAGACGCCATAGAATTCATCTCATCTTTCATAGCATTCATCCATGAGTTAGAATCTGTAGAACTTACGGCTTGTGAAATCGACAAAGGGTCATCATTGACTCCAACACTGCAATCCGAATCTTGCAGAAACACTTCATAATCATCAGGAATAGCTGATCGTCTTTCTCGAGTGGATCTCCTTAATGGGACTAGTTCATTCTCATGATGAACTGTCTCCTCGTTTACAACATGATCTATCGAATTTTGATCAATAGTTTGTGGAATTTCTGTGTTTGGTTGTCTAACGGTCGATTGAATTTGATGAGCGTGAACGACAATCAACCTATCACTTGAATCAGAGGGGAGAACCTCATAGTGGTCTTTCTCAAGAGTAGTATCCTGAAATTGATCACTCCCACTGATCAAATCATTCTCAAGAACTTTAGCATTTCTCGATTCCACAATCCTGGTGTTATGCGACGGACAATAGAACCTATAACCTTTAGACCTTTCGGCATATCCAATAAAATACCCAGTAATAGTCCTTGGGTCAAGCTTCTTCTCTTGTGGGTTGTAAATTCTCACCTCAGACGGGCATCCCCAAACGCGTATATGTCTCAAACTCGGTTTCCAACCTTTGAATAAATCAAAAGGCGTCTTAGAGACGGGCTTGGAAGAAACCCGGTTTAATATATACACTGTCGTCCTAAGAGCATCAACCCACAAAAATGATGGAAGTTTAACACTACTTCTCATGCTACGCACCATGTCAATTAATGTCCGATTTCTTCTTTCAGCTACACCATTCTGGTCTGGAGAACCAGGCATAGTGTATTGGGGAACAATCTCATGCTCTTGAAGAAATTTAGCAAATGGACCATGTGCTTGTCCGTTCTCAGTGTATCTACCATAGTACTCTCCACCTCGATCTAATCTTATGATTTTAATGTGCGTACCACGTTGATTCTCTACTTCAGCCTTAAACAATTTAAAGGCATCTAAAGCTTCGTTTTAGGAACGAAATAAGTAGAGATACATATATCGTGAATAATCATCTATGAAAGTGATAAAGTATTTCGGATCTTCAGCATTCATGTCCGGAAAACAAATGTCCGTATGTATGATTTCTAATAACTCCTCTTAGCACCAATTTTGTGTTTGTTAGTTTGTTTTTCTTTAATGCAACTAATACAAGTATCGAAATCGGTAAAGTCTAGAGTACCAATTACCCCTTCCTTTACCAATCTCTTAACTCTCTCAATGGAGATGTGTCCCAATCTCCGGTGCCACAACATAGAGGAATCTCCATTCATAATACATCTTTTTAAACCAACATTAACATGCATAGAATTATGAGTGGTATCATTTTGCAAATTAAGATGAAATAAATTATCAGACAATGTACCATATCCAATAACTTCAGAATTTTTAATAATACTAAAACCAGAGTCTGAAAAGTTAAAGGAAAATCCAAACGGTAAAAGTCTAGATACTGAAATTAAATTTCTTGCAAAGTTCGGAACATAAAACGCTTTTTCTAAACGTAAAGTAAAACCACCACTTAAAACTAAACTGCATGTCCCAATAGCTTCAACATGTGAAGCTCTCTTGTTGCACGAATAGATAGATATTTCACTGTCCACTGGTTTCCTTAGGTTTGTCATACCCTGCAAAGTATTCGAAACATGGATTGTAGTCCCAGTATCAATCCACCATGTATTATGATTAACATTGACCATATTAGATTCATAACAAACGAATGCTAAAAAATTACCTTTCTTCTCAAGCCAAGTCTTGAACTTAATGCAGTCTTTCTTCATGTGTCCCTTCTTTTTACAGAAGTAACACTTTGACTCCTTCTTTATGACTTGGTTCACACGAATCTTTCCCTTTTCCTTTTCCTTATTGTGATCACTTTTCTTCTTTGAAAAAGAAGTTGTAGCAAGGTTCAACTTTTCGCCCTCTTCCATCGACAATCTACCCTCCTCTTGAACACACATGGTCATAAGCTCGTTAATTGACCATTTGTCCTTATGTGTGTTGTAAGAGATCTTAAAGGGGGAATATTGTTGAGGTAGAGTGCACAAAATGAAATGGACTAGGAAAGATTCCGCCATGGTAACTTCTAAAGCTTTTAGTTGTGCCGCTATATCCCTCATGCGCATGATATAATCACGCACTCCTTTGACCTCACGCACTCCTTTGACCTCAGTGTGCCTCATGGATGAGAACTTCATAATCAAGGTGCTGGCGAGAGCCTTATCAGAGGATGCAAACTGCTGATCGATGGCTTCAAGGAGATCTTTGACCTTATCATGATGTTCGATAGAACCCCGAATACTAGCACAAATTTTGGTCTTTATGAACATAATTGAGAGACGATTAGATCGCTCCCACTTTTCATAAAGATCAACTGCATCAAGAGTACTAGTCTCCGTTATGCTAGGCGGTTCGTCTTTCCGAATAGCATAGTCAATATCCATCCATCCTAAATGCAATAACACTCTCTCTTTCCACACCTTGTAGTTATCACCACTTAATTCAGGAATGTCACATTTGACATCAGAAATATTTCCAGGTAAAATTACTGCAAATTAAAAGTACATGCTCATTACAAAATTGAGATTTTAAATTTCACAATTTACCAATGTAAATCATGCTCATATGAATCTAGTGACATAAAACTTGCATGTGGGCTAAAGTCTACTCAATCAGATTCAATACAACTTTATAGTGAAACTGTTAAACCATTATTTCTTAACTCCTGTGGGTAGATTAAGAAACATAATCTAACACTTCACCCTAATTAATCATGCAAATACAATAAAATTTCCTGTGGGCATATCTCATTATATTACATATGATTAATTACAATTAATGTCTAGTATCCACATATGATTTCGACATCAAATTTTAAATAATTAGAGATGTTGTGGCTAATCCCTAATTAATAAAATTTAATCACTTGATATTTCACTTTATTTTATATACCCAACTTTATGTATATAAAGTGTAGAACTCATTATAAAAGAATTCATGTTATACACAAAATTGCTCCAACCAATATGATCACTACTGTAATTTTCAAATAGTATTCCATTCACCTTTCTTTCTCCAGCAGAATATCAATCAATCTACTTCATGAAAACTAGGATATAATTTATGCAATTTATAATTAATTGCAAATAATAACAGGGAGGTGGGTTAATAATCTGTATGAATTAATAAAATTCGCCAGTAATAGCAGGTGCCACATTTCAAAATAAACAAATTTAACTGTTGCTTAATCATGCTTTTCATGCTAATTGCACGTATATATGCATACATATTCAACTTTCACAAAGAATTATAAAATTCATGTTAATTCTATGAATTAGCCCACTTATTCATCCATGCAAGAAAACATCACTGCACATTTATTTACGTGGCCATGCATAAATATCAAAAGCTGTCTTATCCTTTATAAGCATATATTGTTGGGGTCCACCTCATTGGGGAACTGTTCAATTGTTGACAAAATTTGTCAACAATTGTAGGAAGAAAATATCAAAAAATAAAAGTTTGAAAATAAGCTTTGAAAAAAAGCAAAAGTTTGCACTATTCATTTGTTGACGAAGAAAATCAAAAATGGTGGGAAGAAAATCAGAAAAGGAAGGAAGAAAAGGAGGTGGAAAAATGAGATTTTTCATCTTCCGTTGCTCTATAAATAGAGCTCATTCCCTCAGCTTAAAATGCAGAAAAAAAATTGAGCTGAGAAGAAAATTGAGAGCCAATCTAGTGAGATTGAGAGAAATTCACTCATACGAGTGACGAGTGAAAATAGTAACGAGAAAATATACGAGAGAAAAATACTCTATTTTTCTATTACTATTCTAAGTTTTTAAACATGATATATTTTGTAATCCAAGAGATACACTCTTGAAGATTTGGTTATCCCCTATTTAGTTTAGAGAGAATTTGTGTAAGCCCATTATTGATATAGTGGAGGTTTTCGACTTCGTTCCTGTGGTTTTTTCCCGATTTGGGATTTTCACGTAAAACTCGTGTCTCATTTTTCTGTTTCTCGCCCGTTTCACTCTACCATATTATCAATTTGATTTATCCCATTTTTATCCAGTTAGTGGGAAAATAATTTTATCACTTCCGCTGCGTCGGTGACATTATAACTAGTGCCACTCTTTCCCAACATATATATGTGCAATTAATCCTACAAAAAGGGCTCCATAACAGATAACATGTGAGCATACAGAATATTCGACATTTAGCCATATATATATAGATACCAATGGCTATGCATTAAGGAATCATTACCATATACACATGACAAATCATCAAGCTATGTCATATTCCTCAAAACCCTAAACACGCACATACAGAAGCTACCCCTTTTTCTTTTTCTATATATATATATACACACGTAGCTTCTCGTAACTGATTGTTCTCAGAAAACTCCATTAATATTCCAAAAAAATTACAACAAATTGTGACGTGCGTGTGAGAACAAATTGGGGAAAATTAATTGAGAAGAAGAATTTACTGAAATTCCATGATTCAATTCATTCAACACAATTGAAAGTACGATTACAAATTTCGTAATCAAGGCAGAGGCGATTACTCGCTCTGATACAAAATGTTAGCATATAATAAAACAATTCAATTTAAATCATGCTCACACATGCAAACGAAAGCGGAAGCGATAAATAGAAACGAATTGATTACCTCCAGTCATTGCTATTGAAATTGTGAATTGATCAAACGGATAACCCTTTATCTGGATTCCTTATGCTCTGATTTCATTTTCTAAACCCTCCTTCTCAATTTTCAAATGGTGTTGTATATATGAGAGTAGGCTTAGTAAACATTCATCAGAGAAGTCACGTTTATTTATTCTGCTCTAGCCATCATAGAGAGATTTCAACGTGTGCTATAAATGTGGGTGGTTACTAGATAGTGGGAGAGAATATGGGATGTATCAGTCAATGGGTTGACTGGTCAAAACAAATGGGCCACAAAATAGGTTTTCGATAAAATAACATTATTATATATATTATATATATATATACGAAAAACCAACATAGAGTCCTTGTAGTAGCCTTTTCATTTCTGATTTTGTTTGTTCTGTCCGGAGTGATGAGGACGTTTGAACTCTCTATTTTCCTCCACTATATGCACCTTAGAAGTTTCTCTAACTTGTAGTTCTTCCTTTCCAGCATTCTAGATTGTTATTCGATTCGAAAGAAAAGTTTCTAAACTTTTAACACTAATATCTTCTTTTTATGTTTATGACTTTTCTTATAATTTTTCCATGATGGAGGGAGTTTATCTATGATGCAATAGATAGTTATGCATTCATTCATATTCATATTTAAATGATTCATATGTCCTAAGATGAATTGCAATTCATTGAATTGCTCACTCACAGATTTTTCATCAACCATGCGATAGTTCATAATTTGGGAAGACAGAAATTTCTTACTTGTCGCATCTTCGGTTAAGTACCGTGCATTGAGAGTATCCAAAGTTCCTTTGCCGTTTCCACATTTGATGAACATCGAACAAATTATCGGCAAGAGCATTGAGGATGTGGCCTCGACATATTTCATCATCTTTTCCCCATTTCGTTCGAGCCCTAGATTCTGCCAACGTCTCATTTTCACGTTCAATTGGCTTTGGTGTCATCAAAACATATTCCACCGCAAGCGTCAATAATAGAAAACGAACTTTCTTTTGCCATCTTCTAAAATTTCCATCATCGAACTACTCCAATTTCATGAAATCATTCGTGAGTTGTAGCAAATTTTGAGAAGCCATGTTATTGTCTTGAGATTGTTAGAAAAATGCTCCACGAATAAATTCGTTCTCCAAGTCGCATAAAAATTTACGCTCTCCTCAAGATAATATTCGCCCTCTACCGAGTGCAAACGAGTTTATAGCGAATTTGTCCCAAGATATAATGGACTATAGTTGAAGGAAACTATTATTTATCTATGGTTTGCACTACCGAAGATAAATCCAAATACTCTACGTTGTTACGAGTCTTTTAATAAAGAAGTTGGAAATATTGATTGATCATAGTAATTGATAAGTGTAAGAAAAGAAAGAATTTTGAAGTCTTTGTTTTTGGATGAGGATTGGAAGCAAAATCAACGTTTTGAAAATGAAAATTTGTGCTCTATTTTTTTTGTCTGCTTCCAAATGGGACTGCTTATTCTATTTATAAGAAAATGGCATCCTTTTTTTTTTTTTTTTTCATAAAATGGCATCCTTTCAATTTTGAATTTAAGAGATGCAAATTTTGGAATAAAGGGATAGCAATATTTCGTGAACTTCATTATATCAATTAATTTAAATTTAAAATTATTTATGAACAGTCACAAGTTTTGATGAAGTAATTTTATTTTACAAAATAAATAATTTTAAATAAATAATTTTAAAAATTATTTAACGTGTGAAATAAGAAATGAAATAATGATAAATCCAGACCTAACGGAATATATACGCCAACATTTATATGTGGAAGAGAGAGATAATATTTGCCGACCTCAAAGGCATGGGGTCCAATAAGACTCCAACACACATACATATATGAGAGTTAGGTACAACTTGAATGTAAACAAATAGAAGTAGGGAAAGTAACGTGACAATTTTGTCTTCTTATTATATGGTCTTAATTTGTAGCCACATGCCGACATGCTTCATACTAGGGTTTCGTATTTTATCTGATCTGTCTGAATTATATAATAATGTTATTCTACACAGATGACTCATCACCTTCTTAATTTCGTGTGGGCACCAGAAACTTTGTTAAGTATATAACCAATGGAATACCGCCACACATTTTGAGTCACAAGTCCCAATCTTACTTCATTTTACTTTTATGTATTTGGTTACCAATTAATATTCTGTCTGATAATCATCTCTAATAGCCTGATTCCATGAATACTTCAAAGGTAAGATTTATAACTTAACCATGCATATATGTTTGTTGTGTAATTTTGCACATGTAATTCAAGTTTTCCATTTCAGGGTACTGAGAGAATAAACGATGAAGGAGCAGTGGAGGTAAAGGTGAAGACTGTGGATTATCGAACTGGACCGGGTCAAGTCGAACCCGAGAAAGAGAAGGTGGAGATAACACATTTGACCCGCCCAGATGACGAGCCCGAAACTGGTAACATTATGACACAAGCTGCTGGAAAAGTTGCAGAAAAAATACAATCAGCAAAAGAAGCTGTCTCTGGTAACAAAGGTGACACCAAAACTGACTGAAGTTCTATGTTTGCGACTTTGTATAATTGTCACAAGTTTTTTAAATAAAAGTTCTTTTTGATTTCGAATATTGTGAAAAAAGTTATGTTACTGTTCAAATAATTGGTGAGAAACGATTACGGCTTAAAAAGTGTATTTTGTTAATTACACTGCTGGTCCAGAAAATTAGAATAAAAAATGCTATCCAGCATAGTTTATATGCATAATCATTATATTTTTCGTTGATTGGGAAATATTAATAAAATGTATCTTGATTTATCAAAATAAATTAGGAGGGTTACTTTTTCACTCGAAAGTCAATCGGAGTTTTGCATAACAGTTAACACAAAAATGAGCTGAGTATGTTAAGCTTACATTTGGTGTATTGTCAAGTTGCTATCATAATTCAATACAGTGTATGTTTGTTGTGATAAGGGTCGTAACAGTGTGGTGTTAGACCCAAATTTATATTGGATAAGTAATTTGAGTTTAATAGTCAAGATACCAAGAATGGATACCTCTCTTGATCAAAGAATAGAGATTATATGAGTGGATATTTCTAGATGTTGGAACGTGTAATGTTCGGATCAATGACTTGTGGTTACTATGTATCAAGTCCTATACGTGGATCTTATAGTTTATTGCAATTTTGATAAATTAGGAGGACGTCTATATAAATATGAAAGAACTCTTTTAGATGTTATTTATTCGCGAAAAGGGTATTTAATCTCCATTATTAAATGGAAATATAGCTTCTTTATTGCTCCATATCAAGAAAAATGCCTTGCATATAAAAATTAGCTTATGGGTACACTTTGGCTGCGTAATACTCATATGGGTTTTTCTATTTCAAATGATATTTTAACTTTTATTGCAATAAGAAAAAAGTGCTTTAGTGTAGAAAAAAAATGCTCTAATAAAATTATAAAAGTGTTTTATTTTGGTCAATATCTTTTCACACCGGACATTAAAATAAATTAATTTTTGTGCAATTGAAAATATTATATATCAATTTTTTATATTGAATCCGAGGTCCAAAATAATATAAAATAATTAAAAAAATGAGATAAAATATTGAGAATTAGCCGAACTAAAAATGGCATATAATTCGAAATTGATGGCATAGTGGCATACTGAGTCCACTTCAGATCCAATCAAGGTGGTGAATACGAGTTTGACCAGTAGTATTGCAATTGACACCACCTGCTATTCCACAACTTAATGAGGTAGCTGAACGCAGTAATCAAACTTTACTTAATATGATCTAAATCTCTAATTGAGGAGGATTGTTTAGATTTTTCTGATGTAGATAACACTATAGTAGAAACCATAAACAAGAAAGGAACAATAAATTCAATTTTATTTCATTATCTAAATTAGTTTCATTAAATAATAAATTATAAATATGTACATCAATAAATACATATTTCTAGGAGCAGAAAGGCCGTATGGGGTTGAATTCAAGGGAGGGGTTAGATCCAAAGGGCAACTAAAATTTGGGTAATTTGCACTTTATACCCTGAAAAGAGGGTTAATATGCATTTTTTGCTCTAGAAAATGAAAAATTGCACAACGCATCATTAAATTGAGTTAGTTTTGGTAAGTTGCACTTTCGGTAAATTTTCAACCAAAAATTTCATTTCGAAAGAGCAAAATCATCCATGAAATAGAAAATAAATTTCTAAACGCAAACAAATTAAATTATATTAAAAATATTATATGCTCCATTTATGGAATTTTTAGCATAACAATATAAAATAAATAAAAAGCTCTCAAAATAATATAATTATGAAGAAGTTGTGAAGATAATATAAAAATACATCTCAAATGTCATCTTCAATTTTTTTTTTTTAATTCAGAAAAGTATAAGATTGAATTTTGAATACCATCTTCAAATTTCTTATTTTGCTATTTTAGAAAAGTAGAAGACTGCATCTCGAATGTCTCGTTCATAATTTATTTTTTCATTTTTATGTCACATATGTTGGTCCCAATTTCAAGTTTTGAGCCTTTTTAGCACTTAATTTTACTGTGGTGATGTTGTTTTATTCAGTTCACATTTTGTGACTGCAAATTGATTCTTTATTGTGTAATAGTTCAATGATGATGATCTTTTATAGTTGGACGAAAAAGAAGATAAGTCTTTTTCATTCATAAAAGGTTTAAGCATTCCTAATTAATTATCTTCATTACTTGTAAAGAGTTAAGTCGAGCCAAACACATAGTTGTTCAAACATTTTTGAACTACAATTGAGCTTTGAAAATTGTGTTTGAGCTTGGTAATATTGTTGATCTAGTCGAGCTCAAACGAGTTTTAGTCGAGATGAACACGAGCCGATCTCGAATAATTTGATTATTTTGTAATTGTACATAGTTTATGATTTTACTAATCGACTTGAGCTGGAGACGAGCTCCAAGACATATTAAACTTAGAAAAATTATTAAAACTTCAATGGAGCTCAAACGAGCTTTTATTGATTGAGTTCGAATTAAATATCGAGTAGTTTGGTTCAATTTTCAACCCTATTCATTATTGTAATAATTATGATTTAGCAATTAATAATTAGCCTAGCAAAAGTATCCATCTAATCCAGAGTCATGCATGAAAAAGTAAAAATCCAACCTTTACTTACATGAATATGTCAAGATATTAGAGGAAAGAGACCTAAATAAGATAGAATTGAAGATAAGAGTTTATATTGGAATACTTTTCTTCTTTCCTTTTTCTTTGAGGAATATGAATTAAAAGATGTGGCCGAGTTTAAGTGATTTAATGACTACAAATTTGCTTTTCGTAATGGGGATTGAGAGGAAAAGCCAATAATGTAGTAGGAATGAGCAGGTGATTAGAGGTTGACGACTTGAATGAGCGGGGTCACTTTTGTTGGATACTTTTACCCTTATGGAATAAAAATTTTGGGTGAAAAATTAGGTAGTGTGCAACTTGCAAGAATAACTCAATTCAAGAGTACATAATTTTATTTTTCCTTTTTTATGGAATTACATTTTAGGATGCAAAATGCAAATTACCCTAAAAATGGTGCTAGGTAGTCTTCCTTATGTATAATTTAATAAGGACATTTGTGTCTTTCTCTTTTGAATTTTATTAACAAAAATTTTCCAAAATCATAAAGAAACGCAGTGCGTCAGAGTAGAGATGGCAATGGGGCGGGTCCGGGGCGGGTAATGCTGGACCCGAGACCCGCCTTAATCAAAATTTTTAGGACTCGGACCCGCCTCGGACCCGGTAATACCCGGTCCCGCCCCGGACCCGGCGGGTACCCAGCGAGTCTGGGTTCTACCCGATGGACCCGATTAAAATTTGATTTTTTTTTTAATTTTTTTATCAAGAATATACTTAAAACTAATATAAATAATACAAAACCAATATAAACTAAAATACATCAAAAAAAAAAAACATTCAACACACTTAAGTCATTCAAAATAAGCCAAATCAAAATAGGTAAAATAATTCAAATTTTCTCCAAAGTCCAAATTTGAAAACAAATCAAATACCCAAATAGACATCAATTAAATAAAACAACTAAGAGGCCTCAATAATAATTTATTCATCTTCCTCCTCATCTAATATCATAGGACAAGCATCCAAATCTTTAATTCTTATTGATTTTATAATTTTATTATATTATAATAATAAAATAATATAAAATATATAAATTTCATGTTAACGGGGCGAGTCCGGGTCCGGGTCCGGGTCCGGGACAAGTATTTGTTGGACCCGGACCCGCCCGAACCCGGTCGAGTCTTGATTTTTAATACCCAGTCCTATTTTTTTGGACCCGGTCCCGGCCCCATCGGGACGGGTCCAATACGGGTATTTAAATTACCCGACCCTATTGTCATCCCTACGTCAGAGACACCCTCCATTAATTTTTAACAGAACTGATTAGATAACATATAGTGTGTTTAGTTTATTTTTCAATAGAAAGAAATATTTAGAATTTGTGACTAACACAAGGAGCAACTTGCAATTAGCCCTAACTTTTAAGAGTGATCTATCATGGCATATACAGATTCATACGATATGCCGTGGGGATTTTTTTTTCTCCCTTTGAAAAAGATATTTAAAGCATATAAAATAGAATTGAAGTCTAATGTTTAACCAAAATCAAAGTTTGAAAACATGTGGAGTAATTAGAGTCCAAAGTTTGAACAATGAAAAGTCGGTTGCTCATGTTTTCTACCATTATTCAATTATGAAATATCTGTGGACAAACATGGGCTATATTCATCATTACTCACCCATGCCTTTGGATATATCGACTTAAAATGATCCTTTATATATTCATTATTCTCAGCCTTTAACTTTTATAATTAACAATCCTATCTTTTGCATGATTCGCTTAGATAATTAATCATTAATATATAAAGTATTATCCCCAACTAATTTTCATCATTTTTCTCATCCTCTGATAAGATATAGTTGGAACTAATTCATTTGATGAACTTAATAATTTAACCAATATGTTCCTTAATTATGAAAGTTGGAAAAATAATGAAATTCTAGCATTTTGATAATGTAACACCTTTCCATTGTTTATTAAATAAATGTCATCACAATTAACCTGTACCAAAAGTTAAATTAATATAAATTTCCAAAAAAGAAAGTATTAGGAAACTACATTCACTCTATATACATGATTTTTCTCACATGAAATTTTATAAGAAAATTTACACATAAACCTCTCCTTTATTGTGTATTTACCAAGAACCCCTTATTTTTAAAAACAATTGTTCCTATACAGAAGTTACAATTATAAGAAACGTCCTAATATGAGGGGATGAATTTTGGGTTTTGTGTTTAATTTCCCCAAATTTATACCCAATGAAACAAACAACAAATGGGATTGCCCTAACTCAACTTCAATCCCCTAAGGCCCCTATCTATTGCTGCCCTAAAAGATGAGATCATAAAAAATTTCTTTAAGGAAAAGATAATCCAAAAGTTAGCACAAAAAACACCTCTTTTCACTTCACCCAAAATCCCAATTAATAAAGCTTTTTCAAGTCCGTTGCTCATCAACAAAATTCAGCTACAATTTACCCTTTACACTCCACACCACCACACCTGAGCTAACAACAAACCACCGTGAATGGGCCAATCATCTTCCGCCACGCGGCCCAGATCCTCAAACACTGCCGCCGTGATCTCCCCTCCACCCACCGTCACGCAACTCGATGAAGTCACAACCACCACGACCGACGGCGACAACAACGATTACACTTCAAATCTTCCAGACGAGTGCCTAGCTACCATCTTCTACTCCCTCTCCTCCGGCGACCGAAAACGCTCCTCCGCCGTGTGCCGACGCTGGCTCAGAGTCGAGGGTCAGAGCCGGCATCGTCTCTCCCTCAACGCTCAATCGGGGCTTGCGGACGTCATCCCCCGATTGTTTTTCCGTTTCGACGCCATCACTAAGCTCGCGTTGAAATGTGACCGTAGATCTGTTAGCATCGGAGACGATGCGTTAATTCTCATATCTCTCAAGTGTAGAAACCTCACCAGATTCAAAATTCGCGCCTGCAAGGAACTTACCGACGATGGGATGTCTGTTTTCGCCGAAAACTGCAAGAATTTGCAGAAATTTTCATGTGGGTCTTGCAGCTTTGGGCCTAAAGGTATGAATGCTTTGCTTCAAAATTGTGGGTTGTTAGAGGAATTGTCTGTTAAACGTTTACGTGGCATTAATAATGGGGTCGCAGCTGAGTCAATTGGACCGGGGAAGGCAGGGGGTTCGTTGCGGGTCATTTGTTTGAAGGATATTTACAATGGTCAGTGTTTCGGGCCGTTGATTGTTGGTTCGAAGAATTTGAGGAGTTTGAAGTTGTTTAGGTGTTCTGGTGATTGGGATAAGTTGCTGGGAGTTATTGCTGATAGGGTTGAAGGGCTTGTGGAGGTTCATTTGGAGAGGATTCAGGTTAGTGATGTTGGTTTGTCAACGATTTCGAGCTGTGCTAATCTTGAGATATTGCATTTGGTTAAAACGCCTGAGTGTACGAATGTTGGGCTTGTGACGATTGCCGAGAAATGTAGGTTACTTAGGAAGGTCCATATTGATGGATGGAAAACGAATAGAATAAGTGACGTGGGATTGATTGGGATAGCGGATCACTGTCCTAATTTGCAAGAATTAGTTTTGATAGGTGTGAATCCTACGCGTTTGAGTTTAGAGAAGTTGGCTACGAATTGTCAAAATTTGGAGAGATTAGCGCTCTGTGGGAGCGAAACCGTAGGGGACGCTGAAATATCTTGCATTGCTAGAAAATGTATTGCATTGAAGAAGTTATGCATAAAGAGTTGTCCTGTTTCGGACCATGGCATGGAGGCGTTGGCTTGTGGTTGTCCTAATCTTGTGAAGGTTAAGGTAAAGAAGTGTAGAGGGGTTACTACTGAGGGAGCGGATTGGTTGAGGGCAAGTAGGGATTCAATTGCAGTGAATTTGGATGCCATTGAGCCTGAATTACCCGACAATTCGAGCACTATTGAGGAGGAAAATGGTGATGGTGTGAATATTCCGAATAGGGATAATGCTAATATTGCATCAAGCAGTAACAGGAGTGGGAGGTTTAAGATTAGATTAGGGTCTTTTTCGGGGAGAAATTTGGTCGCTTGCAACTTCAGGAGGTGGTCGAGTTTTGGTGGAAGGTCTCGGGATAATTTGGGAAGGAACTGATGAATATTAATCAACCATTAGTAAATTAGAAGCTGTTGATCTCTTCAAATTTGTTCTTCAATGCCTATCTACAATGGTAATTGTAGAGATTATGATGAACCATTCTTCTGGTGTGTTGGATTCGTGAAAGTAAATGGTCCTTAATGTGATAACTGGAATTATTCACATATTTTATTTGTTTTCTTGACATTTTATTGTTGTTGGAAAGTAAAAAGCATTCTCTTTATAGTTTCTGAGTACTGAAATGGCAACCTATATAGGACTTTGTGGACAGTAGCTTTAGACGTGGGATTGGTTTTATTTATAAAAGTTATGTAATGATGCTGAATATACGGTATTCCTGATTATTTTGATTTTGGATTTTGTAAATGTTTTCGATGCTTTGGTATATTCGGTATGAAATGTGTGTCTCAGAAGATATATTGTTTCGGAAAATATTTAACCACCATCTACATATTCTAGCATGACATTCCCATTACTTCTTTGTTTCAAATTTCAAAATTGCTGAGGAATGCAGATTCCAATTTTCGAGTATCCAGAAAACAAAAAATGGTTGTATTCACAAAGATGCCATTCATTCTATACTATATGCTAGTTTTCTGGGAAAAATAGTAGATGATTGCTACCAGAATAATGTCTGGCCTGCAAAGGATAAAAAGAAATATGTATTTAGAGAGATTAATCAAAAGCATGTCAAGGAAAGCTACACATCACAGTCCTCTAACTCATGAGCTTTTTTGGTTTTTAATATATTATTATTACATTAAATAATTAAAATATAAAAAATTAAACTTTAGAATTCCACACACACCGAGCTTGGGTTCGAGTTCTCAAAAGTTAAACACAAAGAGCTTGAGCTTAAACTCGTGTAAAAAAGCTTGAGCTCAGACTTGGAAAAATCACTAAGCTCAGCTCGAGTTTTACACCCTAGTGCAAATATCACTTCCTTTTTTTTTTTTTTTTTTTTTTTCTTCTAACATTTATGTAGTTGGCTTGATTTGGAACACAAGTATTTGAAAACATAACATAAAACAAAATTGTTTTTTTCCTCAAAGATCACATTTTCTTTATTTTCTCTTCTTCTTAATGCGTTTTGCATACCTAATGAGGTTATTTACATAAAAATACTCACTTTTAATATCAGCGCAACAAACTTAATCATATTATCATGGAAATTCAAGCTCGGATATGATTGGATCCAACTCCGTCTATAAGTATAAATGTTAGTTATGCTCATTTACTCCATAATAAATATTAGTAACTAATATTAAATTAAATACCTAAAAAGTAAAAGAAGAAAAAAAAGATAAAAGTAGATCATCTGATGCTTACATCTAGAAAGCCTGAAGAAGTCAACTTCGCCACCTAAAATGTTCATTGATTAGACATAATTATCAATCTTTATGCAAAATAAAATGACTTTATTCTGATTTGAATTTAAATAAGTAAATGAATTTTTGTCATATCTACATTTTTTTCTTTTAATGATAGTTACTCATCCTTTTAATATTTAAAATTCAAAGAAATATTATTTATATATTTTAGTTATAGAGTTACTTTACCTTGTATAAAACTGGTCCTTTTACATAAAAACAATAAGCATTCCATTTAATAGTTTAAACGTCATTTTTCTTACATAAAACGATGGAGTGCCTTTATCACAATGCGTCCTACTTTATCAGTTTTCTTATTTTTATTAGATTCTAAGAAGCACAACAAAATGCATGTACCAAAAGTACCTTTGACAATTGTTATTATTTTTAATACTTACATTATTTTTTAGGGTAACCAGTTATATTGATTTTTTTTTTTCGATTTGGCTACTATTTTATTAAGAAAAACTGTTGGTTTAATATAAGTGCATTAAAAGGTACCAAACTTTGGGAGTAAGCAGTTAATAATAGTAATGTTGATTAGTAGAGTGAAGCCTAGAGTTGGCGAGCTATGGTGGGAATTTCTCATTTTTCTCCACGACTTACCAAGTTTTGGCATAATATATCCTATTTAATTGACATAATTGCATCTTAAAAATACCTTTAGCTTAACATTTTGCACTGTTGCAACAATTCATATCAATTTTAGAGAGGTACAATTGGTACCAAAGTTCACTACCAAGGAAAAAGGTCCATCTCTGCAAAAACTTAGCTATATGTGGTTATGTTCAAAAATAATTTTTATAATTTTGATAAGGAATGTATATTATAGAAATTTGTATGAAAATATTGTCTTTATTAGTTTGTTTAGTTGTGTTTTCAAATTAACATTATGCAGATGTGATATAAAGTAATTTTTATTAAAAAAAGAGTATTGGATTAATATTTTTAGCAAGAAAGATAAAAGGTGGATTGTCGAGTAGTGTAATTTTTGAAGAATAAGAATGTGGGTTGATTGAAATGACGAGTAATTATATAAGGGATGTGAAGTAATATTTCAAAATTGAGTACTAACCACTCTTTGGAAGCTAGAAATTCTGTAGATTTGATTTGAAGTGTGTATTTTCATTGTTTGGTGATCCAGAATAACATTGTTACTCAAGAAACTTAACTATGCAGAGTTGAACTGTTTGTCTGTATAAAAAAATTAGCCCACATGTAGTAAAACAAGACTAAATCGATTTAAATATAGACGCGTCAACTAGACATGTTGCATTCTACACTATAAATAGGTATTAGGAGTATAGACACAAAATACACTACAATAATACATCATGCATTTCTATGTTGTTCACTTAGTATTCTTGTGAACGTGCTTACAATAAGAATCAACGTGACCTTCTTGGGTTTTATCTTAATGTGGTGGTGAGCCGACAATACTTGCACGAGTGAAGGCCATCACGATCTTTGTACAACGTCAACTGATATAGGAAATGACTCTTGTAGACTAGTCGTTCTTACTTTCTTATACTTCATTTTATATTATAAATATGCATTTTGTTATTATGTGAAATATGAAATTGTTTGATATCTAGAAATATTAGAACAATCTAAAATCATGATTATTACTTTTATGTGTTAAATTATAGTCTAATCTGCATATTTCAAATGGTTCATAATTTAATGTGCTAGCTATGTATTTAAGGTGTTGAATGGAATTCTTAGATGAAAATAAGTCTTTGCCTTTTTATTTTTATTTGACAATCAACAAACTTTAGTTATCATAACTAGTATTCTTCAATTTTTAGCGTTTAAACATCCAATACAGTTTATATATATATATATATATATATATATATATATTTCCCCTACATAAATGTGTGAATAACAAAATTGTTTAGTCCTATGTGAAAAGACATATTTATCCTTACTACTAAATATATCTATCCCCTACATAAATGTGTGAATAACAAAATTGTTTAGTCCTATGTGAAAAGACATATTTATCCTTACTACTAAATATACCTATCCCCTACATAAATGTGTGAATAACAAAATTGTTTAGTCCTATGTGAAAAGACATATTTATCCTTACTACTAAATATAATTGATAATAATTAATAATTATTATAGTATAATTTTACTTAGGTACAAATATGGATTTTTGAGTAAATAGAATCCTAATATGATCCATATTTTATAATTCCATCTTTATTGGTGAGAGACGGCAAAATAAAACCTCACTGCTAATTATTAATTAATAATTAATAATTAATAATTAATAATAATTATTATTAAACAGCAAAATAATATCAGTAGAACAAATTTATTTTTAATCACAATGTTAAAAATATTAGCCTGTAAATATGTACAACACGAATAATAAGATGAATCTTCTAGATTTTTACATAAAAAAAATAGAGAATAGAAATAACAATCTATCCCTATATAAATGTTGTTTAGTACTATGTGAAAAGACTTTCATAAAACCCTTACTTAAATTTAAAGTCCTATTAACACCGAAAACTATTTAATTACATATTAATGATTAAAAAAAGGAGACATACTAACAATAGGGCACCACTTATTTATTATAATATATAAAAAAAACAAAAACCTATGTGAAAAGAAATCCATACTCTTACTTAAATTTAAAGTCCTATTAGTACCAGAAACTATTTAATTACATAGTAATGATATAAAAAAAGAGACATACTAACAGTCTAACAATAGGACAATATTCATTTATTATAATTATATATATATATATATATATATATAATATCTCCTATATAAATGTGTGAATAATAAAATTATTTCGTTTTATGTGAAAATAGTTGCATACCCTTATTTAGATTTAAAATCTCACATCTATCCCCTCCATAAATCCCCTCCATAAATGTGTGAATAACAAATTGTTTACTCCTATGTGAAAAGACATATTTATCCTTACTACTAAATATAATTGATAATAATTAATAATTATTATAGTATAATTTTACTTAGGTACAAATATGGAGTTTTGAGTAAATAGAATCCTAATATGATCCATCTTTTATAATTCCATCTTTATTGGTGAGAGACGGCAAAATAAAACCTCAATGCTAATAATAATTATTATTAAACAGCAAAATAAAATCAGTAGAACAAATTTATTTTTAATCACAATGTTAAAAATATTAGCCTGTAAATATGTACAACACGAATAATAAGATGAATCTTCTAGATTTTTACATAAAAAAAATAGAGAATAGAAATAACAATCTATCCCTATATAAATGTTGTTTAGTACTATGTGAAAGGACTTCCATAAAACCCTTACTTAAATTTAAAGTCCTATTAACACCGAAAACTATTTAATTACATATTAATGATTAAAAAAAAGGAGACATGCTAACAATAGGGCACCACTTATTTATTATAATATATAAAAAAAACAAAAACCTATGTGAAAAGAATTCCATACTCTTACTTAAATTTAAAGTCCTATTAGTACCAGAAACTATTTAATTACATAGTAATGATATAAAAAAAGAGACATACTAACAGTCTAACAATAGGACAATATTCATTTAATATAATTATATATATATATATATAATATCTCCTATATAAATGTGTGAATAATAAAATTATTTCGTTTTATGTGAAAATAGTTGGATACCCTTATTTTGATTTAATATCTCATCATAAACACCACTAATTTCTTTTGTAATGTGATCTTAGTTATTCATACTTTAAAATCTCACAATAAAGAATGTAAAATAAGTTTCAGGATAAATATAACATGTTAAAAGTCATGTGATTAATATTGAAGCTCTGAAAATTATAAAAATTACTATAAGACCTTTATTCTCATTCATCTCTCAACAAATGATAAACTACCCATTGGTAAATAATATGAAAACTTTTCGCTTTTTCCTCGATGATGCATGCATACAGTCGTACCATTAAATAGTTTACGGCTTGATAGAAATAACAAGAAAATCATTGAATGTATATATATATATATATATATATCAATATAATAATATACCTGAAAATTAGAATATATGTTACTATGTGTGGAGATATGGATTTATTCATAATAACTTTTCGACATTATTAAAAGGAGAGAGAATGAAAGAATTGATGTATTTCGGTGAAATACAAAAAAAGTAAGTGTAAAATTAGCGATAAATTTCAAAAAACAAATATGTAGATTGATTGACATACTAGAAAATAATATAATTGTTTTATGAAAATTACTAAACCCCATAAATTAATATTTATATCTAAAATCGAAAAAAACAAATTCAATACAAACACTTTACACCACCAATTTTTCATTACCAACATTTTTTTCTGAAACAATAATATTTAGGATTATATTTATTAATTTAATTGGGAGTTAGTCATAGGGGTTGAATGGACTTTTATTTAGGAGTGGCAAAATGGTTCTCAACCCATGGTTCCAATTCAAACCCGACTACTTTTTAGTGAGTTGGTTCCTTTTTTCTTTTCTTTTTGGGTCAACTTGGGTTGGGTGCTATTGCTTTGAATATGACCATAGAAAAGAAAGAGAGTTGTTCCATAAAGAAATATATCATCAATTCCACAAATGATTATTAAAGCCATTGGAATATTAGACTGCTCAAAGATGATGTATGATGGTACTTTTCTATCCTAATCAATGTTTTTAAACTCGAACCGTTCATCGAATCGAAAATTGAACCGGTTCAAGGGTTAATTATTCAATCGTCGGGTCAATCGTGGTCGAACCAGTGATGTCATAATTATGTAATAAATAATATTTATTTGATTAATAAAATAAGAATAAAAACAATTATATATTATTTATTTAAGTATTGCCATATTTTCAGTTATATATAATATAAAATTAAATCAAATAAATCAATTTGAGAAGAAATGATTTTATATTTGTTGGCCAAATAAAAATTATGAATTTATAAGTAAAAACAAAATAAATATAAAAGTAATACAAAAGGCACTGACTTGACTTCTAATTATTATTATATTTTGCGGACAAATAATACCCTATTTAGAATTGTGGATGAATTTATTTATATTATTATTCAATAAAATTTATTTTTAATCACAATGTTAAAAATATTAGCTTGTAAATATGTACAACACGAATAATAAGATGAATCTTCTAGATTTTTACATAAAAAAAATAGAGAATAGAAATAACAATCTATCCCTATATAAATGTTGTTTAGTACTATGTGAAAAGACTTCCATAAAACCCTTACTTAAATTTAAAGTCCTATTAACACCGAAAACTATTTAATTACATATTAATGATTAAAAAAAAGGAGACATACTAACAATAGGGCACCACTTATTTATTATAATATATAAAAAAAACAAAAACCTATGTGAAAAGAATTCCATACTCTTACTTAAATTTAAAGTCCTATTAATACCAGAAACTATTTAATTACATAGTAATGATATAAAAAAAGAGACATACTAACAGTCTAACAATAGGACAATATTCATTTAATATAATTATATATATATATATATAATATCTCCTATATAAATGTGTGAATAATAAAATTATTTCGTTTTTTGTGAAAATAGTTGGATACCCTTATTTAGATTTAATATCTCATCATAAACACCACTAATTTCTTTTGTAATGTGATCTTAGTTATTCATACTTTAAAATCTCACAATAAAGAATGTAAAATAAGTTTCAGGATAAATATAACATGTTAAAAGTCATGTGATTAATATTGAAGTTCTGAAAATTACTATAAGACCTTTATTCTCATTCATCTCTCAACAAATGATAAACTACCCATTGGTAAATAATATGAAAACTTTTCGCTTTTTCCTCGATGATGCATGCATACAGTCGTACCATTAAATAGTTTACGGCTTGATAGAAATAACAAGAAAATCATTGAATGTATATATATATATATATATATCAATATAATAATATACCTGAAAATTAGAATATATGTTACTATCTGTGGAGATATGGATTTATTCATAATATCTTTTCGACATTATTAAAAGGAGATATGATGAAAGAATTGATGTATTTCTGTGAAATACAAAAAAAGTAAGTGTAAAATTAGCGATAAATTTCAAAAAACAAATATGTAGATTGATTGACATACTAGAAAATAATATAATTGTTTTATGAAAATTACTAAACCCCATAAATTAATATTTATATCTAAAATCGAAAAAAACAAATTCAATACAAACACTTTACACCACCAATTTTTCATTACCAACATTTTTTTCTGAAACAATAATATTTAGGATTATATTTATTAATTTAATTGGGAGTTAGTCATAGGGGTTGAATGGACTTTTATTTAGGAGTGGCAAAATGGTTCTCAACCCATGGTTCTAATTCAAACCCGACTACTTTTTAGTGAGTTGGTTCCTTTTTTCTTTTCTTTTTGGGTCAACTTGGGTTGGGTGCTATTGCTTTGAATATGACCATAGAAAAGAAAGAGAGTTGTTCCATAAAGAAATATATCATCAATTCCACAAATGATTATTAAAGCCATTGGAATATTAGACTGCTCAAAGATGATGTATGATGGTACTTTTCTATCCTAATCAATGTTTTTAAACTCGAACCGTTCATCGAATCGAAAATTGAACCGGTTCAAGGGTTAATTATTCAATCGTCGGGTCAATCGTGGTCGAACCAGTGATGTCATAATTATGTAATAAATAATATTTATTTGATTAATAAAATAAGAATAAAAACAATTATATATTATTTATTTAAGTATTGCCATATTTTCAGTTATATATAATATAAAATTAAATCAAATAAATCAATTTGAGAAGAAATGATTTTATATTTGTTGGCCAAATAAAAATTATGAATTTATAAGTAAAAACAAAATAAATATAAAAGTAATACAAAAGGCACTGACTTGACTTCTAATTATTATTATATTTTGCGGACAAATAATACCCTATTTAGAATTGTGGATGAATTTATTTATATTATTATTCAATAAAATTTATTTTTAATCACAATGTTAAAAATATTAGCTTGTAAATATGTACAACACGAATAATAAGATGAATCTTCTAGATTTTTACATAAAAAAAATAGAGAATAGAAATAACAATCTATCCCTATATAAATGTTGTTTAGTACTATGTGAAAAGACTTCCATAAAACCCTTACTTAAATTTAAAGTCCTATTAACACCGAAAACTATTTAATTACATATTAATGATTAAAAAAAAGGAGACATACTAACAATAGGGCACCACTTATTTATTATAATATATAAAAAAAACAAAAACCTATGTGAAAAGAATTCCATACTCTTACTTAAATTTAAAGTCCTATTAATACCAGAAACTATTTAATTACATAGTAATGATATAAAAAAAGAGACATACTAACAGTCTAACAATAGGACAATATTCATTTAATATAATTATATATATATATATATAATATCTCCTATATAAATGTGTGAATAATAAAATTATTTCGTTTTTTGTGAAAATAGTTGGATACCCTTATTTAGATTTAATATCTCATCATAAACACCACTAATTTCTTTTGTAATGTGATCTTAGTTATTCATACTTTAAAATCTCACAATAAAGAATGTAAAATAAGTTTCAGGATAAATATAACATGTTAAAAGTCATGTGATTAATATTGAAGTTCTGAAAATTACTATAAGACCTTTATTCTCATTCATCTCTCAACAAATGATAAACTACCCATTGGTAAATAATATGAAAACTTTTCGCTTTTTCCTCGATGATGCATGCATACAGTCGTACCATTAAATAGTTTACGGCTTGATAGAAATAACAAGAAAATCATTGAATGTATATATATATATATATATCAATATAATAATATACCTGAAAATTAGAATATATGTTACTATCTGTGGAGATATGGATTTATTCATAATATCTTTTCGACATTATTAAAAGGAGATATGATGAAAGAATTGATGTATTTCTGTGAAATACAAAAAAAGTAAGTGTAAAATTAGCGATAAATTTCAAAAAACAAATATGTAGATTGATTGACATACTAGAAAATAATATAATTGTTTTATGAAAATTACTAAACCCCATAAATTAATATTTATATCTAAAATCGAAAAAAACAAATTCAATACAAACACTTTACACCACCAATTTTTCATTACCAACATTTTTTTCTGAAACAATAATATTTAGGATTATATTTATTAATTTAATTGGGAGTTAGTCATAGGGGTTGAATGGACTTTTATTTAGGAGTGGCAAAATGGTTCTCAACCCATGGTTCCAATTCAAACCCGACTACTTTTTAGTGAGTTGGTTCCTTTTTTCTTTTCTTTTTGGGTCAACTTGGGTTGGGTGCTATTGCTTTGAATATGACCATAGAAAAGAAAGAGAGTTGTTCCATAAAGAAATATATCATCAATTCCACAAATGATTATTAAAGCCATTGGAATATTAGACTGCTCAAAGATGATGTATGATGGTACTTTTCTATCCTAATCAATGTTTTTAAACTCGAACCGTTCATCGAATCGAAAATTGAACCGGTTCAAGGGTTAATTATTCAATCGTCGGGTCAATCGTGGTCGAACCAGTGATGTCATAATTATGTAATAAATAATATTTATTTGATTAATAAAATAAGAATAAAAACAATTATATATTATTTATTTAAGTATTGCCATATTTTCAGTTATATATAATATAAAATTAAATCAAATAAATCAATTTGAGAAGAAATGATTTTATATTTGTTGGCCAAATAAAAATTATGAATTTATAAGTAAAAACAAAATAAATATAAAAGTAATACAAAAGGCACTGACTTGACTTCTAATTATTATTATATTTTGCGGACAAATAATACCCTATTTAGAATTGTGGATGAATTTATTTATATTATTATTCAATAAAATTTATTTTTAATCACAATGTTAAAAATATTAGCTTGTAAATATGTACAACACGAATAATAAGATGAATCTTCTAGATTTTTACATAAAAAAAATAGAAAATAGAAATAACAATCTATCCCTATATAAATGTTGTTTAGTACTATGTGAAAAGACTTCCATAAAACCCTTACTTAAATTTAAAGTCCTATTAACACCGAAAACTATTTAATTACATATTAATGATTAAAAAAAAGGAGACATACTAACAATAGGGCACCACTTATTTATTATAATATATAAAAAAAACAAAAACCTATGTGAAAAGAATTCCATACTCTTACTTAAATTTAAAGTCCTATTAATACCAGAAACTATTTAATTACATAGTAATGATATAAAAAAAGAGACATACTAGCAGTCTTACAATAGGACAATATTCATTTATTATAATTATATATATATATATATATAATATCTCCTCTATAAATGTGTAAATAATAAAATTATTTCGTTTTATGTGAAAATAGTTGCATACCCTTATTTAGATTTAAAATCTCACAAATCATAAACACCACTAATTTCTTTTGTAATATGATCTTAGTTATTCATACTTTAAAATCTCACAATAAAGAATCTAAAGTTTCAGGATAAATATAACATGTTAAAAGTCATGTGATTAATATTGAAGCTCTGAAAATTACTATAAGAGCTTTATTCTCATTCATCTCTCAACAAATGATAAACTACCCATTTGTAAATAATATGAAAACTTTTCGCTTTTTCCTCGATGATGCATGTATACAGTCGTACCATTAAATAGTTTACGGCTTGATAGAAATAACAAGAAAATCATTGAATATATATATATATATATATCAATATAATAATATACCTGAAAATTAGAATATATGTTACTATCTGTGGAGATATGGATTTATTCATAATATCTTTTCGACATTATTAAAAGGAGATATGATGAAAGAATTGATGTATTTCTGTGAAATACAAAAAATGAAAGTGTGAAATTAGCGATAAATTTAAAAAAACAAATATGTAGATTGATTGACATACTAGAAAATAATATAATTATTTTATGAAAATTACTAAACCCCATAAAATAATATTTATATCTAAAATCGAAAAAAACAAATTCAATACAAACACTTTACACCACCAATTTTTCATTACCAACATTTTATTCAGAAACAATAATATTTAGGATTATATTTATTAATTTAATTGGGAGTTAGTCATAGGGGTTGAATGGACTTTTATTTAGGAGTGGCAAAATGGTTCTCAACCCATGGTTCCAATCCAAACCCGACTACTTTTTAGTTGAGTTGGTTCATTTTTTCTTTTCTTTTTGGGTTAACTTGGGTTGGGTTGAAGTTTAAATTTGTCATCACCTTGTAAGTTGGGTACTCTTTCGGTTACTAGAACTAATTGATCATATTGCATAAATAGGGTCTACCATCCAAACCAAAATTTTCAGTTGGATAATCATCACATGTCATTTACCAATGTCCCATTTATCTGATATGATCTGCTGCATCCCTAGGAAACCAATTTGTTGGACCACCTTGCTGAGAGCAGATTCACTATAGGGATCCAGATATCAGATAGGGGGAAGTTCTATTCTGGGACATTGGTCAATGACATGTCATCTTATAGATTTCAAAAATGAATCTGTTAGCAAGGTTTCCAGATATCAGATAAGGGGAAGTTGAACTTAGTTATTTAAAACTATTCATAATATTAAACTTGACAAAAAATGAATATAGTTTATAAATTAAATATTTTTTATACAACATCAGATAATAATGTTTTTGATATTTATTTGTGATGTACGAAAAACTCTCATTATTACTGGCTTATTTTTGCTTAGATTCTCATTGGAATTACAATCTTAAAAAATATATATTATTTAAAAAAATTTAACCACTTAAGGTTAAATAAATTGAATAGACAAGCACCCTTCTCTTCTTAACTATGGTTTTTGTAGGAATAGTGTCATCATCAACATTTAAATATAAGGATTTATTTTGGTTCAAAGAAAATGATGTGTATAATAAAAGATCCTAACATTTAAAGTTTAAGGACGGATTTTGGTTCAAAGAAAATGATGTGTATAATAAAAGATCACAAACTTTTGACTTCATATGGAAAAAATAAAATAAAGAGTGTTTTTGAATTTTTTATTAGTTCCTATATTTTAAGAATTGTTGTATAAGTCTCCATAGAAATATTTAAGTTTATATTATTCAAATTATTATGGAAATATGTATCTTGATGTAACTTTAACTAATAAGGAGGAGGAGTTGGCATATTAGCTAAATTAATAAATGATGTTTTAATAAAATTTATTTAGAGTAACTATTGTGAAGAACATTAAAATTTTCCTAGAATTTAGAAAAGTGAAACATCTTTATATTCAAGCTTCAACATGATCACTACCTATGATTTTTATATTTTTAATAATTTTCTCAAATGAATAATATGTTGTATTAATATTAATATATATTAATGAGTGACAAAATAAAGTGTACATATATATATATATATATATATATATATATATATAAAAGATTTAATATACTTGACTACATCCCAATATATGTATATTTCAGCGCAATGGGACATATGCATATCCAGGTTAAATGTAAGCAATTATTTTACATTATGTATTCTAAAGTAGGAACAAAGCACTGATTTTAGCGAATAAAATAACGTTCAAGACAATTATAGTTTTAATTGTTAGCATTCTCTTATTTTTTGCCACTTGATGTTTAAATTTGTTATCACCTTGTAACCTGGGTGCTCTTTCGGTTACTAGAACTAATTGATCATATTGCATAAATAGGGTCTACCATCCAAACCAAAAATTTCAATTGGATAATTATCACATGTCATTTACCAATGTCCCATTTATCTGATATGATCTGCTGCATCCTTAGGAAACCAATTTGTTAGACCACCTTGCTGAGAGCAGATTCACTATAGGGATCCAGATATCAGATAGGGGGAATTTCTATTCTGGGACATTGGTCAATGACATGTCATCTTATAGATTCCAAAAATGAAACTGCCAACAAGGTTTCCAGATATCAGATAAGGGGAAATTGAACTTAGTTATTTAAAACTTTTCATAATATTAAACTTGACAAAAAATGAATATAGTTTATAAATTAAATATTTTTTATACAACATCAGATAATATGATGTTTTTGATATTTATTTGTGATGTACGAAAAACTCTCATTATTACAGGCTTATTTTTGCTTAGACTCTCATTGGAATTCCAATCTTAAAAAATATATATTATTTCAAAAAATTTAACCACTTAAGGTAAAATAAACTGAATAGACAAGGACCCTTCTCTTCTTAACTGTTGGTTTCTGTAGAATAATGTCATCATCAATATTTAAATATAAGGATTTATTTTGGTTCAAAGAAAATGATGTGTATAATAAAAGATCATAACATTTAAAGTTTAAGGACGGATTTTGGTTCAAAGAAAATGATGTGTATAATAAAAGATCACAAACTTTTGACTTCATATGAAAAAATAAAATAAATTGTGTTTTTGAATTTTTTATTAGTTCCTATATTTTAAGAATTGTTGTATAAGTCTCCATAAAAATATTTAAGTTTATATTATTCAAATTATTATGGAAATATGTATCTTGAAGTAACTCTAACTAATGAGGAGGAGGAGTTGGCATATTAGCTAAATTAATAAATTATGTTTTAATAAAATTTATTTACAGTAACTATTGTGAAGAACATTAAAATTTTCCTAGAATTTAGAAAAGTGGAACATCTTTATATTCAAGTTTCAGCATGATCACTACCTATGATTTTTATATTTTTAATAATTTTCTCAAATGAATAATATGTTATATAAATATTAATATATATTAATGAGTGACAAAATAAAGTATATATATATATATATATAGAAGATATAATATACTTGACTACATTCCAATATATGTATATTTCAGCGCAATGGGACATATGCATATCCAGGTTAAATGTAAGCAATTATTTTACATTATGTATTCTAAAGTATGAACAAATCACTGATTTTAGCTAATAAAATAACGTTCAAGACAATTTATAGTTTTAATTGTTAGCATTCTCTTATTTTTCGCCACTTGATGTTTAAATTTGTTATCACCTTGTAAGCTGGGTGCTCTTTCGATTACTAGAACAAATTGATCATATTGCATAAATAGGGTCTACCAACCAAACCAAAATTTTCAATTGGATAATCATCACATGTCATTTACCAATGTCCCATTTATCTGATATGATCTGCTGCATCCCTAGGAAACCAATTTGTTGGACCACCTTGCTGAGAGAAGATTCACTATAGGGATCCAGATATCAGATAGGGGGAAGTTCTATTCTGGGACATTGGTCAATGACATGTCATCCTATGGATTCGAAAAATAAATCTGCCAACAAGGTTTCCAAATATCAGATAAGGGGAAGTTGAACTTAGTTATTTAAAATTTTCATAATATTAAACTTGACAAAAAATGAATATAGTTATAAATTAAATATTTTTTATACAACATCAGATAATATGATGTTTTTTATATTTATTTGTGATGTACGAAAAACTTTCATTATTACTGGCTTATTTTTGCTTAGACTCATTGGAATTCCAATCTTAAAAAATATATATTATTTCAAAAAATTTAACCACTTAAGGTAAAATAAATTGAATAGACAAGCATCCTTCTCTTCTTAACTGATGGTTTCTGTAGGAATAGTGTCATCATCAATATTTAAATATAAGGATTTATTTTGATTAAAAGAAAATGATGTGTATAACAAACGATCATAACATTTAAAGTTAAGGATGGATTTTGGGAAAATGATGTGTATAATAAAAGATCACAAACTTTTGACTTCATATGGAAAAAGAAAATAAAGAGTGTTTTTGAATTTTTTATTAGTTCCTATATTTTAAGAATTGTTGTATAAGTCTCCATAGAAATATTTAAGTTTATATTATTCAAATTATTATGGAAATATGTATCTTGAAGTAACTCTAACTAATGAGGAGGAGGAGTTGGCATATTAGCTAAATTAATAAATGATGTTTTAATAAAATTTATTTACAGTAACTATTGTGAAGAACATTAAAATTTTCCTAGAATTTAGAAAAGTGGAACATCTTTATATTCAAGTTTCAACATGATCACTACCTATGATTTTTACATTTTTAATAATTTTCTCAAATGAATAATATGTTATATAAATATTAATATATATTAATGAGTGACAAAATAAAGTGTATATATATATATAAAAGATATAATATACTTGACTACATTCCAATATATGTATATTTCAGCGCAATGGGACATATGCATATCCAGGTTAAATGTAAGCAATTATTTTACATTATGTATTCTAAAGTACGAACAAAGCACTGATTTTAGTTAATAAAATAACGTTCAAGACAATTATAGTTTTAATTGTTAGCATTCTCTTATTTTTTGCCACTTGATGTTTAAATTTGTTATCACATTGTAAGCTGGGTGCTCTTTCGATTACTAGAACTAATTGATCATATTGCATAAATAGGGTGTACCAACCAAACCAAAATTTTCAGTTGGATAATCATCACATGTCATTTACCAATGTCCCATTTATCTGATATGATCTGCTGCATCACTAGGAAACCAATTTGTTAGACCACCTTGCTGAGAGAAGATTCACTATAGGGATCCAGATATTAGATAGGGGGAAGTTCTATTCTGGGACATTGGTCAATGACATGTCATCCTATATATTCGAAAAATGAATCTGCCAACAAGGTTGCCAGATATCAGATAAGAGGAAGTTGAACTTAGTTATTTAAAACTTTTCATAATATTGAACTTGACAAAAAAAGAATATAGTTTATAAATTAAATATTTTTTATACAACATCAGATAATATGATGTTTTTGATATTTATTTGTGATGTACGAAAAACTCTCATTATTATTGGCTTATTTTTGCTTAGACTCTCATTGGAATTCCAATCTCAAAAAATATATATTATTTCAAAAAATTTAACCACTTAAGGTAAAATAAATTGAATAGACAAGCATCCTTCTCTTCTTAACTGATGGTTTCTGTAGGAATAGTGTAATCATCAACATTTAAATATAAGGATTTATTTTGGTTAAAAGAAAATGATGTGTATAATAAGCGATCATAACATTTAAAGTTAAGGATGGATTTTGGGAAAATGATGTGTATAATAAAAGTTCACAAACTTTTGACTTCATATGGAAAAAGAAAATAAAAAGTTTTTTTGAATTTTTTATTAGTTCCTATATTTTAAGAATTGTTGTATAAGTCTCCATAGAAATATTTAAGTTTATGTTATTCAAATTATTATGGAAATATGTATCTTGAGGTAACTTTAACTAATGAGGAGGAGGAGTTGGCATATTAGCTAAATTAATAAATGATGTTTTAATAAAATTTATTTACAGTAACTATTGTGAAGAACATTAAAAGTTTCCTAGAATTTAGAAAAGTGAAACATCTTTATAAAAGTTTCCTAGAATTTAGAAAAGTGAAACATCTTTATATTCAAGTTTCAACATGATCACTACCTATCATTTTTACATTGTTAATAATGTTCTCAAATGAATAATATGTTGTATAAATATTGATATATATTAATGAGTGACAAAATAAAGTGTATATATATTATTATTGGGATAGAAAAGAATGAATGGAAAAGAAACTTGATGGAAATATATATACTACGAAACGCATTAATATCTTATACATTAAATGGGTAATGAAGAATCATCTAATATATATAATTATATATATATATATATGCATTATCATATAGAAACCCCATTACTTTAATTTGACACATTTATTGATGACTAAGGAAAAAAATATAATAATAGATTTAAAGTAATATATATTAATAGTATATATTAATAATATATATTATTATTATATTTAGCATTCTAAAAAATATGTAGGAAGTTTGAAAGGTTATCAATTGTTTTTCTTTCTTAAATATAAATAATGAATTACTACTCATTGATGTGGTAGAAAGTGGCCTTTATATTCATTAATTTATTACAAAGTGGCCTTAATTAGTCATTAAGTTGTAACAATGAGACCATAAAATTTATAATTCATGAATTGGACATGAGTTACTTTTCACTATTTAATGCAAAAATAATTATACAATAACATATAATTTCATATTTATTCTTGTGAGACATTTTGATGGTATATATATAATATAATCCAAAAGATGGACTTTTGTTATTATTAATTGGCAATATGATTAGTGAATTCTAATGCTTATAATTAGAAGAAGTTCATTAAAAAAATGAAATAAAAACAACAAAAGGTTCTTAATGGTTGAAAGTGCATCACAACCAATCAAAATAATGATGGAGCTCTCCAAATTCTGAAACGGCCTCAAACATATTGGGAAGAAACCGATGGACAATTATTAATTGAAAAATGACTCTTCAAATTATGAGAAGGAATGGAACGGCCTCCAACTTAAGCTAATCATTATTATTATTATTATTATTATTATTATTATTATTATTATTATTATTGTAATAACAACTATTAATATATAGTGTAATAGATAAATAATAAAATGAATAATAATCAATTTTTCATAATAAATTTAATTAGTAAGGATAATGATGTCATTTCACAATGGGCTATTGAATTGGTCCAAGTGAAACAATTCACTCATACAAAAATTATTCAAGTACTTTAAATAATAAGATACAAAAGCTAAAACTTATTAAAAGTATAAATTGGTAAATTTTACAATCCAATATCAATTGTTCAGTTTGTATAGAATTTTAGATGTTCAGTATGTATTTGACAATTTATTTAGTGAAAAAATCAATTGCTAGAAGAAATATATCTATAGAAGTTGAAAAAGTGTCATATATATGTGGCAAAATAAATAATACATAATATATTTAAAGCAATATATATTAATAGTATATATTAATAATATATAGTATTATTATATTAAGCATTCTAAAAAATATATGGGGAGGTTGAATGATTAATTACTACTCATTGATGTGGTAGATAGTGGCCTTCATTAGCCATTAAGTTGGTACAATGAAGCCATAAAATTTGTAACTCATGAATTGAACATGAGTTACTTTTTCACTTTTTCACCATTTAATCAAAAAAAATTATACAATCCAATATAATTTTATATTTATTCTTGTGAAACCTTTTGATTGTACATATATAATTTATAATGAAATATCAAAGATTTTCAAATCCCGGATATTATAATTTTATGCCCTGTGAGTTATTGGTTTATTATTGATTAATTGGCAATATGACAATTGAATTCTAATGCTTATAATTAGAAGAAGTCCATTACAAAAAAAAAATGAAATAAGAGTTCTATGAAATTATGTCTATCTTATGAAGTTTAATCACTTGTAAAATGTTACTGCAGCATAAATTACGATATTTAGTTTTAGCTGGATTTAGATTTTTGATAATTTAAAAAATAATTATATAATTTTCTACAACATCTTATAATTTTCCACAGTAATTGATTTATAATACAATAAAACATAATAAAGATACAAAAATTCTCATTATTAGAAGTTTTTTAGTTTGTGATCTTTGAAATAAAGAAGACGCAATTTTGTTGCATGTTTAAAAAAGCTTTCTTGTCTAACTTGACATCTCTATTTGTAAATACTATTAAATATCTACTAATTTCCTTTACCACTTTATTTTATATATATGTTTGATGATTAGCTACGAGTTTTTAGTCAATTTTCATTTGCTCTCTCATTTTTTTTTTCACCATAGTTATATTTTCATTTAACTTTTGTATAATAATTTTAATGTAAAGTATAATAATGGGTATTAATTTATTTAAATATCTAACTGAATTATAGGTATATCCAAAGTATAATATGTAGATATTCTTATTGGTAAAAAATAAAAAAACTACAACTCAACGTACCAATGTAAATTATTTATTGATAAGAATCATAAGATAAATTATTTCAAGGAAAAGTACATATGTTTCCATTAATGTTTTTATATATTTTGATCTCCTCTTCTTTTAGCAAAAGTTGCCAGCTTTTCATCAGCTTCAATATCATGATCATAATTCGTGTCCACCTGTTATAGAAAATTAATGCACATGGTGAGATTCATTATATATTATTTTTGGTGAGTGATCTGCAACTATTATAAGGTATTAGCATCTAATTAAATGTGGTTAAAATAATAAATAAAACTTACAAAAAACAAGAAATTATTTTGTTATAAAATAAATTAATAATATAATTGGCGTTGACACTATAAACAAAAGGATATAAAGAATTAATGACATTTGTCGAAGTTGCTATTTGAAAACAGTATTAGTGATATTTGAAAAGGCCAGCATTCGAAGGTAAAACTAATATTTCTTTAAAGATGTTCAAATAAATAGTAGTTGTTACCTATGTCGGTTGCTTGATTTGGATGAGTTGCATTATTAAGACTACTTTCACCATTCCCTGAAAATTTTAAAAATAAATAATGATAAGTTAGTTGTCTTAGAATAATTTAATGTATTGCATGACATAACATACAAGAAAAATTCAATGTCATATCAATTGGGTATCAATGAAAAAAGGTAAGATAAATTTGTTATTCTAAATCAGAAAGTGCGATACCTTTGTTTAAAACTTCAGAATATACAACATTTTTTGTCCTCGTTTCTCCAATATCTGTACTTGCATTTGACTTGATTAGTACTTTTGTGTTACACATTGAAGTTCCTCTAGATAATGCAACATAAAGTTGTCCATGCGAGAATACAGGTTGCGGCAAGTACACACCCACGAATGGTATCGTTTGTCCTTGTGCCTTATTAATGGTCATTGCAAAGCAAAGTCGAATTGGAAACTGCTTTCTTCTAAACTGAAATGGATATCCTTCATTTTCAGCTGGAGATAAGGGAATCCTGGGGATAAAAACATGTTTTCCCGAATGATGTCCAACTGTAATTTCTGCGTGAATTATATTATCTTTGAATTCCCTACAAACCATTCTAGTGCCATTGCAGAGCCCATCCGATGGATCCAAATTCCTTAGTAACATAATAGGACAATTCTTTTTTAGAACCAAACGATGAGGAGGCATGCCATTTGGTGTTAATGAGTTCAAGAATTCTGGTTGGTAGTAGTTTTGTGTGTCATCCACTGCCTCATCAAAACTTGTAAATGTTCTGACCACACCAGGAAATGATTGGACTATCCTCTCATTTAACTTGTCAACATACTCATTTTTTGAAGCAAGTATAGCACGATCTGTCATATAGATAGATGAATGAGCATTCTTTTCCGAATCAGGAAAGATAGTATCAATAAGTATTTTCTCGGAAGCATCGTCATCATTCTCATCATACTTGATTACCATATCACTTGGAATAGTAATATTACCATCCTCATCTGTAGGTTCAGTTCCATTTCCAACTCTTAGCAAAAATTCACTAAAAGATGGATCAGATTTTGCTCGCATGTTTTGGGTAAGTGTCAATTGCTGCATCTGTTTGTACCAAACAGATCTTACTAAACTTGCATCAATTGTTTCTTGAACCGTAGCTCTAGGTACCACTGGTAGAACTTGCATGAAATCGCCTCCAAAAACTATCACTTTGCCGCCAAATGATTTTTTAATGCCAGTGATGTCTTGTAAGCTTCTTTCAACAGCTTCGATTGCTAAATGTTTAGCCATTGGTGCCTCATCCCATATAATTAAATTTGCTCGGCGTAACAGCTCTGCATTTCCACTCTGTTTTGACATTGTGCAATAACTTTTCTCATGAAGATTGATTGGTATTTTAAAACGTGAATGAGCTGTTCTACCACCTGGCAAAATTGATGCTGCTACTCCTGATGTAGCTGTTGCAAGCGCGATCTGTTTTCTTGATCTCACTTTTGCTAATAAGGCACGATACAGATATGTTTTTCCTGTTCCTCCTGGACCATCTACAAAGAAAATTCCATTTTTTCCTGAGTCAAGACAATCCATTATTGTGGAAAATGCTTTTTGTTGTGCTGAATTTAATTTGAATTGAGCCGAGTAATCCTCATATGTGACTTCAATAGCCATCTCATCTATGATCTCTCTTGGAAATATTTGGGATGCTTCATGTTCGAAACTCACATGTGGTAAATCATATAATTCTATGCTCTTGCCCATACTTTCCAAAATTAAATTAATACTTTGTAGTGTGTTTGATAATTGTACTTCCATTGGAACATTGTGGCCTTTATTGAAGTCTTCAGACATAGCGTTACAATAAGTTTCCCATAGTTTCTTCACATCTGTGGGTTCACAATATACCAAAATTGTTGCGAACAACCGTCGTAAAGCATGTGGCATTTGGAAACTAACAGCTTCATTTAAACACTCAACAATACTAAGATCTGATTCCAATAATCCTCTTTTCTGAGCAGATTCTTTGAAAGTACTGTACATTGTTCCATTCACTGTTAACATATAATCAAATGAGGTTGGTCCCCTAATATGGTTCAATAACAACCTCAAATAATATCTTTCTCCTTCCGCGGGATTGGCGCCATTCACACGGCCAATGACTTTTCCTTTTTTTCTTTCACTCCAACATTTTTTTTGCTTAACCCACACATAATGTTCTGGAAACTCACTATATAAGTATTGCTTAGCCTTTTCATTTGTTGCACACATTTGAAAAAATTCAGTGAGCATTGACTTCGACACATGATCCCATTGAAGAACATTTTCCAAATTCTGGTTCTTCCAAAAGGTAACACTTTGTTTGTTTGGCAAGTGTAATGACAAATTTATAACTGCGGGATATATTGCATTCAAGTCAAATTCGAAAATTCTCCACATTGCTTCTTGAGCTGACACCCATCTCGCATTTTGAAATTGTTGAATTTCATCCACCTTGTTTTCTCCTTCACCATGAGCAACATATACTGCAACCTTATCATGACCCTTGTATACATACTTGTACAAATACTTTACAGCTGTTAATCCAGAACACACTTCTACATTAATATGACAATCATATCTTGTAAGAAGGTATGCATTATAAGGGACAACCCATTGATTGTTGAGCTTTCCACGACGCACATCAACTGTCTGGCCATCATTTGTTCTTTTGTAGATTGGATAGCCATCTGTTCCTTGTGTACTTCTTTCACAAAATGGGCGGGGATAGTGGCTTTTGCATTGTCCATCCACCATACAAGAGTTGTTTCTATTCAAGTTTCCACAGGGACCGTGTAACATATGTTTTACCACCAATTCATAAAGCTGCGGATACTTCAATTTATCCGGCAATTCAGCAGAAACATAACTGTCAAATTGATCAGGAGTGTATATCTTATATTCAGACTTCAATATTATCAACATGTGAACATGAGGCAATCCTCTTTTTTGGAATTCAATCACATATGTATAAGCGACCACTTTTCCAAAGATTTCTTTGTTAATAACTTGGTCTTTCAAGTCTTGTAATTTTGCTCTAAATACCCTCGCTGTCAAATCTGGCCGGTCTTGAGGTTGTTGTCCCCTTTTAAGATTAGCTTTTATTTCTTTCCATTCGGGATTACAAGTCATTGTGATGAAGAGATCAGGCTTCCCAAATTTTCTTACCAATGCCATCGCGTCAAGGTATCTACGACGCATGTCCCTTGGACCTCCAATAAAAGATGCTGGGAGGACTATTCTTTGGCCAACTTCACTACCCCTAGTTTCTCCACTTATGACGCTATCCACTATACCTTGATAAAACTCGGCTCTCATCTCTGCCTGGTTCCTTCTGTAATAGTCCAATCTTGTAGTTTCAAGTTTGATGTACATGTCAACAACGAATTGTTGGAGTAATCTCCCAGCAAGTAGAAGAATTGAGTCATTTCTAATTTGTAACTTGTAGCAATAATATTCACGGCAAAGACCATTTTGTTACATTCTTTACTGACACCTAAATTAAAAGATAAATCACGTAAAGAAAATGATAAATTAAAAATTATATATAGAGATAGAAAAATTCAAAATACGGTAACTGCACATTAATTTGATTCATAGTAGTATTTTGATTCATAGTATTTTGCTTATATATTTTTCCTTGAGAAGTATAACAATATTGTAATAGATGTTTATATTTTATTTCTAAAAAATCGATTAGATAGAAATGAGTTGAAAAAAAGGAAAAAGGAATACCTTTCTAAGTATAACCTGATCTCAATATGTATGATGGAATCAAAGTTATTATACATCTTTTTATCTATAATAATTATTTTTTTTGAAATATTGAAGATCAATAGAGACACGCATGCACAAAAATGATTGTATTAGATCCTAATTATTGTAAAATTGATTGAGTGATATATATTTTTTTAAGTAGAAAATATGCATTTTTTTGTTTAAGTTGTTAATAAATTTTTAAGAAAGTGGCAAAAACTTTAAAGCCAATTTTTATAGGTATACAATAAAAAAAAGTGTAATGTATGAATTAGTACACCTTTGTTTTTATGTTATATTATATATGGTATAATTTATTATAATATTTTAGTGTTGTAAAGATACAAATACATTTTCAAGTATTTATATTATGTATTTATTTTTACTTGAACTAAAATATAAATACTAATAATTACGTGGTAATCTGTTTATGCTAAAGTTTAGTTCTTGTTTATAATTTTTGAGCAAATTTTCTAATATTTAAAAATTCCAAGAGTGTTTTGACATGTAGAACTAATTTGGGGCTAATGTTAAATTTTGTAAACCAGCTTTACATTATAAATCATTTAATTCCTCTTACTTTCAAATATTATGATTGTGTCTCTCAACCCAATAATTTATTTAAAATTGGTATATTGACCAAATTTCAATGACTTATGATAAGAAGGTAGGGTGTACTACACACATGTTATATTAGTTATTAAAAAGTATATATTAGTGAATTATTTTCTAGTGAGATTATACATGTTTTTCTAATTTTTAAACTAACAAAAAACATAAGATACGGTACCATGCACAAGTAAAAATAGACTAAAGCATATATGACTACGAATACATATGACATATGTTGTTGTACATGTAAAATTTTCCTAGAATTTAGAAAAGTGAAACATCTATATATTCAAGTTTCAACATGGTCACTACCTATGATTTTTATATTGTTAATAATGTTCTCAAATGAATAATATGTTGTATAAATATTGATATATATTAATGAGTCACAAAATAAAGTGTATATATATATAAAGATAGTTTAACTCATAAAATGATTATATGTTGGAGTAAATTTGGCTTTTCTTTTCTCCGATATTTTTTGCAATGCATTTTATGCCATTATTGAAGTAGGAGAACTACCCCGAAGCTATTATCTTCTACATGATACTGGCAGCGATTTGTCCTGGTTTGAGTGTCCTGGACCCGATGCGCGTGAGGTTAACGCTTACAAAATCAATTATTTGAGACTGACTTGATTCTGTTGTGCCAAATGTAAAAGATTTTAATTTATCTTTGTAGATAGATAATTATTGGACATGAAATACTAATATTTATTATTACTAGAAAACAGCACGTGCGTCGCACGTGGTTAGCACGTGTTTTTTTTTTTAAATGAACTAAATTAAAATAAATTATTATTATCAAATGATTTCATAATTATTTAATTTATTACTAAATAAATCCTATTCTTATTTCCATTGCAATCTCTTTTGCTTGTGTCTACCATAATGCATGGTTTAGAAATTGCGAAGGTGCAGAGCAGTATTATACATTATGACATTGGGGGGCTTTCACCCAAATGGGTACATTCTCAAAACATAATTCTTGTTCTAGTTTATTTAATCTCATAAAATGATTATATGTTGGAGTAAATTTGGCTTTTCTTTTCTCCGATATTTTTTGCAGTGCATTTTATGCTGTTATTGAAGTAGGAGAACCATCCCGAAGCTATTATCTTCTACATGATACTGGCAGCGATTTGTCTTGGTCTGAGTGTCCTGGACCCGATGTGCGTGAGGTTAACGGCTTAACGCTTACAAAATCAATTATTTGAGAGTGACTTGATTCTGTTGTGCCAAATGTAACAGATTTTAATTTATCTTTGCAGATAGATAATTATTGGACATAAAATACTAATATTTATTATTACTAGAAAATAGCACGTGGTTAGCACGTGATTTTTTTTAGATGAACTAAATTAAAATAATTTATTATCAAATGATTTCATAATTATTTAATTTATTACTAAATAAATCCAACTCTTATTTCCATTGCAAAATTCCAGTTACTTTTAGTTTTGAATCTCATTTTAAACATAAAACTTGTATCATCAATTCCACAAATGATTATTAAAGCCATTGGAATATTAGACTGCTCAAAGATGATGTATGATGGTACTTTTCTACTGTGTTATCCTTTTGTATCACCTTGTAAGCTGGGTGCTCTTTCGGTTACTAGAATTAATTGATCATATTGCATAAATAGGTTCCACCAACCAAACCAAAATTTTCAGTTGGATAATCATCACATGTCATTTACCAATGTCCCATTTATCTGATATGATCTGCTGCATCCCTAGGAAACCAATTTGTTGGACAACCTTGCTGAGAGCAGATTCACTATAGGGATTCAGATATCAGATAAGGGGAAGTTCTATTCTGGGACATTGGTCAATGACATGTCATCTTATAGGTTCCAAAAATGAATCTGCCAGCAAGGTTTCCAGATATCAGATAAGGGGAAGTTGAACTTAGTTATTTAAAACTTTTCATAATATTAAACTTGACAAAAAATGAATATAGTTTATAAATTAAATATTTTTTATACAACTTCAGATAATATGATGTTTTTGATATTTATTTGTGATGTACTAAAAACTCTCATTATTACTGGCTTATTTTTGCTTAGATTCTCATTGGAATTACAATCTTAAAAAATATATATTATTTCAAAAAATTTAACCACTTAAGGTAAAATAAATTGAATAGACAAGCACCCTTCTCTTCTTAACTGTTGGTTTCTGTAGGAATAGTGTCGTCATCAACATTTAAATATAAGTATTTATTTTGGTTCAAAGAAAATTATGTGTATAATAAAAGATCCTAACATTTAAAGTTAAGGATGGATTTTGGTTCAAAGAAAATGATGTGTATAATAAAAGATCACAAACTTTTGACTTCATATGAAAAAATAAAATAAATAGTGTTTTTTGAATTTTTTATTAGCTCCTATATTTTAAGAATTGTTGTATAAGTCTCCATAGAAATATTTAAGTTTATATTATTCAAATTATTATGGAAATATGTATCTTGATGTAACTTTAACTAATAAGGAGGAGGAGTTGGCATATTAGCTAAATTAATAAATGATGTTTTAATAAAATATATTTAGAGTAACTATTGTAAAGATCATTAAAATTTTCCTAGAATTTAGAAAAGTGAAACATCTTTATATTCAAGTTTCAACATGATCACTACCTATGATTTTTATATTGTTAATAATTTTCTCAAATGAATAATATGTTGTATCAATATTAATATATATTAATGAGTGACAAAATAAGGTGTATATATATATATATAAGATTTAATATACTTGACTACATTCCAATATATGTATATTTCAGCGCAATGGGACAAATATTACATGCTATGGATATACGCTTACATTCAATGATTTCTCACTACTTATATTTGAGATACGTAACTTATAAGCTAGCTAGGATATATCTCTATCATATTTTACTTAAATGTTTTTTTTTTCTTTCAAATTTTTGTCCCAGGAGAATGCTGTTGATGATGGTGCATCGAGGGTGCGGCGGGGGCTGTTGAGGGTGCGGTGAGGGCAGCTTAACCATACAGGCTTCCATATCTATCGTGTTTAAAGAAGGCTTCTGATTGCCAATTTGTGACGTTCGATTCTGTAATGTTGTTTCTTAATATTAGCATTATTTTCCTTGAGTAGATGTAATAGTGAAGCGAAATGTGGCATTTTCTCTTTAATTAAGAAATTAGTTCATCCATTTTTTTTAAATGAACTAATACAAAATAAAAGGTTGAAATAATCCTAAAATTTGTCAATCAATCCAAATTTTTTAAATAACTTACAAAAATAAAAATAACTTTAAAAGAAAACATTGTAAAACGAACTTTTGCAGCAATAAATAAAATTTGTGAGCTCAGTTGAAGAAATAATCAATTTTTTAATTTAAAACTACCAATAATAATTTTTCATGACACTAAAAGAACTCAAAATAATAGAAAATTAGAATTCAGAAACTTAAATTTGATAAAGTAAATAATTCAAGGTACAAAATTAAAGAGCTGAAAAATAATGAATTAGGCAACCAGGGGCCAGCCCATTTATTTGGTGATGAAACAAGAGCAAGCCAATATAAGCAGCGTAAACGTCCATAATATGGTCTGCTATAGTTAATACTTGTAAATCTCTGTGTCTCAGTATTGTAATAATTTTGTTTCTCATCTTGAATGCCAAAACCCTGTAATATTAAATTTTCTTCATTCTTTATATACCCAATTGGTGTAATTTCATATTTTGAATAAATAGTTGAATAACCATCAAGATTTTCCAAATCGATTTCCCATAGTTTCTCCCATGCACCCTCATTGTACTCTTTAACCATCCACACTCCAATTGTCTTATTATCATTTTCGTGGTCCGACGAATAAACGAGACACAATTTCCCCGCCAACTCTTTAACAAATGCAGAATACCCCTGCCGTTGGATGTGGACATTTTTCACTAATCCGTCTTCCAACAATGATTATTATTATCATCAGAGTTTTTTTCTTTTTCTCCCAGGGAATAAATCTCGCAAGATATATCGATATCGCCATGATGTGTGATGAACAAGTTGACCAATTTATATACGTGGGTCTTTGATGAGTATCCGACACCAATGCATCGAGACGCCATTGGCAATGGCAATATCTGTTCAGTTACAGGGTTGCACAAATAGATCTAAAAATCATGAAAAGCCATGAGGATTTTCATAGTTGAGAGAGATAAATGGTGGCGTAAAATGTTTGATCAATTTTCCTTGAGTAGATGTAATAGTGAAGCGGACTGTGGCATTTTCGTTGTCCACGTGCAAAAGGCAAGGCTGTCGAATATCGGAAATCAAGTCGTTCCATTGAGGATAAATGGACTTGGAAGTGAATAAAGACTTTAAGGGAAGTTTTTTCAGTATTTGGGTTCTTAGATAATCATCATTTGGCCAATTATCATCATCATCGGTACCCATAATTCTATGGAATTTCATCAATGCATATAACTCCTTTATATATATATATACATATAGCAGTGATTGGTGTTTGTTTGGTAATGATTTTCTTAACTTTTATAAGAGATACATTAATTATAAGGAAAAGCAAATAAATATCAACCGTATATATTCTTTTGATTCCTATGATTTGTATGAATATTCCAATGCAATCATTCTAAATATAGTTTTAGAACCAAACTCTCACATTCTTATTAAGATTGTTATTAAGATTGTAAATCTTGTCAATTTTGCATGGCCTTAAAGTAATATAAATTGTAAAACTGTGAAATAACAATAATAAATAATTAACTAATGATTATAATGTTTCAATTTTTCATATATAATGGTGTACCATTTGCTTAAGCATATTACATTAGAAAGCATAACAAATTTCTCGATATACATTCACTAAAATTGGTTTGATTTTAAGCTTCATAGCATCAAGGTGACGAAGAACAAAGAGCTTTCCTAAAAAATTAACATTATGAATCAAAAGGAAACTGATGCTATTGTTTGTAAAGAAATAGAAATTGCAATCACCATGTGGAATGGAAAATGAAAGTAAAAACTGAAATTTAAAGCATCATATTAGATTCAAATTAACATTTAGAACTACAACAATTTTCCCATTATACTCCTCATTTTGATAAATGATATGTTGATTCTTGTTTATTCTTGACCGTTAATTCGTTAAAAAAAAGTAGAAATATCATAAAAATTCATAAAAAATTAGAATAGCAAGGGGAAATGATATGCTATTGGGCCAAATCCACCAGAGAAGTCCAAACTAGTGTTCACATCCATTTGAATTTTATTGTTTTGCAATTTAAAGCTAGTTATTTCATTTGATTAGTCATAGTAGTTTTTGTCTGTGATGAAGTCAACTAAGTTAGTGACAACTTAGTGGGATTACTTCCTTGTTTTTAGGGCCCTTTGTTTATGTATTTAAATTCTGTGAACTCATGTTAATGAAGAAGAAGAAAAATTTCAGAATTCAATTCAAGTTTATTTCTCTATACACTTGAAAGGAGTGTGTTCCTCACTCATATTTAGGAACATAACATTGGTGCTTTTATTCTACCAACCATGCCTCCACGCCGTGAACCCGACAATCCCAACCCATCCCTCGAAAACTAAGTCTCCGAACTTGCCACTACTGTTCGAGCAATCCAAACACAACTCGAAGCTACTGATCAGATGTCCAAACAACTTGCTGATGAGGTCAAGCTCCGCGATGCCGAAGCATCTAAACGACACGAATCCTTAATGTCCTTAATCTCCAACCTTATCCCAGTCAAAACCAACATATCCGATCTCCCTCCTACCTCTAAACACAACAGCACCAACATTGCTTTTTCCTCCTCTGCAACGTTTCTTCCCATTCCACACCAATCATACTTTTCCCCGCCTTCCGAACTCAACATTCCCCGTATCACTCTTTCCCATTTCGATGGTTCGAACCCCCTCGATTGGTTTTTCCAAGCTAATCAATATTATTCATTTTATGAAGTTTCCTCACAACAACGCTTATAACTCGTTGCTTTCTTTATGAAAGGTCCAGCACTAAGTTGGTTTAAATGGATGTACTCTAATGGTCAACTACCCTCATGGGACACCTTCACCAGGGCTCACGCCATCCGTTTCGGACCCACTTCTTATGGCAACCTCGAAGGAGCTCTATTCAAACTCTGCCAAATCGGATTCGTCACTGATTATCAAACCCAATTCGAGCAGTTATGTAATTGTGTACTCGGTCTCCCGGCCTCCTCAATTCTTAATAGTTTTCTCTTCGGCCTACGGGAGGATATCCAAAATGAGCTTGCTATCCTAAAACCTTCCACGGTCACAGATGCTATTGGTCTCGACAAATTGGTTGAAGCAAAACCCCAGCAGAGCAGTTACCGATCCACTTTCCCTTGCCCAACTTAAGTTCCAACTACTATCAACCACCCAACGAATGCACCCGCCAATATTTCTACAAGCAGCCCCCACCAACTCGTACTCGACGATTCCCCAACACTATGCCAACCTCTCCCTTCTCTTCCCTACCATCGTCTAACAACCACAGAAATCCAAGAACGACGCACAAAAGGCCTTTGTTTCAATTGTGATGAAAGATTCCAACCTGGGCTCAAATGCAAAAAAGCCCACAATTTCTCGCTATCATTACCCCTCCTAAATGTGACCTTGCGGACTCCAAATTCCTTGACAACCAACTCGAGCCATCTGATTCCGTGCTTTCAGCCACACCTGAGTTGGTCTTGAGGACAAGACCAAAATTGGGGAGGAGAGTATTGACATGCCCATTGGGTCGAATCTAGTAGAGAAGCCCAAGTGTTCACGTCCACTTGAATTATTGTATTGCAATTTAAAGCCTACTAGTTATATCATTTGATTAGTCATAGTAGTTTTTGTTAGTGGATGAAGTCAACTAAGTTAGTGACAACTTAGTGGGATTACTTCGTTGTTTTTAGGGCCCTTTGTTTATGTATTTAAATTCTGTGAACTCATGTTAATGAAGAAGAAGAAAAATTTCAGAATTCAATTCAAGTTTATTTCTCTATACACTTGAAAGGAGTGTGTTCCTCACTTATATTTAAGAACATAACATTGGTGCTTTCATTCTACCAACCATGACTCCACGCCGTGAACCCGACAACCCTAATCCATTCCTAGAAAACCAAGTCTCCGAACTTGCTGCTACTATTCGAGCAATCCAAACACAACTCGAAGCTACTGATCTGATATCCAAACAACTTGCTGATGAGGTCAAGCTCCGATGCCGAAGCATCTAAACGACACGAATCTTTAATGTACGTAATCTCCAAACTTTTCCCAGCCAAAACTAACCTATCTGATCTCCCTCCTACCACTAAACACAACAGTCCCAACATTACTTCTTCCTCCTCTACAACGTTCCTTCCCATTCCACACCAATCACACTTTGCCCTGCCTTCCGAACTTAACATTCCTCGTATCACTCTTCCCCATTTCGATGGTTCGGACACCCGCAAATTGGCTTTTTCAAGCTGATCAATATCATTCATTTTATGAAGTTCCCCCCTAACTCGTTGCTTTCTTTATGAAAGGTTCAGCTCTAAGTTGGTTTAAATGGATGCACTCTAATAGTCAACTACACTCATGGGACTCCTTCACCAGGGCTCTCCCCATCTGTTTTGGACCCACTTCCTATGACAACCCCGAGGCAACTCTATTCAAACTCTGCCAAACTGGCTTCGTCACTGATTATCAAACCCAATTCGAGCAGCTATGAAATTATGTACTCGGTCTCCCGGCCTCTTCAATTCTTAATTGTTTTCTCTCCAGCCCATGGAAGGATATCCAAAAAGAGCATGCTGTCCTACGACATCAACAGTCATAGATGCTATTGGTCACGCCAAATTGGTTGAAGCAAAACTTCGACAGAGCAGTTAACTTACGTTCCAACTACTATCAACCACCCAACGAATGCACCCTCCAATATTTCTATAAACAACCCCCACCAACCCGTACTCGACAATTCCCCAACACCACGCCAACCTCTCCCTTCCCTTCCCTTCCCTTTCCTACCGTCGTCTAACAGCCACACCTGTGTTTGGAGCACCAATCACAACTTGGTCTTGAGGACAAGACCAAAATTGGGGAGGAGAGTATTGATATGCCCATTGGGCCAAATCCAGTAGAGAAGCCCAAACTAGTGTTCACGTCCACTTGAATTATTGTTTTGCAATAAAGCCCACTAGTTATTTCATTTGATTAGTCATAGTAGTTTTTGTTAGTGGATGAAGTCAACCTCCACCAATCCTTTCCAAATAGAGTTTACGAAGTTTTTTACCCCTATGAAATACGGCTTTTTCCCTATTAAATAACCAACTAGTGTATGCTCCCATCTTCGGCTGCCCATTTTGGCTTGTTCCCACGCAGGTTTAACGAATTTCTTCCCATTGATGGTTTCGGGTTCGATGTAATGTAAAGTGGTAAGTTTCGATTTTGCGAATAGATTGTTTGAAGGTCCAATGTGGGTTGGGTTAAACTTGATATTCCCTATCATAAATGTATCTGATTGTGGATTTTCAAACCTCCTTATATTATTTCCTGGTTGTGTATCATCTTCTCGTCGATTAGCTTCAATATCTCCCGATTGTTAGAATTCAGCTTGAGTCTTATATACCCTATTGGTTCCCTCTTCTTGTGTAGTGATCCTTGTATTGTCTGTAGTGTTTTTGTTGAATAATAAGCTAGATTAAATATTTTGGTTAAGTACAAAGAATAAAATAAATAGGTACATGAACATGTCTTGGTATTTAGGATAAGTACATGAATAAGTCTTTGATTTATGTATGCATTTAATAGTTGGTTCATGTATTTGGGTCTAGGTTTATGTTAGGAAAATCCTATAAATACCCATGTCATTGGTCATTGTAGAAGAATGAACGAAAAGTGAGAAATAAGAAAGAAAGAGTTAAAGTGTTCTTGTGTTGATTGAGTGAGAAATAAAAGAGTGATAATATTCTCCTCTCCACAAAGTTATGTCTTTTGTGTATAAGTTATTTTTCGCTGCAACAAAGTGGTATCAAGAGCCACGTTTGTATTTCGGCAAAGACGATGGCAGCCGCAAGTGGATTTTTCCCATTCCCAATGCTCACGAAAGATAATATGATAGATAGAGTATTCAAATGAAGGCATTTCTTGGTGGCCAGGATGTTTGGGAAGCCATTGAAGAAGAATACGTCGAGCCCAAAAATCTAGCTTCCTCAAGCCAAGCCCAAAAGAAAGCAGCGAAGGAGGCCAAGGTGAGAGATCAAAGGGCTCTATGATCCAACTCGGTGTGGATGACAACAACTTTGAAAAAATTTCACAAGCAACCACTACAAAGCAAGCGTGGGATATTATTAAGAATGCTTTCAAAGGCATCGAGAAAGTAAAGAAAGTTCGACTCCAATCACTTCGAGGTGAGTTTGAGTCAATGCAAATGAAAGAATCCGAAGAAGTTTCAGACTATATCTCAAGAGTCGTGATTGTTGTTAATCAACTTGAAAGTAATAGAGAAAAAATAGAAGAAAAAAGAACGGTCGAGAAGATACTTCGATCCCTTGTTCAGAGATTTGACTATATTGTCGTGGCTATTAAAGAGTCAAATGATATTGATACACTCAATTTGAATGAATTGTTGGGAAATATTAAAAAAAGAAATAAAGGGCCTGATATTGAGCAATCTCTTCAGGTAATGATTATCAGCGCCGACCAAAAATCAGATGGCACTTGCTATCATGGTAGAGGCCGAGGTAGAGGTCAAGGTGGAAACCGTGGTCGTGGACGCGGTCGGGGACAAAGATGTGGACATGGACTTGGTCGTGGCCGAGGGCGAGGCCGTAAGGAGAAAAACTCGAATAGTGATGATGAAACACATTCAGAAGCTCGACCATCACAAGGTCGTGGAAGAGGTGGATATAATCAATATCAAAATAAGCGGGATATCGAATGTTACAATTGTCATCGACTTGGACACTATGCTTCAGAGTGTCGAAATACTTCTAGCAATGAAAGGACTCATTATGTTGAAGAAGTTGCCGATCAATCTTTGTTGGTAGTAAATGCATCAACGAAGGAGAATAATACATCATGGTACCTTGACTCGGGTGCCAGCAACCACATGTGTGGGAACAAACACATGTTTGTTGACATTGATGAATCAGTCAAAGGTGATATATCCTTTGGTGATATGTCGAAAATTACTATCTAGGGCAAAGGAAGAATACTTATTCAGTTGAAGAATGGTGGACACCAATTCATCAAGAATATTTATTATGTACCTGGGGTGAAGGCGAATATTCTAAGCATCGATCAACTACTGGAAAAAGGATACGAAGTCTATATGGAAAACTAAGCTTGTTCTTGAAAACTATTGAAGGGAGATTAATAGCTCGTGTTCTAATGACGAGCAACATAATGTTCTTGTTAAATATTCAGCATGATATGCCAAAGTGTTTAACAGCGTGTTATAAGGACCAATCCTGGTTGTGGAATTTGAGGCTCGGACACATGAATTTTGGTGGACTAAACGATGTCATCTAACAAAATGGTAAAAGGTCTACCGACCATAAGCCATCCCGATCAGATTTGTGAAGGATGTCTTGAGGGAAAGCAACATTGTGAAAAGTTTCCCAAAGGAATCATTATCAAGAGCAAAACAACCACTTGAGTTAATCCATACAGACATATGCGGTCCCGTTGAACCAGCATTGCTTGGAAATAATCGGTATTTTTTGACATTCATTGATGACTATAGTCGAAAAACTTGGGTTTATTTTTTGAAAAATAAATCAAAGTCATTTTCAGCTTTCAAAAGATTCAAAGCTCTAGTCAAGAGACAAAGTGACTATCAGATTAAAGCAATGAGATCTGATAGAGGAGGCGAGTTTACTTCGACGGAGTTCTAGAAATACCGTGAGGAAAATGGTATTCGTCAACCCCTTATGGTTCCTTACTACCCACAACAGAATGGTGTCGCGGAGAGAAAGAATTGGTCGGTAATGAATATAGTTCGTTGCATTCTAAGTAGCAAGAGTTTGCCTAAAAAAAATTGGGCAGAAGCTGTGGATTGTGCCATTTAATTGTCCAATCGGAGTATGACAAGGAGTGTTTACAATCAAACACCACAGGAGGCTTGGAGTGGATACAAGCCAAGCATATCACATCTAAGAGTCTTTGGTAGCATTGCACATATGCATATACCAGACCAGCATCGAAGCAAGCTTGATGTAAAGAGCAAGAAGTATATTTTTGTCGGGTATGATCAAGCATCTAAGGGATATAAATTGTATGATCCAATTGAAAAGAAGAGGAAGATAAGTCGAGACATTGTGATCGACGAGAAGAGTTCATGGAACTGGAAATCTCGTGAGAAAGAGCAATACATTTGATCCTATGAAGATGACTATGAAAGATGCTGATGAAGAACTAGTAGAACCAGTGACTCCACCATCACCAGACTCTTCTAGCAGATTTCATCAGAGATTGAGGGTTCAAGTAGTGAACGACCTCAGAAGACAACATCCTTACGTGAAATTTATGAGCTCAATCCAAGTCCAACATTGTTCTGCTTGTTTGCTGATATTGAGCCCATCAATTTTGAAGAAGCGTCGAAAAGCTCAAAATGGAAAAAAGCTATGGATGAGTAGTTCAATGCGATTAAGAAAAACGAAACATGGGATCTTGTCTCTTTACCACTTGGACAACAGCCCATCGGAGTTAAATGGGTTCACAAAATAAAGAAAAATTCAAAAGGAGAGGTAGAACGCTATAAGGCGAGACTTGTCGTCAAAGGGTATAAACAAAAGGCTGGAATCGACTACGATGAAGTATTTGCCCCTGTAGCTCGATTAGAAATAATCAGATTGTTGATCTCATTGGCATCTCAAAATCAATGGAGAATTTATCAAATGGACATGAAGTCCGCATTCTTGAATGGAGTACTCGAAGAAGAGGTTTACATTGATCAACCTGAAGGTTACGAGATTCTAGGCCAAGAAAGGAAGGTGTTAAAATTGAAAATGGCTTTGTACTGCCTGAAGCAAGCGCCAAGAGCTTGGAATAGCCGCATCGACCAAGCACTTTTAGAGAAGGGATTTAAAAAGTGCCCCCATGAGCATGCACTTTATGTGAAAATTGATGATAAAGGTAACATGCTTATTGTATGTATTGATGTCGATGACCTTATTTTTACAGGGAACAATTATAAATTGTTTGATGAGTTTAAGAAAGAAATGACAAATGAGTTCGAGATGACGGACATTGGATTAATGTCATACTATCTTTGAATCGAGGTGCATCAACGAGAAGATTGAATTTTCATCTCCCAAGAAGGCTATGCAAAAGATATATTGAAAAAATTCAAAATGGAGAACTGCAAGCCAATTAGTATTCTTGATATTAGAACCCAACTGTCAAAGCACATAGATGGAAATACTGTTGATCTAACCATATTCAAAAGCCTTGTTGGAAGTTTGAGATATTTGACGTGCACGAGGCCCGATATACTATATGCAGTCGGTCTCATTAGTAGATATATGGAGATTCCGACCGAGTATCATTTGAAAGTAGCGAAGAAGATACTTCAATATGTCAAAGGAACAATTAGTTTGGGAATGTTCTATCCATCAACTGGAGACATGAAGTTATCTAGATATAGTGACAGTGACTGGGCCGGAGATCCTGATGATCGAAAGAGTACAAGTGGATTTGTATTCTATTTCTATAAAACTACATTCACGTGGTTATCAAAGAAACAACCAATCGTTACTCTATCAACATGTGAAGCTGAATATGTAGCTGCGACATCGAGTGTTTGTCATGCACTATGGTTGAGAAGTATATTGTAAGAGCTCAACTTTGATCAAAAGGAATCGACATAAGTATTTGTTGATAACAAATCAGCAATTGCACTAGCCAAAAATCTAGTATATCATGATCGAAGCAAACACATCGATACAAGGTTTCATTTCATCAGAGAATGTATTGCAAAGAAAGAAGTTCAAGTGAAGTTCGTAAAGTCCGAAGATCAAATGGCGGATATTGTCACGAAGCCACTAAAGAGAGAATCATTTGAGAAACTGATGCATAAGTTAGGGATGCGAGAATCAAGATTAAGGGGGGATGTTGAATAATAAGCTAGACTAAATATTTTGGTTAAGTACAAAGAATAAAATAAATAGGTACATGAACATGTCTTTTCGTATTTAGGATAAGTACATGAATAAGTCTTTGATTCATGTATGCATTTAATAGTTGGTTCATGTATTTGGGTCTAGGTTCATGTTAGAAAAATTCTATAAATACCCATGTAATTTGTCATTGTAGAAGCATGAATGAAAAGTGAGAAATAAGAAAGAAAGAGTTAAAGTGTTCTTCTTGTGTTGATTGAGTGAGAAATAAAAGAGTGATAATATTCTCCTCTCCACAAAGTTATATCTTTTGTGTATAAATTATTTTCCGCTGCAACAGTTTTGCCCCCCAGTTGTGGGTATTTCCTTCTGATTGGTCTCTTCCTCCAAAAATGTTATGGTTTTTTGTTCGTTGTGCAGTCCAAATCTCCCCTTGTAAAGGTTTGGAGATGCTACTACATTGGCAAATCTTGTGGATAGAGGTGGTGATTCGATATCTAAAGGATTACTATTAATAGAGACGTGGTCCGGGGCTACCTGATATGGGACGATGTCCGTGCACTTATCCACTCTTTCGATTCTGTCGACTAAGGCAGAGAATTCCGGTAGGCTAAACTGCTCCCCAAATTCCGGCAGTCTGGATGTAATGGCTTCAAAATTCGAGAATCTCTGTATTAACAGTGTGTTAACATGTACTGCTGATGACGCTAGCGATCCGCATGATGCGGAGGCCGCCATTTTTTTCCACATTCAAGTTTTGATATAATTTATGAGTGAAATTATGTTTAATTTAACGGTTAAAAAGTAGAAATTGGTGGCCTGTTCAAATGCATAGGGGTGGATAAACAGTAGAATTTCATAAATAAATCATAATTATTATGTTTTCAGGTTTTCCTTATACATATAGATATCAATATATATGCATAAGATAATACAAGATTTAATAACTTTACTAAGCTATGAAGGACAAAAATGTTAAATTTGATTTAGTAAACTAGAAAACAAAAATTGAAGTATTTTCAGATGAATAGAAGTCAAAGCAATGTTTCTCCATCAGATTTTTCATGTCATTCATCACTTTATACATTTTTTGTTTGTAAGTCACGTTTGCCTTTTACTTGAAAATAATTTTTTCATATTTTATTATGGTTATTAAATTTATTTTTGAACTCTTACTCCATAATTATTTATATCTTAATCAATATCCATGAAGAATTTGATGAATATTAACCAAAACTTCTTGCTTTAGTTCTCTTTTATAATTTTCATATCAGTAATTCTGTTGAATGATTTTGATCATTTAATTTTCATATCATATCAAAAAAGATATATATATGGAACAACTTTGTCTTGGCTCTATGTGGTTTGCACGTCTTTATGAAGCATCTTTAAAAAAAAAACTTCATACAAATCCTGTTATGTAAGCATATAGGCTTGTATTATACAAATTTTTTTATGGTTCCCCAGCCATAATTATATGGCTCAAAATAAAAGAATTTATTTTTTATCTATAATATTTAGATAACTGACATTTGATCCGAAATCATGTCTAATCACATTATATCAATGATTAATATCATGTTGAATAAGAACTCTAATTGAAACGAAAAAAACTTGCAACTTAAATCTTTGAGTCATGTTAAAACATGTGATGCGACCATTTAACTAATAGTAAAGTCAATAGTGATAAGGGTTAAAAAATTGTGATAGCAAAAATGATTTTCTCGGTAACTATAGTATGAATATATTATGTGTATCACGCCAATTCTACTAACCATCATTGATTTTCACATCATCTTGGTCTAGATCATTTGAATGATATTTGGGATTGTATTAGTCATGCCATCAGTTTGATTATATTGTATAGAAAAAAGTTTAAAGAGAATGAAAACTATAAAAAAAAATTAATTTTAATAGAGAATATGTATTACAAGTGTACACCAATAATTGATTGTCTAAATTAGTTAAGGTAATAAGAGGTTAATAATAGCATAACTAAAATGCTGAAACTAAGAGGAGATAAAAAATTAGACGCTTTTTATATACTTCAATTAACTATCATTGATTTTATTTTCAATTCATTTAGGTTATCTTAAAAAAATTATTGTTTCAAAACTCTTGTTATATACTCTATTTATTGTGGTATAAGTAGGGGTGACAAAATAGTTCCGGAACCACGGTTCCAACCCAATTAAACTAGTTTGGGTTCGGTTGCTTCCTAAAAAAAATTTATTTGGTTCTTAGTTGGTTCCAACTTGGTTCGAAGTTGGGTACCAACTTGATTCCAAGTTGGTTCCAACAAATTTTAACTTAGGCCCAAATCGCTTGCCATTACTCTAAATTATAAAGAACAGAAAATGTAAGGTATTGAGTTGGGTTGGGCTTGGTTCCCTTTCGGGTTGAAATTGGTTCCCTTTTGGGTTGAGTTGGTTCCTTCTTAAAATTATTTATGAACCCAACTCATTTAAAAACAAAACCATTTGGAACTGATCCAAACCCAACCCAACCTGCTCAGCCACCCCTAGGTATAAGTGAAAAGTTTTTTAAGTGAATGAAAACTATATAGCAAAAAAATAATAGTAACAAAATATATATAGTAGAATTATTTCTACATTAATTAGTTAAGAGGAATCTTCCTATTATTAGTAGTAATAATTTATATTATTAAATCATTACATCATGTTAAATAGTTCATTGTTAGAAAACTCTTGTTATATTGTACATTTTTAGTTGTTTCTATTCAAGTTTCATTATGACTTTTTAGCAAAATTATATTAAGGTACGCTAAATTAGTCATAACAATTGATGATGAAAGAATTAAAACAATGATTATATTAGAACTAATATGTATAAATTTTAATAAAGTTTTTAACCAAAGTAACAACTTCTAGAGTCCATACTTGTTGGAATATTTTGTGGACTTATATTATGTGCATATCATAATTATAAGCATTCTGGCATGCAGACGTATGTGCATTGCAGTTTAAATTGTATATTATATATTAAATAAGGTTTGGGCCTTAATCAAGTGATCAAAGTTAAGTTTTATAGGCCCTAGTCATCTATTTTGGTATGAGGTTATATTTTACATGTGCAAAGACCTTGAAGACTGAATTACAATTTATGATGGGTTAATTTGCAAATAAGTCTTAATTCAGTTATAAATAGAGTTTATGGTCCCCAGTTGACGTATAACAACAAAATTTTCTCTCCTTTCTCTCTGGAATCCCAATGTCTGAAGAAAGGTTTCCGGGTATGATCAAATGGAATACGTAACCAAGGTCAATTCTATTGCTATGGATTCAGGTACGCTTTCGTTTTATCATTTTCTGCGTGATTATCATGGAGTTCGAAGATTCGGGGCCATTAAGCTAAATTTTTCCATCAAGTGGTATCAGAGCCCTGATTAAAGAACTCATGATTCTCCGATTCATTTGATTTCTCGGCATACGTTCCTATTTTGTGGTATGTATACGGTATATGAGAAATAATTCATCAAGTTAATGAATTTATTTGGAAAACATGGATTCAACAGCTTGTTTATTCAAATTTTTGGGATGAATGTTTTGTATGGATTCATATTCAATTTGCATTGGAGGTGGGTGCTTCATTTTTTATTGTGGGACACGTGTAGGTGCATGAAGTAATGGTTGTGTTAATTCCATGATGAGTCATCTTGTTTTTGACATGTGTAAATTAGTTTGCTTCATTGCTAAGCATGTTTTGCCACCTCTATGCAAATAAAAGATTATTGGGTTTAGTTTGTTCTCTTGTTTTGGGCTAACATTTATTTTAAGACAAACCCACTATTTGGAATTGAGGTTAGTTGAGCTCTTTTTTTTTAAGGGAACAAAGCCCACACTTAAAACTTAGGTAACTTGGGCTTCTTCTTTTTTATAATTTATTCTTGAGCCCATTAATATTAAAAGGTTTAGCCCAATTTTAGAATGGGTTGGATTCAGGATTTGGGTGTGATGGTCAAGCCTGTCCAGCCCGTTGACCATTGATCACTGACCGACGTTGACCGTTGACTTTGACCATTGATATTTTGTTTTATGGGAATTATGCTTGATTTATAATGATTTAAGGTTGCTTATATTGAGCATGTCAAGTAATTGAAGCAGTATGTTACCAAAGTAACCTCTCCTATCTAGATTTTTTGATCATTTATTACGATGATGTTTATGTGTATGATTTTCATGCGGATAAATGACCGGCCCAAAGGAATGTTCATTGTTTGGCAGAAGATTAGACACACATGTGGTGGTAAACATGTGACAATTAGAAGGTGTCCATGTGGGTATTGAGTCAGTCCAAAGAAAGGCTTAATACTTGACAGGATTTTATTGTCAATGTTTGATCACTACACCAAGAGAGTCACTTGCAAGTTAATTCTCTGTCCAAAGATTAAGATTGATGTTGCACCGATTTTCTTGTGATGGAAATTTCATTATGAATATATGTGATCTGCTTAAGGTTAATATATGTGAGCTTATTTGGTTTATTTTGTTCTCTATTCAGTTAATTCTTCCGCTGCATCTGTTATTGCCAACATCAACTCAATTCCTGTGCTTAACGGCACAAACTTTAAGGACAGAAAAGAGAACGTCATGATAACTCTCGGTTGCATGGATCTAGACCTTGCACTAAGGGAGCCACGTCCCGCAGATCATCCGGTTGAAAGTACCTCTGATCATAAAAGGAAAATCGAGAAGTGGGACTGTTCAAATCGCATGAGTCTTTTGATCATGAAACGTGCAGTTCCAGAAACATTCAAGGGCACAATGTCTGAAGAGACTAATCCTAAGGCATTTCTGATGGAGCTTGAAAAATGCTTTATCAAGAACGAAAAGTCAGAGAAAAGCTCCATTCTATGCAATTATGTTTCCATGAAGTACAGAAATAAAAGTAACATAAAGGAGTACATCCTGGAGATGTCTCATTTGACATCAAAATTAAAGGCACTTAAAGTAGAGTTGTCTGATGACTTCCTCGTGCATTTAGTTTTGATATCTCTTCCTGCACAATTCAGTCAATTTGTGATCAGTTATAACTACCAAAAGGAGAAGTGGACTCTTGATGAGCTCATTTCGCATTGTATGCAAGAGGAAGAGAGGCTGAGACGTGACAGAGTAGAAAGTGCTCATTTGGTTTTATCTTCAGGCATTAATAAGAAAAGAAAAGGTAAAGAAATTGCGGTCTCAGACCCAAAGAAGAAGCAGCTAAGGGGGTCCACTGGACCCGATAAGGTTGATTTATGCTTCTTTTATAAGGACCCTTCTCATGTCAAAAAAAACTGTGCCAAATATCATGCTTGGCGTATTGGAAAGGTACATGTCTTGCTCTTGTATGTTCTGAGGTTAATTTGGTTACAGTGCCCAAACACACTTGGTGGTTAGATTCTAGTGCTACTACCCACATAAGTATGTCTATGAAGGGTTGTTCGAATTGCCGAAAGCCAAGTGATGGTGAAAGATACATATATATGTGCGATGGCAAATCAATTAAAAGCAATAGGTACTTTTAGGTTGTTATTAAGAACTGGTTTATTTTTTGGATTTGAAAGAGACTTATGTTGTACTGTCCTTTAGGAATCTGGTTTCTATTTCTGTTTTGGACAAATACGGTTTTTCTTGTTCATTCGGAAATAATAAGTTTAGTCTCTTTCATAATTCAAATTTGCTTGGAACTGGTTCTTTATCTGGCATAGATAACCTATATTTGTTGGATATTGTTGCTTCATTTAATGAAACTCTGCATGTGGATTCACGTGGTGCTAAACGTAAATTGAGTAATGAGAATTCTTATTCGTTATGGCACAAGCGCTTAGGACACATTTCTAAACAAAGAATTCAAATGATTGTGTCAGATGGAATTCTTGATTCACTTGACGATACGGATACAGAAATATGTGTTGAGTGCATTAAAGGCAAGTAAACAGACAAGAGAAAATCGGGAGCTCAGAGAGCTAATGATGTCTTAGAACTTATATATACGAACATTTGTGGTCCATTTTCTATGCCATCGTGAAATGGTCAATAATATTTTATAACGTTCATAGACGATTACTCTCATTATTGTTACCTGTACTTGATACATGAGAAATCTCAAGCCTTGAACGTGTTCAAATCATTTAAGGCTGAAGTTGAAAATCAACTAGGCAAAATAGTTAAAGGCGTCAGGTCTGATCGTGGTGGTGAATACTACGATAGATATGACGGATCAGGTGAACATCGTCCTAACCTTTTACTAAATTCCTAGAAGAATCTGGGGAGACGAACTTAAGACCGCAATTTATTTACTAAACAGAATTTCAACAAAGGCTACGATCAAAACCACTTATGAACTATGGACAAGTAAGAAACTTATGTTAAAGCATTTACACATTTGGGGCTGTCCAGATGAGGTGAGGCCTTACAGGCCAAGCGAAAGGAAATTGGATTCAAGAACAATCAGTAGCTATTTCGTTGGATATTCTGAAAGATCACGGGGTTTTAAATTTTATGATCCCACATCCAGAACTTTCTTTGAGATAGGAAATGCTCGGTTTTTTGAGGATATTGAGTTTGGAGGGGAAGATAAGGTTAGAGACTTTGTCTTTGAGGAGAATTTGATAATTATTCCTCTTCTTATAGTTGTTATTGACCATGATTAAAATTTTATTCTTGACACGGTTTAACAACGACATTCGGGACAAAAAGACAATGTTGAAAGTCTCCCCGATGAACAAACTCAACAACCTCATGAACCAATGCCTATAAGGAGATCCACTAAAGAGAGGAGAAATGCGATTCTGGATAATTATGTCGTATTTCTCAATCAACATAAGGTAGACATTGGCTCGATGGAAATCCAGTCACTTTTTGTCAAGTCATTGATGGTTCTAACTCTCAAAAGTAGATTGATGCCATGAGTGAAGAAATTAAATCAACGTTTGAGATCTTGTCCCTTTGCCAAAAGGCGTGAAACCAATTGGTTGTAAATGGGTTTTTAAAGCCAAAAGGGATTCACAAGGCAATGTGGAAAGATATAAGGCTCATCTTATCGCTAAGGGATTCACTCAGAAGGAAGGCATCGACCATAAAAAGACTTTCTCTCCGGTTTCTTTGAAAGACTCTTTTAGGACTATTATGGCATTAGTGACGCATTTTGATTTAGAGTTATATCAGATGGATGTCAAGATAGCTTTTTTCAATGGTGACATTGAGGAAACTATATATATAGCACAGCCAAAAAACTTTGTTTCTTCGGATTCAAAGGATATGGTATGCAAACTTAAGAAATCCATCTATGGACTTAAACAGGCTTCTCGTCAATGGTATCATAAGTTCCATCAAATTGTTTTATCATTTGGTTTTGAGGTAAACGTTGTTGATGACTGAGTATACCATAAGTTTGGTGGGAGTAAGGCTATTTTTCTAGTTTTGTATGTGGATGACATCTTGCTTGCCACAAATAATATAGGCCAGTTGTGTGAAACCAAGAAATTTCTATCAACGAAATTTGAGATGAAAAATCTTAGTGAAGCATCTTTTGTATTAGGAATCCAGATACATCGAGATTGCTCTCAGAGTATTCTTGGATTATCTCAGAAAGGCTATATCAATAAAGTACTTAAGAGATTCGACATGCAAGATTGCAAACCATGGAATACCCCAGTGACTAAGAGAGTCAAGTTTAGTCTCAATCAATGCCCCAAAACTAATTTAGAATCTAAAGAAATGAAAGATATCCCTTATGCGTCGGCTGTAGGGAGTTTGATATATGCGCAAGTCTGTACTCGTCCAAACCTCGTAATCATTATTGGGATGTTGGGCAGATACTTAAGTAATCTGCGTATGGATCATCGGAAAGCAGCCAGAAGGGTTTTGCGATATTTACAGAGAGAACAAAAGAATATATGCTCAAATATAAGAAGTCGGACCATCTTGAGATTAATTGGTATTGTGATTCTGACTTTGCTAGATGCCAAGGTAGCCGCAAATCCACTTCGGGCTACATTTACTTGCTTGCTGGTGGAGAAATTTCTCGGAGGAGTGCTAAGCAGACACTCATTGCGTCATCCACCATGGAAGGAGAATTTGTAGCAACTTATGAGGCATCAAATCATGGGGTTTGGCTGCGGAATTCTGTCACTAGGCTGCATATGGTAGATGATATTGAAAGACCATTTAAGTTATTTTCTGACAATAAGTCTGCAGTCATATAATCGAACAACAGTAGGAGCTCTTCTAAGTCTAAACATATAGACATTAAGTTCCTAATTGTTCATGAAAGAATTTAGAGTGGTCAATTATGTATTGAGCATATTCGGACAGACTCCATGGTTGCGAATCCGCTTACTAAGGGTGTGACACCAAAGGTCTTTCACGAGCACATTGCTCGGATGGGTGTTGTACATCTAGACTATGTCTAGTTTCAGTGGGAGTCTGTATTATGTCTTTGCTCAATATTTTGGCTTATGTCATGAAATCTATGGCTTTTGGTATAATGTTATTCAGTTTTCATTCTGAATGTTAATGTTTTGATCTCAATAAGGTTTAAGGTTGGACCAGTTGAAAATAGGCATGTTTGATCACATTACATGTAATTTCCATGCTACACATCCCATGCTCAGGCCATGTCGTTGGTTGTATTAATACATGTGACCATTGTTGGGCTCAGCTACGCTATGATTTTGTGGCGACAGCCTCCTTGATCCTTGTGTTGATATGGCGGATGGACGGGACTGGTTTAGATGACTGAATACAGTAAGCTTGCTCGAGCTATTAAAGTTATAATGTGTGATATACAATTATAAGGTGTTATGTATATGCACATACATAGTCCAAGTGGGAGATTGTTGGAATATTTTGTGGACTTATATTATGTGCATATCATAACTATAAGCATTCGGGCACGCAGACGTGTGTGCATTGCAGTTTAAATTGTATATTACATATTAAATAAGGTTTGGGCCTTAATCAAGTGATCAAAGTTAAGTTGCCCTAGTCATCTATTTTGGTATGGGGTTATATTTTATGTGTAGAGACCTTGAGGACTGAATTGCAATTTATGATTGGCTAATTTGTAAATAAGTCATAATTCAGCTATAAATAGAGGTTATGGTCCCCAGTCGTATAACAACAAAAAAAATTCTCCTTTCTCTCTGGAATCCCATCGTCTGAAGAAAAGTTTCCGGGTACGATCAACTGGAAGACGTAACCAAAGACAATTCTATTGCTATGGATTCAAGTACGCTTTCGGTTTATCATTTGATGCTTGATTATCATGGAGTTCGAAGATTCGGGGCATTAAACTAAATTTTTCCATCAATACTAGCATAGATAAAATTAAAAACGACTCATAATTTTTCATAGAAATATCCATAAAATTGAAAATTGAAGATCCAAGTAAAAACTAGAAATTAATCAAACACATTTGCTGAATCTTGAAAAGAATTATAAGATAGTTTGTCCATAGTCAATCACCTCAAATATCATACAACTTGAGCAAAGGTCTCTTGGCTCGAAGAAAAAATTCTGGTTAATCAAACGTCAATATTGTCGCGTCTGATCAATATGGTGGTGGGTAGACTCCAGTTGGAGTGGGTGGGTAGGTTCCCATAGAATGAGGTGGTGCTTGGCTTGGAGATGGAGGGTACTGTCCACTAGACTGGCCTGCAATGTTGCAAAAGTACTCACAAGATCATTCTAACATTGGATATAAAATGCCGAAAAAATATAGTCCAACCTGGATTTTTCGTAAAACTTTAGATTAACAACTATAGGAAACATTTCTGGATTGCCACATTGACTTTAGTTTCAAAAATTCATAGATATTCTAAGGTAATACGTGCGTAGAAGAACTACAAGTTAATTATGACCCATTAAGGGTGTAGATTGATCTATATACGAGTCTTCATGCAAGTTTTTTGACAAGAGACTAATGAGATGATTATAGTAATATACCTGTTGGGTAACCAGTTGGAACCTGAATATGGTTATTGGGCTGTGAGGGGTTTCCAGTTGGAGGATATGGCTGATTTTGCCCCGAATTCGGCGGATATGGTGTCATGGGGGAAGACGACTGGGGATAAGCAGTTGTTGTATTAGTCGAATAAGGAGGAAATGGAGGGGGCGGGGGGCGGGTGAGGTGGGTGGATTAGGAGGGTAGAGGTGGGTTGAATTATGAGACGTTGGCATATTCATATTAGGGAATTGGCCAGGTGTTTGTCCATCATATGGCAAAAGCGTTGAAGAAATAGGTGCAGCATATGTATGAGTCTGTTGCAAATTGTGACTGGTACCTATAAGAAGAGCAACAAATGATTAATGCATATAGTTAGAAATACATGAATTTCATGAATTCAACATTAAAATGTGGATTTAATCTTGATTATACCGGTGGCTGCTGAGTGATGGGGCTGGCCAGAGCTGGGAAAAGAAACTGGTGCTCCAACCATGGTGATAGATTAAAGTAGAATTGTTTGATGAATATTCTGAAAATATATATACTGTCTTATGTATGAGAAATAAGGAAGTGGAGAAGCATCATAGAAACTGAAACTCTTGTATTAATAGTTGACCCAGGAAAAGTCATTCTTATCATCTCTAGAGAATCGGAAAAATTAATCAGTAAGTATAATTCTATTTCATCATGAGAGCACAACTGAATAAAATAGGATTTAAGAAAAGGAATAAAATGTCAACTAGCTGAATGTCACATGAAAACTTCAAAGGGAAGTTTTGTATATTAACAAGTTGTTCATCAACATGTGAAATCAAAATGAAGGAGAAGACTTTACAGTATATGTATGATACAAGATTTAAATTGGGGTGATGAAGAACCTGATTTGTTATGTATTATGAGTGATCTTATTGAAACAAACTTAAAATTATTAGTAATAATGAGTATATCACTTCTATAAACCCCAACTAAACGAAGCCTAGAGCTTAAAGTCTATTTGCACCAAAGTCTCCGAACTAGTCGTTACATGTAAATCATAGTCTATTTTTGCCACATTGCATTAAAAAAATGTACTTCTTATGACAAAAACAATAGTAACGAACTCATTGTTTGTCACGACAACTAGTTTATCATAACAAAAAATATATACTAAATATATTGTTAACCAAATGTAACCTTATCGTAATAATTCTACTAATTTGTTACGTGAAATTAAATCTCGTTATCAAAGAATGTTTATTTAGTAATGAAAATAATTAATTTGTTACTTATCGTAAAATTTTGTTTCACAAAATAAATGTTGGTTCTGATTATATTCAATCGTGACAACTTAATTATCTTCTTGTAAGTTGTAACAAACTTATTTGTCGTTACATAATATTCATTTGTACTAACTGTAATTCGTTACATGAAATTTTTATATTTCAGCCAATTATTTCTATTCTTGGCGGTAAAATGGGTGCCAAATGAATCTCATTTTCTATTTTTTTAATAACTCTTGGACGAAGTACTAAAGAAAATCAAATACAACCTCTAATGTATGGACACTCTGAAAAATCACGATGTATGGTGTCGGACACTCCTCGGACACGGACGCGGCTCCGACACGTGTCAGACACGGCTGATACGTGTCCTTGAATAAAAAAATAAAAAAATATTCCGACACGTTTCGGACACGGCCGGACACGGATTAGAATACGGGTGTCCACTTTTATTTAATAAAATCAAGTATTTTGGGGTCAAAATTATAGAAACTAAAATTTAAAAATTCTTCATCTTTTGTTAAGAAAGATTTCATAATATATAAAAGGTGAGACCGCAATGAAGAATGTCGGTGGAGATGCTTTGAGTCCATTGATGACATTGAAATTTTAGAAATTGCAAATCTCCTCTTGATGAATCAGAATTGGAACATGATTTGCTTGTAGCTGAAGTTGGTGAAAAATCATTCTGATATTTGACCAAATATTGAAGATCAGACTCTTTGTATTTACATTATTTGTATGAAGATTAATTTTTACTTGTTATTTCACTTATTTGCATCAGAATTTGTACAGTGAAGCATTTTATTTTGTTATATTATATGTTGTGTTGAAGACGTAGTTATTCTTATTTTTCATTTGTTATTGACTTAGTGAGTATTGATGAGCAATTAACTTTTTTATAACATATCGAGCTTTAAAAATAAACAAGTAATTTATATTCTAAATATATATATATATATATATTAGTACCGTGTCATGTCCTATGATTTTTCAAAAATGCCGTGTCCTGTGTCCGTGTCGTGTCGTGCACCGTGTCATGTGTCCCGTGTTCTGTGCATCATAGAATACAACTCTTTTGTGAGTGGGTTTTTGAACTTCCATCTTTTTCTCTCCAAATTACCAAAAACAGAAGGTTTGTCCCGTACTCCCCCTTTTTCCATTTTTTCAAATATCAAGTGTGATTAATTTATCAAGCATCCACTCTTGACAAAGAACACATGTATGAGGTCAACTAAATCCACTAGTATTGTACCCTGTATATACTCTTTCGAAATCATATATGATGGTGGCATGGTGCTCGATTTATCTTACCATGAGCCTAATTTTGGTTTGCATTTTGCAGATTTCTCAAAAGCTTTATCCTCAATAAGTAAATTAATTTCTTCCTCTTGTATTCTCTATTTAATAGAGTAAAGTAAAATAATGTATGCCCAGAAGAAAAGCTATGTTAGGAAAAGCTGTATTAGGGTTTTGAAACTTGAACTTCTTTGCACATAAATTTTAGTATATAAGCACTGCTCTCTTGCCAACATAATCACTATTTCTCATATTTTAGATAGAATAAAAAAAATGGTAAAGGATAAGAAGTAGGGAAGAATTTGTATTACTAGTTTTTATCTTTCAATTGAATCATAATTATTGAATTAGTAAGAGGTGATTTAGTTGGCGCATTTGTGAGATGATGAAAGACTAAAATGAGACGAAAACTAGATATGAGAAACCATTAAATTGATTCGGCCGTACATGTTTGTTCTCGATTTCTCACAAGTTTTATGATTGATTTGTCTTAGTTAAATTGACTTGACTTATTGCATCTTTATATTTTTGATAAATCATACATTCCACCCTTTTTTGGCACAATGTGTTTGTTTTTTCCTGAAAGTTTCATCTTTTATTAATTGAACATACAAAACCTGGAGTTTTAATTTTTCATTACTTCTTCCTAATAGTTTTATGACAAGTGTATACAAAGAAACTTATTTGAATCTAAAAATAAATAGATAAGATTACCCAACTTTAAGTATTTTTATTATAGTCTTATCAAATTGATGTGGTACAATTGATATTCATTAAATTAGGTTGTCCTAAGTTAACTTTGAGTTCTCATTTCTAAGCATGTTATATAGAATACTTAAATGATTCAGGACTTAAAGAGATAGATGCACCACAATTTTCATATCAAAGGATGGATTTGTTTGCATCAATGATTAGATTTTTTGTTGGAAATATTGGAGATGTGGGGGGCAAAATGTGGTGATTAAACATTTTGCTAAATAAATTCTAACCATGTACGTATCCAGGATACGGAATATTTTGACATATTCTTATTCTACTACGGGAGTAGATGAATTTAGCCTTTCGAATTTCTCGATTCGAGATTATAACGAATGAGAAATTAATGGTTGAAGTGAGGGGTTTGAATTAGTCTAATCCCACATTGGAGAAATAAAACAAACTAAGTGAGTGTATATAGCCTAGAGTTGGCATATGGGTTTGGGCCCTTGGGTCTAGAATAATTTTGACTGGAGGGAAGGCATAGTTATGGTCCGATTGGCTCGTCTCGCGCGCGCCGCCGCCACCCGCCCACTCGGACCGGGCCGGGTCCGAGGTCCATGAGCTTGAGGCTTTGTGGTCAAAATATTATCTTTTTGGGCAAAATTTATTTAATTAAATTTTGGGCCTAGGAAATGATAACTCATTTTGTTTGTTTAATTTCTTTGTTGGGTCAATTTCTTTAGAGCCCATAACAGTTTGTTTTTAACATGGAAAAATGTCTAATGGGATGAAACACATCTTGAAAAGAAAAAGAAACAAAGGCCATGTTTTTTTTCTTTGAATACTGATCCTTGAATATTTTTTTGTAATAGTTTAAAACTCCCGTAACCCCCCTGCTGTTACAATAAAAATTCAAGGCAATGTTTATTTGTATTTAATCATTTGTCTGGTTTTTCCACCTATAAAAAGGGTCCCCTGGCAGAATGGAAAACACACAAAAAAATATGAATCATTCTTCATATTCATATCATCTTCTTGAGAGCTTAAGCAGTGAGTAAAGTTCGAGGTGCTCTTTGGTTTGGAGTGGTCCTACGAAAGAGTTGTATCCGTTGTATCTTGGGACACATTTGCACCACCCGTACTACCAGAAGTGGGGCAATTTCGTGTTAAGGAGTATTAGAAATAATAAGAGTTGCTATGTTAGAGTTAGAAGCGTGTTTTACTTTCACCTTTATTTGCTTGTATATATAATCCTTTGGATTATTAACTCATCAACACAATTGATATTTTCTATTCAGAATAAAATGTTTTCTCTTACTTCTCTTCCGATCGTAATCTTGACATGGTACCAGAGCGTGGTTTCGAGACCATGACTCTCCGGCGATCTCTCTGAGCTTCTCGTCTGCGCAATACTCATCTAATTACGGTTCTTCTCGCTCTCTTGTCTTGTAGTTCTTTTACAATTACAGACCTCAATCGCCCAAATTAGGGTTTCTTGATTTAGGGAAGTTTTTCCCCTAATTTCTTTTTTTCCGATTTTGTGATCTACCGTCTGTTATCATGACTACCAAGAACACTATTGATGTTAATAATCCTCTTTACATCCATCCGTCCGACTCTCCGAATATTGATTTGGTTAGCGATGTATTACGGGGGTCCGAAAATTACAAAATCTGGAGCCGAGAATTGACAGTAGCGTTAGAGGCAAAAAACAAGATAGGTTTCATTGATGGTTCCTGTAAGATGCCCTCTGATGATACCTTTCTTATTTCACAATGGAAACGATGTAACGCTTTAGTGAAATCCTGGATTCATAGGTCCTTATCTAGAGAGTTGGTGCACGGGATTGTTTATTGCGATTCAGCGTTTCTTGCCTGGAAAGATTTGAAGGAGAGGTTCGACAAGGTCAACGGTGCAAGAATGTACACCCTATACAGAGAGATTAATACCATTACACAAGGGGCTAACACCGTGACTAATTACTACTCCAAATTGAAGCAATTATGGGACGAGTACGAGTCCATAATACCATCTCCTTCTGAAACCGTAACAAAGGAATACACTGAATTTTGCAGTCAGTTGAAGGTTATGCAATTTCTGATGGGACTCAATGAATGCTACAATGGAACCAGATCAAATATCCTAATGATGACACCTCTGCCCACGCATAATCAAGTGTTTTCCATTGTCAACAATGAGGAAACACAGAGAGGGATCAATTTACCTACACCAGAACCACCCACAGCCTTCTTTATCTCTTCACAGAATACCCAAAATCAACAGAAGAAGGAAAATTTGACATGTGACCATTGCCAAGGCACTGGCCATACAAAAGCAACTTGTTTCAAGATGCATGGGTATCCACCTAACTGGAGAGGTGGCAGAGGTGGAAGGAATGGTAGAGGTGGCAAAGGAAGAGGTGCTAATAGAGGAGGACAGCCATATCAAGGAGGCTCCAACAATAATTCCTACCAAGCAAATCAATCTGACACACAAAATGATATGCAATATGGGATTAACAAGAGTTCAGATGTTGCAGTAGACATTCAGCCAACTATGACCTTCAGCCCACAACAGTACCAACAAATTCTCAGCTTGATCAACAAAAGACCCAACAATCCTACTCAAGAGGTGACTATGGCTAATATGGCAGGTATGGCTGGCATTGCTCATGATAATAAACACATCTCTAATCACACTAGTACACTACCACTTATGAATGGATTCTTGATAGTGGTGCTAACCAACATATGGTGGCCAATCATAATCTGTTCAGTGAATTCCATTCTATTTCCCCTACTTATGTGAATTTACCTAATGGTGAAAGTAGTAAAGTCACTCACATGGGATCTGTCACATTAAACAGTGAATATAGGATAGACAATGCTTTATATATACCTGATTTTAGATACAATTTATTGTCTATTTCTAAGTTCACATCTGAGAATAAATGCTTTATTAGTTTCTACCCCACTTTCTATTTAATACAGGACCTAAGGACTGGCATGACAAAGGGGATTGGTAAGCATAGGAATGGCCTTTACTATCTAGAGATCCCCAAATCAGAGAAACAAACTACATCAGACCATAAGGTTTTCTACAATTGTCACAGTGCTATACATGATAAGGCCACTCTTTGGTACCTTAGATTTGGACATATGTCCTATAATAGACTTTCTTTTTTTCCAGATTTAGGCATAAAAGTAGACAGTAAGAATGTCCATTGTCCTGTATGTCCTCTGGCTAAACATAGCAGAAGTGTCTTTCCTTCTAAGTCTAGTAATACACAGTGTATTTTTGAACTTTTACACCTTGATATATGGGGACCTTACAAAGAGTTGACATACAATAATGAAAAATACTTTTTAACTGTGGTTGATGACTATTCTAGGACTACTTGGACTTTCTTAATGAAATCTAAATCTGAAGTATTACCTGTCATACAGAAGTTCTTTACCTTTATTCAAACTCAATATGATACTAAAATAAAAAAGATAAGGACAGATAATGCTTGGGACTTTTTTAAGCATGAATGTAGACTGTTCTTTGATTCTTTGGGTATCCTTCATCAGAGTAGTTGCACCTACACACCCCAACAAAATGGCATTGTTGAAAGAAAACATAGGCATATATTAAATGTTGCTAGGGCCTTAAAATTTCAGTCATGTGTTCCTATCAAGTTTTGGGGAGAGTGTATATTAACTGCTACTTACATAATAAATAGGACTCCTACACCTTTATTGGAAGGAAAAACTCCTTTTACTGTTCTTCATGGGAAACCTCCTAAAATTGAACATATGAAGGTTTTTGGCTGCCTTACTTATGCCAAAATTTTACCACAACATGATAAATTCCAATCTAGGTCTAAAGCTTGTGTTTTCATGGGATACTCAGGGGGTCAAAAAGGTTACAAACTGTTAGATATTGAAAGTAACTCTTTTGTGGTGTCAAGGGATGTCATTTTCTATGAAAATATTTTCCCATTTAAAGATGGAACTTCTGAATCTGATTTTTTTCTCACTGGTGATAATGTTCAACATGTTGAAGATTTTGTTAATACTTATGATAACAATCTTGAGGTTTCTGATACTGTTGATGCACATATTGAAAACAATGATGATACTAATATTGATCTCATAACTGATGAGGCACCTGATCACATTGATAATACTCAACAGACAGTGGTAAGAAGGTCCACAAGGGTGACTCACCCTCCTGTTTGGACCCAAGATTATATTACCAGTAATGTTTCATCTACTAAACATCCCATTGCAAATTATGTTTCTTATGAGAATTGCAGCAGTGATTACAAGTCTTTTCTTGTTAACTTGAACAATGTGGTTATTCCAAACCACTTTTATGAAGCTGCTAAGGATCCAAGGTGGGTTGAGGCTATCAATACTGAAATTCAGGCTTTACTTCTGAATAAAACTTGGGAAATCACTAGCCTCCCACCAGGTAAGTCACCTATTGGTTGTAGGTGGGTTTATAATGTGAAATATAAATCTAATGGTGATATTAATAGATATAAGGCTAGGTTAGTGGCTAAAGGCTATAATCAAAGGGAAGGGTTGGATTATAATGACACCTTCTCCCCTGTAGCTAAACATGTGACTGTTAGAACAGTTATATCTTTAGCTTCATATAGAGATTGGCCTTTATTTCAAATGGATGTTACTAATGCCTTTTTGCAGGGAGATTTAGATGAAGAGGTATACATGGAAATACCTCCTGGTATTGAACAGCAAGGCAAGATAGGTAATGGTAAAGGTAAGGTTTGCAGATTGCTTAAGTCTCTTTATGGACTTAAGCAAGCTAGCAGACAATGGAACATGAAATTTACTCAAGTTATGAACAGTGCTGGTTTCTGTCAATCTAAAACAGATTACTCATTGTTTACTAAAGTTCAAGGACATGATATTGTTATCCTTTTGGTATATGTAGATGACATTTTAATCACAGGTTCTAGTATGAGTCTTATTACTGATATAAAACATTACTTACAGAATGTTTTTTACATGAAGGATCTTGGACAATTGAAGTACTTCTTGGGTATTGAAGTGGCAAGATCTTCAAAGGGAATATATCTTAACCAAAGAAAGTACACTCTTGAGCTTTTAGCAGAGGCAGGAATGCTTGGGTGCAAGCCATTGGGTGTACCTATGGAGCAGAATACTAAGATGACATCTGCTGCTTATGATGAACATTTGAATTTCCAGGATGATGATTCTGTTATAGAAAATGATTCTTATTATCAGAAAATGGTTGGCAAATTGATATATTTGTGCATGACTAGACCTGATATTAGTTATTCTGTGCAGGTGTTGGGTCAATTTATGCACCAGCCGAAGAAGTCTCATCTTGATGGCATGATAAAGGTTTTGAGATACTTGAAGGGATCACCAGGATTGGGGCTGCTACTGGCTCCAGGGGGAGATTTCAAAATCAGAGGCTATTGTGACTCGGATTGGGCAGCCTGCCCTATGACCAGAAGGTCCTTAACAGGTTTTTCAATACATATTGGGAACTCAGTTGTGTCATGGAAGACTAGGAAGCAAAAGGTGGTATCAAGATCATCAGCGGAGGCTGAATACCGCGCCATGTCAACTGCAGTTAGTGAAATAGTATGGTTGAAATCTTTGCTCAAAGATTTGGGTATTGATCAAGAGACTCCAGCTGTGTTATATAGTGACAGTAAGTCCGCGTTACAGATTGCAGCAAATCCCGTATATCACGAAAGAACGAAGCACATAGAAGTGGATTGCCACTTCATCCGGGAAAAGATACAAGATGGGACTGTATGTACACAATATATTTCTAGCAAAGAGCAACCGGCTGATATTCTGACTAAAGCTTTGGGGAAACAACAATTTGATTATTTGTTGAGCAAGTTTGGTGTCCTGGATTTGTATAGGAACCAACCTTGAGGGGGAGTATTAGAAATAATAAGAGTTGCTATGTTAGAGTTAGAAGCGTGTTTTACTTTCACCTTTATTTGCTTGTATATATAATCCTTTGGATTATTAACTCATCAACACAATTGATATTTTCTATTCAGAATAAAATGTTTTCTCTTACTTCTCTTCCGATCGTAATCTTGACAAGGAGAGAGTTCTACTCACCTCGGATATTCTTTTCTTATAGAAACAATTTTGTAGCTGTTCAAAGAAAATACACACTAGAGCTATTGAAAGAAACTAGAGTTTGATGATGTAAGACACACCAATGGACTAGAATATAAAGCTGACTACAACTGAATATGATACATGTATGAAGAGCATAGACAATCATCTATTACCGAAAGAAATACGAAAGGCTTGTTAGAAAACTTATGTACTTGGGAAATTACTAGACTAGACAAAAGCTATCTAGTCGAAGTATTGACACAATTCATGCATCAATCAAAGGAATCTCATATGCAGGCAGCTATGAGGGTTTTGAGATATCTAAAAGGAACACATGGATTAGGGACTTTCATGTCTACGAATAGTAAACTGGAGCTGAATACATACTGTGATGCTGAATGGGCATTGCGTCTTATGATTAGAATGTCCTTAACTGGATGTTGTGTCGAACTTGGAAACACTGTAATATCATGGAAAATAAAGAAATATGAACTACATCAAGATCTTTATGGAAGGCTGAATATAGGTCAATTGCAACAGTAAAATGTGAAGTTATTTGACTTATTGGAATCTTGTAAGACTTAAGAGTTGATTTAGAGGGAGCAGGAAAATGTGCATGGACAACAAGTCAGCTATGAGTATAGCTACCATCCTGTTGATTACCGCATGAGGAGAAGTGTTGACTTTTAAGTTATAGCTTTTGCCCTACTTTTAGCTTTAACACTTGTACCTAATTTGTTAGTTGCTAGTTAATAAGGGTGTAATAACTTTGTAATCCTATTCTGGTTCATACAAATACAGTTTTCTCAAAGATACAACTTATTCCAATTGAAACCTTTTGTTATTGCAAAATAGAGAGTAGTAAGTACTCTTTGTTTACATTAATGAGTGGAAACAGACTTGAACTCCATGCAGAGGCTCAGTCCCGAGAACTATATAAGGCGAATGCACATAGTTTGGGGAGAGTGTGAATTTATAACGTCGAAGGATCATCGAGAGTGCTATCTTGGCCTCGTTAGTTGCAAAGTTGTACCCTGAACACATTCGAGGTCCAAAACCAAACCCCAAAAATGCCACTGAGTTGCCGTTTGTGGCTTTGTTAACCCCTTCTGCAAATCTCTCTGGCTTAAAAAGGTGAGCATCTGGTCCCCATATATCAGGATTGTGGTGCAAGGCCATAGGTGGAATAAGCAGATCACAATTTTCTGGAAATTCATATTTTCCTAATCTTACTTTCCTTTTTATTCTTCTTTCGAGAGTTGTGGCTGGACTGTATAGCCTCAGAGTTTCATTTATGATCATGTTTAAAGTCTTCATTCTCGAAATCCCTTCTGCATTTGGATTTTTTAGTGTACCGAATGTTTCAAGCACCTCTTTTCTTGCTCTCTCTTGCCAATCGATATTAGTTGCAAGGAGAAGTATAAGCCATGTTAGAAAGCTTTGAGTTGTTGATTGTGCAGCAAAATACAATGTCTTACATTCATCAATGATCTCGGCCATTGATTTTTCATCGATTTCTTTGTAAGAGTTTAGAATTGATCCAAGAAAATCGCTCCCAAAACTACCACCTACGACTTCAGATTGTCTCTTCTTCACTATTTCCATGATAGATTCAGATAGTAATCGATCAACCTTGTCCGCTTCAATATCTTCCTGTGTTTTAATAAGTTTTCTGCAATGTTCATTGGAAAAAACATCATTACTTAAGAGTATACATTTATATGGTATAAATGATAATAACCATAGAAACACATACTCAATTCCAAAAAATCTGATCCTAAACTGATTTTTTGAAATCAAGAAACACAGCTTTGTCAGCATATCGAATATCTTTATTCCTTCCAAGTAACTGCTTCCAAAAGCTGTTCTTGAAATCACTTGTGCGGTCAGAAGCCTAAATTCATTATGAACTTCGATCTCTTCCTCTTCGTGATGTCTCCAGTTTTCCAGCATAGCTTCGACACTAGCAATCATTGCTGGAACCATATCCTAACAAATTAAAGATGATATATATAACATCATTAATTCAAGATGAAAATATATATATATATATATGTATATGTATATGTGTGTGTGGGAATAAATGTACCTTTAAGCACTCCCCATGGAAAGCATGGTTAGCCAACTTCCTAAGCCTCAACCATTTTTTACCTTCCGACGCAACAATTCCATCTCCAAGTAATCTTCTTAAGAAGGCATTCATTTTAAGTTTTGGAAAATTACCTTCTCTATTGCTTAGGATTTCTTTAACCAACTCGGGTTCAGAAACAACAATTTGAGGCCGAGTACCAATCCAATTCAGATAATTATTACCTGATTACAATGAATATTCAATAATTGGATTATACGATTACATACAGTAATAGTTATTACTTAAACAAGATGGATATATACCGTATAACTTGAGCCAAGTATACAAGTGGGGCTGAACATGAGGCATTATATCATGAGATATATTATCCATGGCTTTGTTACTGGTCTGATTCCTGATCTTGGCTATCTCTTTAGTGTTTCCATGAAACAACTTGTAAGAGGGACCTCTAATTCCTTGGGATTCCATTATATGTTGGATACGAAGTGGTGCCCACCAGAACTTGTTCAAAAGAAACAAAGAAAATAGCACCACAACGGATGCACAGATTGTGAAGACGAAAATCATGTCTTAGTTCAGACAAGATCTTAAATCTCAAATACAAATAAGATTGCAAGTAACTGAGACTCTGGAATATTTAAGATGGAAAAGAGGGAAGGTTGTAGTTGTACAGACATACAAAACAAGCTAGAACATGTCTTCTTGGGGAAAATATATTAATAGGTGTAGAGAAATGATCCATGTTCCATTTATCTATCAAGTTGTTAATCTGTCTCTTTTAACTTGATTTACTTTAATAATCTATTAGGTTTACGACTATTGAATATTTAATATCAATAAAATTGGTGACCATCAGAACAATTATTTCATATAACTGTTTTAGGAAAGTGAAGTATTTTAATCTGTCTCGTTCATATTGTCGGCTATAGTATTGAATTTCAACAGATTTTATAATATGAATGACATTAGTAATGAATAAACTATATGTATATATTTCAGAACAACTGTTTCATATAATAGTCTTTTGATCTGTCTGATTCATTTTGTTTCGTTCGATACTTTGAACTATGTGTATATCTTGCTTCAACTTTGTCCAAGAATTGGATTTGTAATCGGTACTGTCCCTGCCCCAGAGAACCTAGTTGTTGCGGAAAATTAAATATCTAACATGCAATTTTATTCATAAACTTTACGTAAAGGGTTGGATCGTGTTCTTGGTTATATCACAAATTCACAATCATTTTTGATACTCAAATTAGTTACAAACTTGATAAAGCTGAAAAAGTGGATTTTCACAATTCCTGTTCTTTGAACCAGGTGATTTTACAATATCGAATTGCACCAAAATATAAATTTTGAGCCTTTCTATATTACCCTCAATTTTGCTGCAAAAATATGATTCTTGTGTTGGTCTTTTATGTTATTCAAATAATCAGATTCAGAATGGATATAGTTTCATCCAAGCAATTGGATTGTGTGACCAGTAAGCATGATATAATGAACTTTCAGGTATACATCGGTTATGTGGCAACCTCCGGCCAGGGATAGGAGCCGAAGCCCGTCACACCGCGACGATAGCTCAGTATGAGAATCCATCCCATCTCGAGCTACCGCTAAGCGTAAACTAAACTCTGAACTTGTAATATAGAAACTTAGATACATACAAATCGTAAAAGTAACACGTACCAAACAAGATTTTAGATGCAATACAAAACAAGTTCAAGTTAAATCTACAACATCTAACTCTTATAACTTAGAAGGTTCCCAACGTGACTAGCCACATAGTTTCCTTCCGATAAATCAAGCTCTTCTGAAAAGAGAAAGAAAGAAGGGTGAGTCTGAACGACCCAGTGAGGTACTAACAAAGTGGGTTCTACAGCAAAAGATATTGACAAAACATATAGGCGAGAAACAGAATAAGACAATATATCGATAGACGAACAACTGAATAAAACACAATATAAGCCAAAGAAAAACTCATGTATTGAATCAAGCAAAAGATTATGATCCATCTCTCACTGTCCCATACCAGCAAGAGACTTCACACCTTTCAATATACACAGCTATCTGTAAGTGTTGGGACTCTAGAGGTGGCCCCCGCCGTCACGTGGCACTTTGCCCCGTATAGCACTTAGCTCTCTTCACTCTATCTTACAATATACACAATGATAGTATAAGTGTTGGGACACTAGAGGTGGCTCCTACGAGCACAAGAGGTGGCCCCCGTCGTCACGTGGCACTTTGCCCCGTATAGCACTTAGCTCCCTTCACTCTATCTTTCAGAGTCAAAGCTTTAGCCACGAAAAAGAATACATAGCAGATGGATGTCGGACATCGGGACTCTACAGGTGGCTCCTACGGGCTCAAGAGATGGCCCCCGCTGTCACATGGCACTTTGCCTCGTATAGCACTTAGCTCTCTTAACCGACGGAGTAGAGCCAAGAATAAGAATAGTGATAGAGACTCAAGCAGAAAAAGTACCGATCAGAAGAAGACACGAGGAAATTGCTAACAATTAGGTGAAACATCACTTCGAGGCAAGGCATGAACTATACCATGATACAAGTACTATCGGGAACATCGATATATTAGTCCTAAATAGGACATCAGAGAACTTACCTTCATGATGGTTACAAAAAGAAGAATTTACAACTAAAGTAGGTTAAGCAAAGTGAAGCATGAAAAAAGCAAGAGAACGCTCACAATCATGATGGTTGCAAAAAGAGTAGCATTGCAATTAAAGTAGGTAAAGCAAAGTGAAGCAAGAGAATAGTAAGAAAGCCCTCACAATTACAACCCAGTGTCGTCACCTCTTGTCTCGTGGAACTCACAAATATATCCTGTGTCGAAGCATACCGTTATAATTTTAACCAAAAATTATCCTCAAGACCTACTCAGGACTCACTTATACACATATTTACAAATTTCTACATATGGATAGTTTATTACTATTTTAACTCAAGTGACTAAACAACAACAAATTAGTATCTAATATATAAATACTTATAACCATAGCACTTTTACTTCCAACTCTATAAAGACATAGGCATAAACTTTCTACAAATATTCCATAACATTTTCAAAACTCATTGAAATCCTGAATTTGGGATTTTAGTTATAAAACATATGATGCATCATGAGAATTTTAGAACCGACAACCCGGATTAAAACAATTTTAGAAATTATTCTAATATTCAGAAAATTCTCAAATTCTATGATAACCTTAAGAACACATATGTGAACATACAGTAAAATCTTCAGAACAAGAAAACATTTCAAACTATTTTAAATAAATCCAAAATCGTGCACCCTTAAATTTTCGGTAGAGTACCTAGCAGTTATAGTAAACGAATTTTAGAAAATCACACACAACTTAAAACCTTCCATTTTTTTCTACATATCATTAAGACATGGTATTTAGCTTCCAAAAAACAACCTAAAAGCTACTTCACAAAGCTGAAGTTTTCAGCATCTTTTCAAATGTTTTTATGATTCAAAAACAAGGAGAACATGTATATATGAGCAAATTGAAATACCAAAAGTTCTAATCATCTCAAAGTTTGACAATCAATTAATTTAAACACTAAGATACTTGATTAAATTTCAAAGGACAAGCTTCTTACCAACTCACTAAAAGATGTAAAGTAGAATGACGATTTCCAAGCCAAAATTTTTGATCTCCTATCTTCTAGCATTCCCCTTCTCCCCCTTTTTTTTTGTTTGAAAAGTAGAAGAAGATATGAAGACAAGCTCTTATGATTCTAGTAGCAAAAATGAGTCATGGTAGGAGAAGAGCTATGCATGCTTGCCACCTAATTTCATGCAAATGAAGAGTGTTTCCTAGCTTGCCACTTATTGTCATGCAAAATGAAGAGTGTTTCCTAGCTTGCCACATAATGCATGTCTAATTCTCCACTACCACAAATTATATATATATATATATATATATGATATGAATGATAATAATAATATTAATATTAATAATAATAATAATAATAATAACAATAATAACTTGTAATACACATAGTTAGGCATAAAGTGAACTATACCAAGTAAGAAGTCCAGATTAGGACCCAAAACGAAATGATGAAATCGAAATGTATAGGAAATTAATTAATAATATAATTATTATCTTAACCTCACAATTATTAAGAATCGAGAACGTGGGGTGTTACAGGTTAAGGATATATATTAACTCAATTTCAAATTGATTTAACTCGTAAAAAGGTATACGGACCAAATTAAGTCGAGGCTCGTATCGAACCAAAATGGTTCGTATAACGGATTAAACTGCACTCAGGTTCACTGAGCTACCTACGTACCTTTATATTAGGATCAAGTCCAAAAGTAGTTCAAGGTATTAATTATGGTCATATACGAGGTTCCTAACTCGGTTTAGAGAGAATGGGATCGTACTGTCAGATTGTACTAGGTATTGTAGAGGTACTGTTCAATTGGTCAAAACTCCTTTTAAGAATATTAAATGCAGCTATTCATAGATACTGTGCACTTTGTACGTATGATTGCGAGACATTTGGGATACTTTACACGTGCCCTCAGATGGGCATACCAGATCAGCCGGGTATTGGGGGTACTTGACCCGATTCACGGTTAAAACGTTTAGTAGTGTTTTGCAAATAACTCTCTCGATTAGGGTTCTTTATGCAATTTCACATAGTTAGAGTAGTTAAAGTCATATTCTTACGAGGTCACCCATACGACCCTACCTGTAATTAGGTCTCGCTTATATCATTAAGTCCCCCAATTAATAAGTTAATAAAATAATTTCAACTCATTAATTAATTTGCACAATGTTCTATGTATGCTATCATTGTGAGGTGGCATGTCACTGTCAATTTGTCAGCAATTATTATAGCGTGTCAGGGTGGTAATGATTTGTTCGTCGCAATCATGACATGTGTCCTTTCATTTGAAACGTCATCCAATGGTGATCATCGGTTGATTTCGCGTGGCCTAATCTGAACCGTTGCTTTTGGCGGTTTTTCCTTAGTATAAATAGGCTTTTTTTTTGTAATTTATTTTTACCACTGTTGAAAGTAATTTTAATTTTCTACAGCTTCGCTTTAACAGCTATAGACTCGTTCTCGCAGCAAGGACACTCGTACTAACACTCTTTGTTATCTACGACCCATAATCCGGTATATCCCTTCTCTCTTTTTTCTTCTCTAGTTTTTATAGTTATGGATCGTGAGGGGCCAAACGAGAATGTGGATATTATAGGTGATCATGAGATAGATCATCTTGATGAAGGGTCGGAGTCTAGGTCTTCATATTCTTTTGGAATTGAGTAGTGAGTCCTCTATAGAAGGCTCACCATTGTCATCCTCTTTAGATTTAGAGGGAGGACACGATGTAAATGCTGACCTCTTTCTGTTGCACTCCTTGAAAGTGGTAGAGTAAAGTGGTTAGCAATCCGATCCACTATTAGTGAGGATCGTATACACCAGGTGTCTAGGAAGTATCACATGCCTGCGAATTTTGGTGCGTTAGTTCCTCGACCTTTCAATCGTATACATACTCCTCCCTCGAATTATTGAACCTTTCATATAGCTCATCTGATGGCAGGATTACGATTTCCTCTTCATCCTGCTATCGTTAATATTCTAAATCATCTCCGACTTTGCTCATCACAGTTGCTGCCTAACTCGTATCATCATTTAATTTATTTCATCATCCTTATGCAAGTGCATAATTCCGAGCCTAATATCCAAAATTTTAATAAGTTTTTGTGTTTAAATCGATGTAAGTCCAAGTCAGATTTAGGTTTTTACTATCTTACTCCCCAAAAAGGGTTTCGAGTACAAGCCAAACCAAAGGATTCATACGGGGCTTGAAAGGATAAATATTTTTATCTTGCTCTTCCTGACGAGGCATCTTGGGGTGTGCTTCGCAAATGGAATCTTAGTGTGCCTACGAGATTATGAGTTGGTCCCGCAACCATACCCGAGAGTGAGGTAGAAGGTATCTTAGAATGGTATTATAGTCCTCAATTGATTTCCGAACCTATTCTACGAGCTTGCGGACTTAGTATTGCTGATGTTGAACCTATTTCAGATATAGATAGAAAATGGATATATTCTCCATTTGCATGCTATTTATATGCCTCGTCCTTATATTTTTGACTTCATCACTTTTCAACTATGCCGACTCGTGCAATGAAGATGATGAAAGTTAATGAAGACCGCCGAGCTCGGGTTCAGAGTCAAGCTCAACGGCCTACTACCCGCGGAGTTCGAATATCCGAGTCTTCCAATCCGCCCCCAGTTCCAAGCAATACTCGAGATACTGGGCCTACCATTACCATGATTCCATCTCCTACTGCGCCTCGAGGACCTGCGCCTTCTGAACAACCTGTAGCTCGGAAGCGTCCCCAGGTTGAGCCCATCAATATTGCATCTTCTTCGGAAGGTCCAAGATTTACAGCCCCAGGTCATGGGTCGTATGACACCAGCGAGGAGGCTGGGATGAAAGAGATTTTGGATCGATTGGAGGCCCTTTCTCTGGTGGATTTTATAGAACTCAAAATCAGTGAACGGCACCCTGTTAACACTGAGCTGACCCCTTTGAGTCTGCAACCTCGTCTCTACGAGGAAAGTAGTATCCTTGTGGATCCCACATGTGATATCGCCATGGAACTGTACATACATTCAATGCTGCCTTGGGATAAAACAATGTTGCTTAAGAATGCACATCCTTGGATCGAGAAAGAAGTAGCTAGTCTTACGAGTCGGGTGAGTGTCTTTATCTACCATCGTAAAATTTTGTTTTGTTTAAGGTGACGATCCGTGGATTGAGTCATTTCTGTATCGTGTTTTGCAGATAAATTTGTGCATTCATCAGCTTTCATTAACTTGCTCTCACTATAAGAGCGAAAGTGTTGACTTAGAGCGAAAACTAAAGGACTACAGGGACGCCGTGGCAGCAGAGTTGGTGGCTGGTAGAGAGAGTGTAAGGAAGGCTGAGGAGAGTGTGAAACAGTCCGAAACTACGCTCGGCCAAATACAAGCGGACTTCAAAAAGTTACAGCATGAGGATGTGGAGCGTCAGAAACAACTTTTCCTGCTTCGTAACCGCTTTGAGGCTGAAAAGAAAAGTGCCTATGAGCGTGGTCTGGTGGATGGTGTAAGAAATTTCATATCGTCTCCTCAATATGGTGCCCAATTGAAGGAATAGGTGGAAATGGCTCATAGCACAGCTATTCGGGATTTCTTGCAGTTGACCCAGTTGGATTATCTGATGATAAGTAGGGCCTTAGATGACCATCTCGATGGTTTTTATAAGGCCTTAGATCTCCTCAAACAAGATGGTACCCTTCCCCCTGACTTCTATGTTGAAGGTTATGTGGCTCAGAATGGAGATAAGAATACAGTGCGGCCATCGTTAACGGCTGATGAGGTTGAGGAGCTCATCGATTTTCCTGAATTTCAAGCCATCATTGATGCGGTTCAGAGTGAGAAGCACGAGTCTGCGGAGGCTAGACAGGGTGCTGTGGAGACTATTCAAGATGAGGCAGATCCTGAGACCATACAAGACGAGGTTCATGCAGAAATGACCCAGGACGAAGCTAGTGCGGAGTTCATGCACGAGCTTGAATCCACTATTGAACGAGGCCCAAACACTGATGAAATCCAAATGGAGGGTCGTCCTGATGTGGAAGAGGTTATTCCTAATTTGGGTCGATTCTATCCAGCTCCCATTTCCACCGTGATTCTGTCTGAGGAGGAGATGCCTACTGATACCACCATTGATCCATAAATTAGCTTGGTTTTGTTTTTAATTTAAAACTTTTGTCATTGTGACATTTTTCAATCTACAGTTTTTGGTTGAAACTTATTTGTAATAAGAATGTTATTCTGGCTCGTTAAGATTGTGTTTATCTTTCATTTTTATTATTATAGATGTGGACTTGCAATTTACTTTTGATTTATCCCTTTAGCTACGAGGCAAAAAATCAGAATGAAATAGAACATCTATTAATAACCATATTAAGAATAGAATTTTCGCAGGTTATTTACATTCCATGGTCGAGGCAGATCTTTCCCATTTAGATCTTGTAATCTATAGGACGTATTTTTCGTCACCTTCGTGACCTTGTATGGTCCTTCCCAGTTGGCCTCGAGTTTCTTCACAGTCTTTGATACTTCAACTTTTTTCAGTACTAAGTTTCTGACTTGAAAAATTCGAAGATTCACTCGTTTGTTGTAAGCTAGTATCATTGCATTCTTCTGCCCCAAAATCTTCATATAAGTTCAATTTCTTGCTTTTTCCACAACCTCTAATTCAAATTCCCTTTTCTCAGTGTTAAGAGTTTGTGACCGCCTCCGACCCATATACGAGGCAATAAGGTGTTTCTCCAGTAGATGACCTAGGTGTCGTGCGGTAAACCCATAAAACACCAGGTAGTTCGTCTGCCCATCTTCCCCGCTCCCCATTGATATGGGTTTTTAAATGTTGCAAAGGAATACGACTTACAACTTTAGTAAGGCCGTTGGCTTGGGGGTGTCCCACCAAGGTGTGAAGTGTTGGCTAATCTTTAGCTCCTGAAACCAGCTTATCAAGACTTTCCCGTTGAATTGTATTCCATTATCTGATATCAATACTCGTGGGATACCAAAGCGACACATGATATTTTTCTATATGAAGTCAATCCGCCTCTGCTTCTACCCATTTGGTGAAATGCTATACTGCCACAATGATGAATTTTTTTGTTCTTAAGTTGGTGGGAAAGGTCCTAGAATGTCAATTCCCCATTGATCGAATGGATATGTAATTTTTATTGCTTCCATCGGGGTTCTTGGTGTATGAATCGTGTTCGAATGCAACTGGCATTCTTTACAGCATCGTGTGAATTTTACTGCATCTTCTACCAATGTTGGCCAGTAGTAGCCTTGCCGTAGGATTTTTTGAGCTAATGATCGACTGCTGAATGAATTCCACAACTTCCCTCGTGAATTTCTTTCATAACAAAAGTTGCTTCATCATGAGAGAGGCATCGTAATAAGGTCCCAGATATAGATCGTTTGTATAATTCATTATCCACCATAGTGAATCGTGCTAATCTATGCCGAACCCTTTTTACTTCAACTTTATCCTGTGGGAGTTCCTCGGATACGAGACACCGAATAATAGATGATCTCCAATCATCGACGCCTTCAGATAATGGGGCCGTAATAGCTTTTTCCACTATCTCTGCCTCGTTCGATATCAATATCGTAACGGTTCGACTTTTTATACCAACCGATTGATTTTTGAATTTTTCTAGTGAATCAGCTCTCTCATTTTCTTCTCTCGGTATTTGCAATAGCTCTAATTGTACAAATTATTTCATCAATTCTTGGACCTTCGCCAAATATTTACCTATCATTTTTTCTCTAGCCTCGTACGTTACTCTAACTTGCTTGGCCACTAGCTGCGAATCTGTGAATATGTGCAAATGTGTCACCTTTAAAGATATAGCCAACTTCATTCCTGCGATCAAAGCTTCATACTCGGCTTCGTTGTTCGTAACATCGAAGTTGAGCTTAATCGCAAGCTCCATATCTTTCCCTGTGGGTGATTGTATCCAGATTTCAACACTACCTCGTTTGGCCAACGATAAGCCATCAACGGGCAAGAGCCACGGTATTGGTGGCTCATGTTCTTCAGTTACAACACTGTTTACCGACATATCTGCTAAGAAATATGCAACTGCATGATTTTTTATTGCCACACAAGGTTTGTATTCGATGCTAAACTCTCCTAACGTAATTGCCCATTTGATCATACGACTTGAAATGTCTGGTTTGGACAATACTTGTTTCAATGGTTGATTCGTTAATACCACAATATTGTGAGAGTGAAAATAAGGTCGTAATTTCTGCGCTGTGGTGATAAGAGCTAATCCCCACTTTTCAATGGTCGTGTAAGCCTTGATACCTCGTTTAGTTACGAGGTAACCTAAAAATTTTCCTCCACGTACTCCGAAGGTACATTTTGTGGGGTTGATTTTCATACTGTATTTGTTCATTATATTGAATACTTGTTTTAAATGTTTTAGATGATCGTGTTCCTTTGTGCTTTTAACGAGCATAACGTCGATGTAGACTTCCATAGAATGCCCAATTTTTTTTTCAAAAATTGTGTTGACGAGTCGCTGTTAGGTTGCGCCAGAACTTCTTAGTCCGAAAGGCATTACATTATAGCAATATACGCCTTTGGCGGTTATAAAAGAAGTTTTTTCACAATCTTCTTTTGCCATCATCATTTGGTTAAAGCCTTGAAAGGCGTCCATCATACTGAGCAATCCACACTCAGTAGTGGAATTTACGAGTAAGTATATTCGAGGCAAGGGATAAGGGTCACGAGGACAAACTTTGTTCAAATCAGTAAAATCAGTACACATACGCCATTTTCCATTGGCCTTAGGAACAACGACTACATTTGCTAGCCATTCGGTGAACTGAATTTCATTAATGTAGCCTACATCTAGTAGTTTTTTTACTTCGAACTCAATTATTACATTTCTATCAGGGCCAAAATTTCTCCTCTTCTGTCGTTCCAGCTTTGCATTCGGATCCACATTTAACCGATGCTCTATGATGCTCGGGTCAATGCCCTTGAAGTCCGCAGCTGTCCATGCAAAGATGTCAGAATTGGCTCGTAGGAATCTCACAAGCTCTTCTTCCAATGCCGGATTCAATTCTCCTTCAATCTTGGTCGTTTTTTCTAGGTCGTCCGGGTAGAGCTGGACATCCTTAGTTTTTGTTGGTTTGACATCCTTAGAGCTGGACATCCACTTCCTTTCCTCGACATCTATCTTTGAGATCAGTTCTGACACCGCAATATCGATCACATTGATTTCTGAAATTTCTCTTTGTTTTTTTAAGATCCTTGGTTCTAATGAGATCGTATAACATTGACGCGCCTTAAGTTGGTTGCCTCTCATTTCCCCAATGGCATTCTTCGTCTTAAACTTTATTTTCAGATGAAGGCCCGATACTACAACTTTGAACTTGTTCAACATAGGTTGACCAACTATGATATTGTATGCGAACGGGGTATCCACCACTAAAAAGGTGATCCTCATTGTCTTTCTCTTAGAGGTTGTGCCTAATGATACATCCATATCAATGGACCCCTTTGGCATTATTTGAGATTCAGTGAATCCCGTAAGGGGGATGTTCACAAGTCGTAAGTTCACAGAGTCCAATTCTATTTTTTGCAGAACGTCCCAAAAAATTATATCCGCGGAGCTGCCTGTGTGTACGAGAACCTAATGAATTGCATAATTGGGTACGTCCATCGTAATCACCATTGGGTCGTTATGCGGCATCATCATTCCATCCAAATCTTCATCAGTAAAGATTATTACTTCATTTTCTTGTCCCAATATCATCACCTCTTGTGTGTTCTGCCCGCCTTCGGCTCTCAGTTCGTATTTCACGCAGTCTTTTCTTCCCAGCACTGGAAGAATCTCCTCCGTCCAGTCCTCCAGATATCACAAAGATGTTACCTCTGAATGGCTGATTCCCAGTCTCAGGTCGGTGATCAACCGCCTCCTTACGTCAATCATTGCGGCCATATTTGCCACTGCCTCTATCGTTTGTATCTCTATCTCTTCCTCGATTCTCTCTCCTTTTTATTGAACGACTTTTGGGTCGTTCATGATTTTTGTGTTGCTCACGGTGCCTCATTTCTGCCATTTTATGTTCTACGAAATCTCAGAGAAACCCCTCTCGTATTAGCATCTCAATCTCATCTTTCAGTTGGAAACAGTTCTCTGTGTCATGCCCTCGTTCTCAATGAAATTCACAATGATGTTTTAATCCTTTCCTTGATACATGTCATAGCGGTTTAGGTCGAACAATTTTCTCCGAATGTCGGGATTGCTTAATTGCTAACAAGGCATGCCTCCTCGTTGCATTCAAGGGCGTATAGTGCTCGTACTTCGAGATTCGTTTGCGCTGTTTATGGGATTTATGATCCTGACGATCATTTCTATCCTCCTTTTTGTCCTTGCGTGGGTCGTATTTTGAATCAAACTTTTTAGCATCTTCAGAGTATTCATCACTTCTATCCATGTGCGGATAGTTCGTAGGGAAGTTACTCTCGGTGCTTTTTAGTTTGTTCATCTCTTCCTGATTTATGTACTCTGCAGCTAATTCCATCATTTTCTCATGGGAGTTTGGGGTCCTTCATGCCAATTGCATTAGTGAACGGCCCTACCAATAGGGCTCGTAGAAGGATACTAACCATCAAATCGTGGTTCAATTCAGGAAAATCAAGAATTTCCAGGTTGAAATGATGGATAAATTCACGCAGAGATTCTTTTGGTTCTTGTTTCAAATCCATTATCAGCGATATGGATTTCTTGGTTCGTTTGTTACTGGCGAAGTGGTTTTCAAATTTCCGAATAAATTGTGAGTATGAGACAATCGTTCCTCTGGTTTGGCTAGTAAACCATTCTTGAGCTCGGCCGACTAGGGTTGACACGAAGATTCTTGCATTGACTGCGTCTGACTGTTCCTGAAAAGACATCAAAAGTTCAAATGAAGTTATATGAGGTATAGGATCTCCTGTACCATCGTATTTTGGTAAATTCGGCATTGTGAAGTTCTTATTTGGCAACTCCATCATAATTTCTTCAGAAAATGGTGCATTACGAGCCATCAGGGCCGTAACATGTCGGATTCTTTTAGGAGCATTTTCAGTGATCTCTATAGGTGTATTGGTTTCCTTCCCACTTCCTGTTTCCTTACCTTGGTTTAGTTCTTCCTCAAATAGTCTTCGAGGTATGATTGGGGCTTTCTCTGCTCTGGCTCGTTGCATTTGTTCTACTTGTAACTGGACTCTGCGATATAGTTCCTCTTGGGTTATGGTGATCATAGTGCATGATCCCCTGAACTCCATCTCCCTAGCTAAAGGTATTTCCTCATTGGTAGTTTCCTGGTTATCCATAGTAGTGGTAGAATTCATGATCTCAACGATCTTCAAGTAGTTTTCCCCAGACGGCGCCACCTGATTTAGCTCGTAAAAAGGTATACGGATCAAATCAAGCTGAGGCTCGTATCGGACCAAAATGGTTCCTATAACGGATATAGACTGCACTTAGGTTCACTGAGCTACCTACGTACCTTTATATTAGGATCGAGTCTAAACGTAGTTCAAGGTATTAATTATGGTCATATACGAGGTTCCTAACTCGGTTTAGAAAGAATGAAATCGTACTGTCAGATCGTACTAGGTACTGTAGAGATACTATTCAATTGGTCAAAAGTCTTTTTAATAATATTAAATGTAGTTATTTATAGATACTATGCACTTTGTACGGATGATTGCAGGACATTTGGGATGCTTTACACGTGTCCTTAGATGGGCGTATCAGATCAGCCGGGTATTGAGGGTACTTGACCCGATTCACGGTTAACACGCGGGTTTAATAGTGTTTTGTAAATAACTCTCTCAATTAGGGTTCTTTATGCAATTTCACATAATTAGAGTAGTTAAGGTCGTATTCTTACGAGGTCACCCATACGACCCTACCTGTAATTAGGTCTCGCTTATATCACAAATATTTATCAAAATATTATCTCATTATATCCCAGACTCCTCTTGTATACATAAATCAATGTATCTCTTATTTCTCATATAGTACTTCTCAAATAATACTATAGAGCATACTTGACATTGAAACAATTCTTGTATCCACAATTATGTTTAAAAACACTTAGGTTTACATAATTAGTTGGCATTCGAATACATGTACGTGTCAGACAAACACAAACTACAGTAGAAACTTTATAAATTAATACTCATGGGACCACCAAAATTTATAAATTAAAATAGTTATTAATTAATTAATTAATAATTATTAATTTATATATTAATTAATATTTTATTAATTTATAAAGAAATACTAAATTTACAAACACTTTTCAAACTACCATGGAGCCCCCTTCGCGAAACGAGGCTATTAAAGCGGCAATCACATTGAATAATTTCTTGTTGAGTTATGAGAAAACAATACCAGAAGTTCTTACAATGATCAGAAAAATCGGATACGAGATTCAATGTGAAATTGATTTCAACGAAAAATAAAAGATAATTGAGTAATTTTCAATAAATCTTCATAAATCATTCAAGTAATATGTATTATATAAGGAATTATTAATTTATATTTTATATGGGGTCCATAGAAATTATCAAAAATGTATTATCTTATAATTTTTGCGAATTATTAATTTAGCACCATATCTCCGAGTCGGGACCGGCAAAAAATATTATTTTAGAGAGTTTATTAAATAATCGAGTATTAATTTATCGAATTTCTACTGTAGAAGTCATTTGGTATAACACATAAAAGTTAATACAAATTTTATGTTATTTGGATATTTCTCTTTTGAGTCTAATAGTATCTCTTCTTAATAATGCTTTTAATAAGTTTTATATCTTAGCTCTTTTTAGTTTTAACAATATTTACCTTGAAATATTTCTTTCACTTGTAAAAAAACATTTTCATATAAAATGGTCTAAAAGATTTAAACAAAATCATTAATACTTTTAATAATTATTTTGTTATATAATTTGTAAAAGTTGAAACTTTTCTGGGATAAATATATTTTTCGTCCCTCAAGTTATATCCAATCGCAAAATTAGTCCCCCATGTTCCCCGTGCGTCAATTTAGTCCCTCAAGTTACCACATTTGGACACAATTGGTCCATTCCGTCAATTGGCCGTCCAACTCTAACGGTTCGACCGTGTGACGCGCACGTGACAAGCAAAATTGGGGGCAAAATCATCGTATGACCTAATTTTCAGCTTCATTTCTCTTCAATTTGGGGGGAAATCGATTTTATACCTCATTTCTCTCAAATTAGGGTTCAAGACTCCATTTTCTTTCCATTTTCTACTCGTTTTTCCCCATTATGATTATTAAGGTTTGAATCCATGAGCAGACATTTGCAAGTAGACAAATCTATTAGGGTTCTCTTCTTCAGTGGCCTTTGCATTTGACTTAGCTTAATGATTTAATTTTTTGCTGACTCAAATTTTTCCTTTAGAATAAACAATTCTTCCTTTGCTGCTTCCAGTTCCAGCTTAGATTGTCTTTCTCGTGCTGCAATTGACCATTTACTGTTCTCTCAATTCTTCGGCATTTACTTTCTCAACTATTAAGCTTTATTTCTCCGCGTTCATGTCCTTCAGCTTCAGTTTATTTTGTAGCTTATTTGCAATATCGAGTTCGATTTTGAGATCAGTATTTTCACAGAGAAGTCTTGATTTCTCTTCATTCAAATTTTCTGCTTCAGCATTTACAACCGCGTTATAATTCTCTGGGCTTCTTCGGCTTTGCTCAAAGCACTTTGATATTGCTGATATGATGCTTCCTTTCCGTCCATTGTGATTGCCAACTTTCTCTTCAAATCACCAACCTCCAAAAGAGCCATTTCGAGTTCTTGCTTGATGACAGCTGTATCGTTCTTGAAATTAAATTCATTAGAGGACTTACCTCAGAAGAATTAAAGCTCGTGAATATCAGCGGCAGCAACAACAACAGAGTTCAACACCAAAACTTTTTAGAGAGAGATTTTGCGATTTGTTCAAATTGAAAAGGCAAAAATAATATACAGCAGTTGTGATTTAAATTAGGATGAAAATAATTAGAGAAAAAAAGATATGAACAGAGAAAAGAGATGAAAAACATGAATTGACAAATTTCACACCCAACAAATGGAGTCTTAAACCCTAATCGGAGGAAATGAAGTCTAAAATCGATTTTTCCCCCAAATCGAATGGCACGTGCGTCGCACATGCACAAACCGTTAGGGCTGGACGGTAAATTGACGGCAGGGACCAAATGTGTCAAAATATTGTAACTTGAGGGACTAAATTGACGCACGTGGAACATGGGGGACTAATTTTGCGATTGGATGTAACTTGGGGGACGAAAAATATATTTATCCCAACTTTTCTCATCCCCAATTCTTTTTGATTATCATTAATAAGTGTCACTTTCTCATATTTTAGAAAATTACTCTAAGACCTCTAGTCCTTTTTACTTTATATAACAACATTCGAAATACTTAGGATTAACAATTAAAATTCATATTATAAAGCTTACCAAATTAGAAAATTTAAAACATTGTTTCTATTCGATCTAATAAAAAATAATTTAGTCCAAAAATTATTAAACTCAACTTATGTTTTAAATAAAAAGATTATAAAATGAATATTTGACATCGAAAAATACTTCTATTGGTTTTTCTGAATAAAAATATATTTTAGGGAAGTTTTAGTAATTTTTAAAAATTAATTATAAGAAAATCGCTAATTTAAAATTTTAATTAGTTAAAAACTCCTAAATTTGGTTAATTGAAACCCTTCATATATATTGAGTAGCATTTAAAGGTTTCGTACAGGCAAATAACATTTACAAACTACTTAAGTTAATATTGATTAAATATGTGAGAGTTATTTGAACATAAAATCAAATTTATATATGACATTAACTATATTACTTTATCAAATAAATTAAAAAGAATGGCAACATCTGAATATATGAACTGTTCGTAAGTTATGTATTATTATAGAATTAGATTCAAAATATTTCTAGTAATTTCATTGTACAACATAGTTTTCATGCGAATGTACATGCATATTACTAATTAGTAAAATCTCTTATTGGAAAATGCATTTCCTTTATAGATTTATGTACACTACAAATATTATATAAGTATTTTGATGAACTCTTTATATATAACTAAGAATAATTCAAATTTCGAAAGTTATAGCATTAGTAGGCTAAATGTGTGAGTCTCCCCTTCAAAAACAATGTAGATAATCAACTTCTTCTCACCGTCAATCATACGGGTAGTTGGGGTTTTTCAAAAAGATGTTTTTGTATATTTTGAATAAGATCAAACAACTTCGATTGACATCTTAGTAGAAAAATAAGTCATTCCATCAAAGATGTTTGAGATATCGAATGAATGTTAGGGATTTGAAAAAGCTTGAAAAATAGAGCGAAAGATGTAGCTTTCTTTGGAATATGATTTTGGAATTCATGGAGTTTGAATTTTTTTTAAATGAATATTCATTTACATTAATGATTTTCATGGTTTTGTATGGTTAGGTTTAAAGTTTTGTTGAGAGGCAAAAAATGTCAATGTTTAATATTTGATTTTACTTTATCAGCGCATACCTATGACTTTATGAATTTGTAGACAAGTGAATGCTTGATTCCTAAAATCATCATGTTGCGATAGTTAGTGCGGCAGTGTTATAAGTGACATTCAATCACGAGGCATTAATGCCCCGAAAATGAATCCAATAAGTTCAAATTGTTCTTAACTAATGAAGAGAGTTACACTCACAAATTTACTCATATTATATCTCTTTATCAATGAAATTTGTAGTTATTTATAGACCTAAACACAAGAGTTTTAATTTAGACTTATATGAGATAAAAGCATCAACCCAAATCAGTTTTTTATTTATCTAAACAACTAATTATAAACTACTTTAAATATAAAGACAACAATGAACTAAAATTAATATAACAAATAGGGGTGTGTGCTGTATTTGACTATACGTTTATGCATTAAATAAGTAGACGTACAGGAAGTGCAATATAAAATAAATATCTATCATAGTTAAATGCCAATTGATGATTGATATTTAATTACATCCCTTTGACCAATCATGTGCCCCACATCATAGCTCAAACGAGATGTTCTGGCTTTTTTCTATTGTGAACAACGCATGAGTATTAACATTTTGTTCACATGTCGCATCAAGTGAGAGTTATTATTAAGAAAATTCACTAAACTTGAAATTATGTATAAATTATAATAATAAGAGATCAATTAGTTTGCTTATGTGTGTGATACAAACAACTTTAGTATTTGTTAAAAATTTCTTTAATGGTTGATTTGGTCTAATTACTCTATTATTGGCAAATTTAACTCAATTCCACGGGATTTAAGTTGACACATACTTATCATAATTAATCAGTTGTTGTGAGTCAAGGTCGAACATATCAACCATTGATATGCCTACAACATAAAATCCTCTTTTTAATAGAGTTTGATCGGCACTTAACCAATTAAAGATTAAGTAGTATAGTACTACTAAGTCTTTATTGATCATTTTAGACTCCATAGTACTTGCGAACACTTTAAGTAAACAAGACAAATCTCTCTACTAACATTGTTAGTATAAGAAACTTTTTGTTAGTACTTTTAAATTCAAATTAACTTAGTCATCAATTATATAATAATCATTCTTATCTCTAACTTTTGTCCATATCTGTATTAGTTAAATATTTATTTAAGCTCTATTTGTATAATTAAGGAACTAAATAACGTTTTATAAAATTATAGAAGTTGTTACAACATGAAAGTCTTTCCTTAGATGTCTGAAATATTCCCATCTCACGATATTATTGAAACCATCTAAGTTTTCTTTTCTATTATTATATGTTATGAAAACATGATCATTGATGAGTAGGACCACATGGGATATTAACATGTAAAGATACTCTGCACATAAGACAATTTCGCACTTAAATAAGAATTGTTTTGATTATAAAACATGGCTTGTAGTATCTCAAATATCATATTCGTCTCGATATAATATGTGCGACTTAAACTATTATTAATTATTATCATTAGCACGATCATGTTGATGTAGTAAACAATATTAATTTTGATGGTAAACGACAATGTATCGCAATTCATATAAATTAAACAAATACTAATTGTACTTAAGAAGTCACTTCTTATTAAACATGAATTACACAATTGATTCGGTATTCAAGTCCAAACAAAAATTCAGGGATAAGATAAAAAGGGTGATTTACAATTTGTAGCCTATTTTTCCAATTTTCTACTATTTTTTATTGGTGAACGGCTTTAGACATGGGTAAATACGTATAATATTTGCCCTAAATTTTCCGTGTCTTCAAAATAATTTTGTCACTTTGGTCCGAAAAGAAAAAAAAATATATCTAGGTCCTCAAAAATAAAAAATAAAAAATTGTTTATCGAAAATGTATTTTTTTAGAGAAAAGGCTAAAACAAGAACTAAAACGAAATGGAATGGAATAACAAGAACTTAACGAAAACGAATGGAATGGAATGACATAAACAATCACTCTTTTTCCTCTGGCTATTCATGAAATGGTATAACAAAAACTAAAACGATTTACAGAGTATTAAATTCAACTAAAAGAGCACTTCAACAGATTCTTTTCAATCAAAGCATTTAAAAAATTAAAATGTCAATTATAAACTGAACAAAAGTCACCGTATGGGTTAATTTTTTAAAAAGGGAAGAGAATATTTTTATATTGAGATAAAGTAAGAATCAGTGTCAAATGGGGAAATATTGGAAACGTTTAAGGCTCAAAGCAATCATTTAAGGTTTGGATGAAAACAATTATTTTTATATTGTACCACAATGTTTTGGGTCTGGGTTCGGATCCCAATGTTTCTTTATATATATATATATTTATTTATTTTTTGTAATCCTTTTTTTTATGTATTTTTTCTATTTTATTTTGGGCTCTAGTTGGACTTTTTTTTACCATTTTTTCTTAATTTCTATTATAAAGTATTGAAATAAAACTATAATTCATGTTCTTATGTTTATTGATTTGAAAATCTTTATAATATAAATTGTTAAATGAACCGCTTGTACATGACTACATATAATTGTCAAAATTTGATTTTCATCTACTAATAAAAAATGACTGAACTAGACAGTAACACAGTACCCCTAAAAGATTAGAAATCCTAATTGCTGTATAATTAACAAAAAAGTTCTAGATATCCATAACTATGAAAATTAATGCCAAAATCATATAAACATCTACCCAAAAAGAAAGATACATCAACAAAACAAGCAATTCAACAAACAAATCAACAGAAAAAAAAGATACCATAATAATATTTAAAAAAAAACTTTCAATCAACATAAACCAATCTTCTAATGCCATAAAAAAGAGCAGAACAGTAATTATTAAAAAAAAAGAATAGTAGCAAAATAGTAATTACTCAAAAAAAAATAATAGGACAATAGAATATCTACAAAAAGCTGTCCGGTTTGTCAAATTTTACGACTTTTGCCTCCAATAAGTCATGCCATTTGCAATGAAACAGTATTTACATTAAAAAATAATGAAAGATCATAAAATTCGGGTAACCCATGATAATAATTGAAAATTAAATTAACCAAATACCTATTGCATAATCACACTAAGCTCTCTGATTGAGCTTCAGAGGACACCATATCACGAACACCTGTATAATACAAATCACAATATGAAATAGTAATTTAAAAAAATTTAAAATGACTAAAAAATAAATAATAGATTCTTACCAAGTTTAGGAGTTTATTTGATCCAATCGATTGCTACTACTAATGCCTCTACTGCATCTAGATGCAAATCGGCATGTGACTCGTCGATGATGCATCCTCCTACACTGAATGTTGCCTCTAATGCAACAATAGTAGCTAGTACAGCTAAAATATCCCGTGCACTCTTTGCTAAAATAAGTATTCTCGGACTGTTAATTTTCCACCAATCTAGAATATTAAAGTTCTCTATATTGGAAAAACTAACTTCCTCCAAATAAATATTAAACTCCAATTTGGGAATGACCGAAGCACGTGACTCATTCAAAAATTCATTTAAAAGAGAATTTAACTCAAAGTTCGAGCTTCTTGAAATACTTGAGTGGGTCACTGAAACGGCAGAATTACCTCCATAGGCAATGAACAAGTCTATTAAAGTTTTACGGACCCTTTCAATGTGTGATTCAACATTTGCACAATATATCCTTCTATAGAAAAACTCCACCAATTTCATTTTAAGTTGAGGGTCGAAAACTATTGCAACAACTAAAACCAAACAACATGTATCCCAATATTTGTCAAACTTATGTTTCATAGGAACACACATTGTCTTCACAAACTTGTTCTCACTGTTCTTCCACTCGACCAATTTTAAATTAATTGAACAAATACCAGGGAAGAAAATATTTGATGTTGGCTATTTACTACCACTAAAGTGTTAAGTGGCTTCATAAAAAACTTTCAAACACCCATGAACTATTTTTGCCACTTCCCACTCAGCTTCAGACGGGTTAAACTGTTATCATCTATCTTTTGTAGAGGGAGGAAAGCTTCTTTCAAAGCTAAATATGTCGCAACATATAGGTGAAGTTCCAACGATTAAGCACATCCATTGCGACTTTTCTTTTCCCCTCTAAGTTAGATTGACGCAGTGCAATGTCAAACTTTTGATTTGCAGAAGGGTTCAAGTTCAAATGCCTTACGGTGTCACGAATTTTATGAATAAGTCCTCTAATCGGACTAAGACCATCTTGCACAATCAAATTAAAAATATGTGCACTACACCTCACATGTAACAACTCCACATCCAAATGAATTAATCTTTCACTAACAAGCCAATCTCTCAACTTTGTTATCATGGAATTATTAGCTAAAGCATTATCAACAACAATAGAGAATATTTTTTTAATCCAAATTCCATTCCATAATCAAGTTTTTCATAAACCTTAACAAAGTCTCACCATCATGTGGATACGGAATCTTTTTATATGAAAGAAATTTTCCACAATTCCACTCATCATCGATAAAATGTACAGTCAAACAACAATATGCTACACTTGATCCAAAGTCCAAAGGTCAGTAGTCAAAGATACTTTACATGCAAGACGATCTAATAAATTTTGAACTTTGACCTTTTCCTCTTCATAAACTTCGATGACATCCTTTTGAATAGTGTTTTTACAAGGAAGCTTGAAATTTGGATTCAAACTATTCAAGAAATCTTCGAAAAGTTCATGGTCACCTATGCTAAGGGATACTTGTGCTTTATGAAAGACTTTACCAATTTTTTTCTACTTTTCATTTGGTCGAACCTAAACTCTATTCTAGCACTCTCACCTACTAAACTAGCGTCTGGTTTGCAAGTAGGACATGCTTTTGCTAGATGTTTTTTTAAATTACTAGTCCATGTTTCACCACTGGATATCCTAACACAATGGTTACATCGAGCTCTTATTATATTATCAATACCTTTAAACTTCGTGAAGTGGTCCCAAACAACTGAACGTTTTCTTTTCGTCCTCTGAGTTTCAATGATGATTTCTTCATTACCACCACTATCACGAGCTTGACTAGATTCACTATAGGATGACATCTCAAACTTGTGGAATAAAAATCACGTTAAGTAGGAATTCAATGGATCAAAACTAGTTGAGAATCCTGACAGCCTAATATTGAGATGATAAATTATTTAAATCAAGTTCAAAGCTTTAGCATAAAACTGAAATGCCAATATGATATGACATTTTCGCAAACTTCTCATATATTCCTCGTATGGGAAGTTTGCGAAAATGTCATATCATATTGGCATTTTAGTTTTGTGCTAAAGTTTTGAACTAGATTTAAATAATTTATCATCTCAATGCTAGGGTGTTAGGATTCTCAACTAGTTCTGATCCATTGAATGAATGCTAGGGTGTCAGGATTCTCAACTAGTTCTGATCCATTGAATGCCTACTTAACGTGTTTTTTATTCCCCAAGTTCGATATGTCATCCTATAGTGAATCTAGTCAAGCCTGTGATAGTGGTGGTAATGAAGAAATCATCATTGAAACTTGGATGACGAAAAGAAAACCTTCAGTTGTTTGGGGCCTCATCACGAAGTTTAAAGGTATTGATAATATTATAAGAGCTTGATGTAACCATTGTGTTAGGATATCCAGTGGTGAAACAGGGACTAATCATTTAAAAAAACATCTAGCAAAAGCATGTCCTAATTACAAACCAGATGCTAGTTTAGTAGGTGAGAGTCCCAGAATAGATTTTAGGTTCGACCAAATGAAAAGTAGAAAAAAAAAATTGGCAAAAAGGCTTGCATAAAGCACAAGTATCCATTTAACATAGGTGAACATGAACTTTTCGAAGATTTCTTGAATAGTTTGAATCCAGATTTCCAGCTTCCTTGTAGAAACATTATTCGGAAGGATGTAATCGAAATTTATGAAGAGGAAAATGTTAAAGTTCAAAATTTATAGATTGCTCGCATGTAAAGTATATTTGACTAACCTTTGGACTTCAGATCTGTACCATATTGTTGTTTGACTGTACATTTTATCAATGATGAGTGGGAATTGCAGAAAAAAAATTCTTTCATTTAAAAAGATTCCATATCCACATGATGGTGAGACTTTGTTCAGGTTTATGAAAAACTTGATTATGGAATGGAATTTAGATAAATAGATATTCTATATTGTTGTTGATAATGCTTCAGCTAATAATTCCATGATAACAAAGTTGAGAGATTGGCTTGTTAGTGAAAGATTAATTCCTTTGGATGGGGAGTTGTCACACATGAGGTGTAGTGCACATATTTTTAATTTGATTGTGCAAGATGGTCTCAGTCCGATTAGAGGACTTATTCAGAAAGTTCATGACACCGTAAGATATTTGAACTTGAACCCTTCTGCAAATCAAAAGTTAGACATTGCACTACGGCAATCAAACTTAAAGGGGAAAAGAAAAGTCGCAATTGATGTGCCTAATCGGTGGAACTCCACCTATATGTTGCTTGAGACATCTTTAGCTCTGAAAGAAGCATTCCTCTGTCTACCTAAGATGATAATTATCAGTTTAACCCATCCAAATCTGAGTGGAAAGTGGCAAAAATAGTTCTTAGGTGTTTGAAAGTTTTCTATGAAGCCACTCAACACTTTAGTGGTAGTAAATACCCAACATCAAATATTTTCTTCCCTGGTATTTGTTCAATTAATTTAAAATTGGTTGAGTGGAAAAACAGTGAGCACGAGTTTGTGAAGACGATGTGTGATCCTATGAAACATAAGTTTGACAAATATTGGGATACATATTGTTTGATTTTAGCCGTTGCAGTGGTTTTAGACCCTCGACTTAAATTGAAATTGGTGGAGTTTTTCTATAGAAGGATATATGGTGCAATGTTGAATCACACATTGAAAGGGTCCGTAAAACTTTAATGGACTTGTTCATTGCCTATGGAGGTAGTTCTGCTGTTTCAGTGACTCACTCAAGTATTTCGAGTAGCTCGAACTTTGAGTTAAACTCTCCTTTAAATGAATTTTCGAATGAGTCATGTGCTTCGGTCATTCCCAAATTGGAGTTGGATACTTATTTGGAGGAGGTTAGTTTTCCCAACATAGAGAATTTTAATATTCTACATTGGTGGAAAATTAACAGTCAAAGACTACCGATTTTACCGAAGATTGCACGGGATATTTTAGTTGTACCAGCTACTACTATTGCATCAAAGACAACATTCAGGGTAAGAGGACGCATCATCGACGAGTCACGTAGCGGTTTGCATCCAGATGTAGTAGAGACATCAGTAGTAGCAAACGATTGGATCAACTTAACTCCTAAACTTGGTAGGAATCTATTATTTGTTTTTTAGTCATTCTAAATTTGTTTAAATTACTATTTCATATTGTGATTTGTATTATGTAGGTTTTCATGATATGGAGTCGTGTGAAGCTCAATCACAGAGCTTAGTGTGATTCTACAATAGGTATTTGGTTAATTTAATTTTCAATTATTATCATGGGTTACCCAAATTTTATGATCTTTTATTCTTATTTAATGTAATTATTTATTGGAGATAAAAGTCGTAAAATTGGACAAGTCGGACAACTTTTATATATATACTATTGTCCAATTGTTTTTTTGAGTAATTACTGTTTTGCTTTGTTTTATGCATTAGAAAATTGTAGGGGTGGCAATTGGGCGGGTTGGGTTGGTTTTGGGTCGGTTCCAATGGGCTGGTTGTTAAATGAGTTTGGTTTTTAAATGGTTTTAAGGTGGAATGAAATTCAACCAAAAATGGAGCCAAAATCAATCCAAAAGAGAACCAAGCCCAACACGACTCAATACCTTACATTTTGTTCATTACAATTTAGATTAATTGCAAACGATTTGGGCATAACCAGAAATTTAGTTGGACCCAACTTGGAACCAAGTTGGAACCAATTAAGAACCAAATAAAATTTTCTTAGGAACCAATTCAACCCAAGTTGGGTTGGAACCGTTGGAACCGTGATTCTGGATCCATTTTGCCACCCCTAGAAAATTGGTTTATGTTGATTGGAAGTTTTTTAAAAATATTATTATGGTAATTTTTTTCTGTTGATTTGTTTGTTGAATTGCTTGTTTTGTTGATGTATCTTTCTTTTTGGGTATGTTTATATGATTTTTTGGCCTTAATTTTGGATAATCTAGAATTTGCTTTTAATTTACAGCAATTAGGATTTCTAGTCATTTAGGGGTACCGTGTTACTGTCTATTTCAGTCATTTTTTATTAGTAGATAAAAATCAAATTTTGACAATCACATGTACTGAGTACAAGCAGTTCATTTAACAATTTATATCATAAAGATTTTCAAATCAATTAACATAAGAACATGAATAATAGTTTTATTTCAATTTTTTTATAATATAAATTAAGAAAAAATGGTTTAAAAAAAGCCCAAATGGAGCCCAAAATAAAATAGAAAAGATACATACACAAAAAATAATAATAATAAAGAAAAAACATTGGGTCCAGACCCAGACCCAAAACATTGGGTCTACGTCTTGTCAAGACCCAATGTTTTGGGTTTGGATTTGGGTTTAGGTCTTGCCCACCCAATACCAAGCCTACTGATGCACACACTTCACAAAAAAAATAGCATGAAATTAGAAAAGAAGCTCAGCAGTACAGAAGAGATGATTTTTGGACATGGGACTAAGTACCACTTTAGGCCACATGAGTCATGAAAAAAGTAATTAACCGCAAATAATAAAAGAAAATTATTGTTGTTAAAAATACATCAGTTTTAAACTTTGTGACACTTCAAAAAATCATAACGTCTCATATCGGACACCTAATTGGACTGACATTCTCTGACACCGTGTTCAATATAAAAAAAAATTGTCTACTTAAATAGAATAAAGTAAAATAAAATATGACCACCGTAATTGGTGGGTTTCGAATCCAACAAAAATAATTTCCTACTTAAAATTATTTGTAAACAGTGATAAGCAGGGTCGATCCACAGGGAATGGTGTAAAATCAATTCCTAATTTACTAATATCGATTAAAAGGGGGGATTTTGGATTTTTAACTAGAAAAAAAATAAAAGACGTAAATTAAAAGCACAAATAAAGTAGGTTTCGGATTCAATATGATGAGAAGTTCTAGTCTTCGGATTATCTCGGTATTGATTTAACAATTTGATCACTGATTCAATGATAATTCAATATTTTTAGATAAATTGACTATAGTTATTAACAAGCTCTCATAACCTAGTTTTTCCTAAAGTCGTCGATAATCAAAACAAGCTCTTTGATCACTTCTCTTACCACGTAGACAACCCTAAACAAGCTCTTAGAATTTAGCCTATCGATAGCAGTCACATATTAGAAAAACACCAATTCTAGCCAACAAACGCATAAGCTCGGTTCATTTAGACTAGATTACTAATTCCCATAGCGACTAATCAAAAATGTTTCCATAATCAACGTCGCTAACTGCTACAAAGTTTAGAGTTCACCAAACAATTACGGATTTAGGTCCTAAATAGCTTAATACGATTCCAACGATTAATTAATTGGCCAGACTAAATAATCAATTGAAATATATTGTCAATGGAGCTCGGAGAAAAAGTAAATACCTAATAAACACAGAAATTAAAGCACAATTCGATCTCACAAATATTAAGAATCAAACCTCGATGAATCCTCGACTAGAAGTATGTATTTAGCAACACATAATCAAAAACATCAACAAAATATGAAAATTCGAAAACCTGGATTAAAGGGAAAACGTACGTCTGGAATTAAAATAAAGCAAAAGATGTCTTGTGGAATAAAATTCCACATATTTAACCTAGTAGAATCCTAGTCTTAGAAGGAAACTAATTAAGAAAGATCCTAACAAACTAAACAAACTTAACAAACTAATTAAAATAGGATTGTTCAAAATATGGAAATAAAATCTTAAACAAAATAAGGGAATAAATCCCAATTATCAGATCATTCTTCAACAACCAAAATCTGATTTCAAGATTTTCTTCCAAAATTCCGTCTGTTGCTTTCTGGCAATTAAGCGTGGGCACGCTGAAATCAGCAGAGTCTTCTACCTTAGTCTTTTCTTGCCAATTTCGGTTCTTGTCAATTTTCTTCCCTTTTTATCTCATTTTTGTTCTTGTCTTCACATGATCACCTACAATCCAATATTATCATAATATCACGAATTAAGGAATATAACTGTAACCAACGACTCGACTTTAGACATATAAAACTGTTGGACAAACTTCGAACAAAAAGATAGTTTCAAGAAATTAGGAAAATTCGAGGCGAGACGAGCTCTTTCCTTAACACGAAATTCCCCCGCTACAGGTGGTACGGGTAGTGCAAACGTGTCCCAAGAAACAACGAATTCAATTCTTCAGTAGGACCACTCCACACTCAAGCACACAACGAACTTTACTAACTGCTCAAACTCTCGAAAGAGGGAGAAAGAATAAACATAGAATGTCTTCTATGTTCGGTACATCGATTACATTCCGTAGGGGGTCCTATAAATAGGTACAAAATTAAAGACAGAATTGAATACGATTAAATTCTGACATAATGTTGTCATTTTAACTGCCGAAACGTTTTATTAAAGCATAAATACCATGGCGGTTACAAATGACAACCAAGAGTCCAATTTAACAGGTGCAAAAACGTGATCAACGTTTTTACCGGGACGATTCTATTCTGTCCGTAATTTCAGACGTCAGAAAATAATAAATTTTCCAACATAATTTTTGATTTTGATGTTGATATGAAATTAAACCCAGTTAAACCCAATTTAACTGGAAATCAAAATCTTTGATTTTGATGTGAAATTAAACCCAGTTTAATCTCCATGAGAAAATCGACGCGAAATTAATACAACATAATTTCCGTGTTAATTCGATGAACTTTGATAACTCATAAAATATTGATTAAATCTTATTTAATCAATAACTTCAAGTCCAACTTAATTTTCTAATACGACGATTAAACTCAATTTAATCGATTAAGTCCAACATATGATTAAATCCAATTTAATCATATTGAAATCCAATTTGATTTTACGGACTAATTAACCTCAAAGTTAAAATCCAATTTAACTCTTATTCAATTTTTAAAATTGAATCACATTTGATTCTCATCTTTAAGATTAAAACTCACTTTAATCTAATTCCAATATACCCAAAATTGAAATCAAACAAATTTAATTTCATGATATTGCATTGCAACTTAATCAAATACTAAAATTAAGTCCTAAACTTAATTTTCCAATTTATTTATCAACATCACTAATTTATTTTAGTTTTGTTGCATAAAATAAATCTCATTTAATTAAATTACTTCCATTTCACAAATAAATACCCAATATCAATTTAAAAATTATGCTAGTACTTGGGTCCGACCCATTAAACTTTGAAAGAAGTCCACTAGACTAGGCAAAGCCTTAGCCACTGTGACTATTATTGAGCCCAGCCCAATTTAGTTAAAATACATGTGGTGAGACAAACTCATTCATCCTCAATCAAAATCTTCTTGTGTTGAGCCAAGCCCAACACTTCATCTAATTTAAAATTTGATGGTTCAGGACAATCCTCAATTAATATGCGATGGGTCTAGCCCAACCATATTATTTCTCTTTTAAATATGCACTAGGCCTAGCCCTCTCTGTTGGGCCAAGTCCAGCTATATTTTCTATTTTAATAAGTTGGGCCAGAATCTAACTTGTGTCAGCCCGAATCCAACACCACATTAAATAGTTGATCCTGCTCAGCATAATTCCAAGAGGCTCAGTTGTTGCCCTAAAAGGCCACAACACCTCTCATCTTCAACCTTACTGCGCCGTCAACAACGACGCCGGCGTCGGCGTTCGCCGACCATGGCAGCGGCGCCCGGCGCCGCCACCTACATCCGATTCCTTTCCGACGAGCACTATCTTCCCGACATATTTCGGCATGAATCTGTGTAACGAACCGGAGCCTCATTTATGGTATTCATGGAATAATAATCCATAATGTCTATATTCGATAACAAATTGTAAGATAATGAGAATTTTAGAAGGGATTGAGAAGAGAATTTGAGAAATTAGGGAAAAAGAAGAAGAACGTGCAGTGAAGAAGATAAAAGATGAGAAAATAGACTTGATTGAGTAATGCTTAACCTAACCAATACATTCACTCCTCTTATATACTTGACTAAAAATAAAATAAAAACATAAATGAAAATAACAAAACTAATTGACAACTTTAACTATTTTGACAACTTTTTTACTCTTTTAAATTTCCCACCATTAGTCTCCTTTAAGTTTCCAAAAATACCCCTTCCCATACTTCCGGGTCATGACATTTCTCCCTTCTATTTGAGATCCTTGTCCCCAAGGATCTAAGTTCAGAATTTTAGCTTCAATAATTGCAGAAATTATTCCAAGTATCATCATATACCGAATGACGATGTAGGTGTTTCTCTTTCTCGTTCTCTTGACCCTTAAACATAATCCGTTGAGTTTCTTCCTACAAACTCCAACTTCATCTACAATGATATTGGCCATCATGTGATCTATTCCAGGGTCCATTCCAAACACTTCAAATAGACCACGATACACTTCTGGCATTCCAAAGCACAAATATATTGCTCCAAACAAGGCCCAAATTACAGATTTTACAAGGGGTTCATGATTTTTTCGAATCAACTTATCCATATCATCATAAGGAAAAAACAGATTCCGCAAGCTGGCAGCTTTAATCCACCTAGGCAAAAACATCTTCCCAATCAGAGCATAAACCCTCTCCCTCATTGGCCCAGGCGACTCCCTCGGGTACCTCTGCAAGAAAAACCCACACAAAGCCATCTCCAAAATACACTGTCCCAAGAACGACAACCGTGAATGCCCCGACCTCACATGCCGAACATTAGTCCTCTCACAATGGGGATGCTGAAATGCCAAATACAACAGAGTGTCAAACTCCTTAGTGGGATTATCATCACCACAATTCTCCGAGGGCTCCAAAGGGTACCCAAACGCCTGTTTCACCTCAAGTAAGTACTCGTCTATCCACGTTTTATCTACATTGTTTAACCGGGTAGAGGGGAGGCAAGAACTCAACAAAGGGAAGGACTTTAATGACAATTGTGGGCTGTTGAGAAATCTTTCGGCTAGTTTAACATCATCTAGTGGGGGTTTAAGGATGAATCTTTTTGGGGGTGCTTTTCTTTTGAGGGAAACAAATTTCTTGCGCTCTGCTAGCTCTTTGAGGAGCCTTTGTGGGCTATTTTGCGGGGGTTCCTTTGGGTCGATTGCGGGAGCTCTTTTGAATTTGGGCATTGGTTCACCCACTAGATAATAATCTTTACTAGATTCCACAATTTATTTTGCAGATGACAACAATGGTCCATTTTTTCCTAATTGACTAATATTCCGATCATTATCGTTTTTGGCAGCTCCTTCAAGTAGTGAAACATTCAAATCCTCAGATGAACCAATAGCGCTGAAGCTATAAGAAATTCAAAAAGAAAACCGACAGCTAAACTTGTTCTGTAAGCAGCATATGCATCTTCAGATACCATAACACCTTTAACTAATCTAACAACTTCGTCCAAAACCCCCCACACTTAATATTTTTCCCTTAAGAAACTCCTCAATTTTCCCTGCTCTTGTTGCATGTTTTGTCCCGAAACCACTAAAAGCCAATCGAACACTTTTCACCAAAACTCCATTTTCGTTGCAACAAGTATCAGCAAAAAATACAACATTTAAATAGGGTACTGCATAGGCACAAGCAAGCCGGATCATATCACAATGCTCTCCAATTTTTTCATTGAATGTTTTTAGAACCTTAGCTGTAGCTTCCACACTTTCTTGTTTCCCAAGGTAAAGCAAATCGAGACCTAAAGGCAATAGACGTGTGAGGGGCTCGCCCAAATTCGACTCACTTCGATCCATCAAGGCAAATATAATTGTCTGCGCAACCTCTTCATTACAAGAACCCACATATACCAATCCTAAGGAGATTGCAGTAAACACAATCACATTCAAGGATGACTTCGCATTTTTAAGAATAGGCATTAATTTATCGCAGATTTGCTCATTTTGAGGACTTGTATACGCAAGGCCTAGAACCAATATTGCACCTATTCTAATTGAAGAATCTTCCTTGTCTATATAATCTGCCAAAAGAGCCAATGTGGGGTCACAATCATTCTTCACAGTGCAGTTCACAATCCCAACTCCTAATAATGCACCCGCAATTACATGATTGTCGGTGCTATGGAAACACTTGTCAAGTTGGGCAAGTCCAGAATCAACATCAGAGAGCGAAATCATGCCAAGACTTGCCGCAGCACTGGCATTCCCATGTTCCTTATTTTTGAAGAGCTAGCTTGTTGACGAGCAACTATTAGATGCTTCTGATGGAATTGTCATTAACTTATCCTGACAAAAGCCAGCATTTACGATTGCGTTGACAAATGTCGTTGCCAAAATCTGCCTTGCAGAATCAACAGTTCCCCCGCCACTACCTCGTCCATCAATTGATTTAGTTTGCTTAACAATACGTCCTCCTGGATCACTATAAAAATCATTTCTACACATCCACAATTACAAAGGAATGAAGTTTTACCTAGAATATGATTCCACCATTTTGTATTTTTCTCATCAACGTTGAATTTATCTATCCCGATCATCCTTAGTTCGTTAACTTCTTTAACAAATATTTTGTCGAACACCTCTGCACCCATTTTTCTTTCCTTTATTTCCTTGAATTCTTTTACAGGCAATTTATCAAACACCTTAGAAGCAACTTGAATTCCCTCAATTTCAGTGAGTTTTTCCACTGAAATGTCATCAGCCATTCTCTCTGAAATTTCAGAATTATCTTTATGCTCGAATTGATATATCACAACCTTTGTGAATTCATGCCAACTAGGCACCTCTCTATCCTCAAAGTACTCCCGATACCACTGCGCAGCCCATCCCTCCATATAAATACCAGTTAATGGGACCTTATACTCCTCTGGAATTGTCGACAAATACCCAAAATATCGATCGCAACTCTCTAACCATTTTCTTGGATTTTCACCATCAAACTTTGGACACTCACGTATGGGAAATGGTGTTAGAATATTGTGAGAGTTAGAACCTTCACCTTGCTTTCGATTTACTGTGATGGACTGAGGTATGAAGCTCTCCTCATTGTGGAGCAGTCCGAGGATCGAACTGCTCTGATACCAAATGTAACTAACCGGAGCCTCATTTATGGTATTCATGGAATAATAATCCATAATGTCTATATTCGATAACAAATTGTAAGATAATGAGAATTTTAGAAGGGATTGAGAAGAGAATTTGAGAAATTAGGGAAAAAGAAGAAGAACGTGCAGTGAAGAAGATAAAAGATGAGAAAATAGACTTGATTGATTAATGCTTAACCTAACCAATACATTCACTCCTCTTATATACTTGACTAAAAATAAAATAAAAACATAAATGAAAATAACAAAACTAATTGACAACTTTAACTATTTTGACAACTTTTTTACTCTTTCAAATTTTCAACCATTAGTCTCCTTTAAGTTTCCAAAAATACCCCTTCCCATACTTCCGGGTCATGACAATCCGACAATGCGAATCGCCGATTTCAAAAGCTATTTTTCCGGCGAAATGCAATGACATCCACCAAATTGATATACAAATCATTGCCGTCAGATCACTCTGGTGTTGATGACGCTTATCGCGACCTGATTCGAACGATGCCTTCAGAATGCCGAACGCCGAACCTTCCAACAAATCAGGATTTGCAGCTTCGTCCACCGCCATTAATGGCGGTTTCCGGTCCAAAGCAATAGCGGCCGAATCGTCGCCAATTTACAGCTACCAAAACACCAAGATTGTCCGGTGATTTCGTAGCATTTTTCGGTTAAATTAGCAACGCTTGGCATCTGGTGGAGTGTGCGAGTGCTTGACCGTTGTGTCGCCCCTTAGCAATCGAACATAATCGATTTCCCCAATCCAGGATAATTAAATTGAAGCAATGAATAGGCATCTGAAATGCCCCTCAATCTCCATGTTTGAAACCAAGCTGCTTCTGCTGTTGCTAACTTTGGTTTATGAAGAATATCATTTCCATGGTTTTCTGCAACATTTGCACGCAATAACATATGATTGACAGACATGAGCAGTGCCACTTATAAATTAATAAAACTTTGATCATCACCACACGAATCTGAGCCAAACTCAAATTCACCATCAAAATCCTGTCCAGAAAATCTGCTCCGAGCAGATTTGTAAAACTGCTATATCAGGCAGTTTGAGCGCCCACTGTTGTGGGGTTAGTTTTGGCGACTCTTGGTGTCCCTTTACTATCGGATCTCTCGATCCCGATTTCCGCCACCAATTTTGGGCCAAACACATTACAAAATCCCAGATTTTGTACAACTAAAATTTTCATTTCCAAATATCTTGAATCTTCAATTTAATTGAAATTCTCAATTTGTAAATGTTAAATTCCAATTGCAATTCCAATTCCAATTAATTCAATCGCGACCTCAAAATTTTCTGATCTATAAAATTTCTTGAATTTCTAACTGAAATTCTCAATTCTCAAATCAAAATTTTAGCTCGATTATAATTGATTCGAAATCAATTTCCAATATCTTCCTTTAGCATCAATTGTTGTCTGCAATGCCAACAATGCATCCTCCACCTTAAAATTTGATTCTAGAATTGAATCATTTGTTAATTTACATGTAATCTTAAATCAACATAAGATACGTAAATTCAGAAGCTAAAAGAAAAAAATAAAACTTATCTTTTTCAGCAACGAAGTTGATCAACGAGATAATTTCGTGTGAAGTTTGTTGGACAAACTTCGAACAAAAAGATAGTTTCAAGAAATTAAGAAAATACGAGGCGAGACGAGTTCTTTCCTTAACACGAAATTGCCCCAGGTGGTACGGGTAGTGCAAACGTGTCCCAAGATACAACGAATTCAGTTTTTCAGTAGGACCACTCCACACTCAAGAACACAACGAACTTTACTAACTGCTCAAACTCTCGAAAGAGGGAGAAAGAATAAACATAGAACTTTTTCTATGTTCGGTACATCGATTAAATTCCGTAGGGGGTCCTATAAATAGGTACAAAATTAAAGACAGAGTTGAATACGATTAAATTCTGACATAATGTTGTCATTGTAACTGCCGAAACGTTTTATTAAAGCATAAATACCATGGCGGTTACAAATGACAACCAAGAGTCAAATTTAACGGGTGCAAAAACGTGATCAGCGTTTTTACCGGGACGATTCTATTCTGTCAGACGTCAGAAAATAATAAATTTTCCAACAAAAACATGCACAAAACACAACCTAACAGTAATGAACGCAATTAGAGGGTATCTACTATGTATGATTATTTGTGACACACTTGATGTTATTTTACTTATTTTTTGTGATTTTGAAAATTGATATATTTATTTTTCTTTCAAACATGTATAACTTTACAAATCAGATACAAATCTTTAATTTACAATAGTTATGCTTATAGTTTATTTCTCTAACCAGTCAAATTTAAATTATAATGAAAAGACTAATTTATATAATTTAACATAAATTAATAAATATATATATATGTGTATGTGATATATATAATATATAAATATTTTATTAACAATATCGATACCGTGTCATATCCTAATATTTTTAAATTGTTGTATTTCGTGTCAGTGTCGTGTCGTGCACCGTATCCCGTATCCGTGCATTATAGGTTTTAAGTGATCAGGAAGGAAAAAGGGATTCATAAACTTTATATATTATTATTAAAATAAAAAAATATAATTTAAAATCATATTTGTGTTACACGTCCCATGTTTTTGCATAAAAAGACTTATTCGTCTTTTAATCTTTCCTTCGCCAATCTATTTATTTTGTAAAAAATCGACCCACTAGAGTATTAAGAAACGCAATATTGCTAGTTTAAAAAAGTTGTGCAACGCTTATAAATTATTTTCCTTCTTTGAAGTAACTGAAATAAAATGATTTAAGTTGTTCTCTTCATAAATATTGATTTTGCAGAGGCACAAGCTTGGTTCATTTTCTGATCTTGCAATCAACGTTACCCTCCAAAAGAATGTAAATATCCAATAAGGGGACTTCATGTAAAAGTTATCATTTTCTTTATCCATAACTCATGTCAAAGTTTACATTTTGTCCTTTCAACTTTTAAAATATTTTATATTTAATTTTACCTTTCAAAATATAACAACCAACTCTGTTAATTAACAATTTAACAATTTAACCAGACTTTTTAAAAAGATTTTATGCATAAAAAATATATAATTTGTAACAGCCCACATGAATTTTGAAAAAAAAAAAATACATTCAAGGGTCTACAAACAACAAAATTAACTATTGAATTTTGGATTAACTCTTAAATCTTAGACGTTTGTACTAAATGAGATATTTTAAAACTTATCAAACTGAATGTTAAACGTCATTATGAATGTGACCAAAATTGAATTTGATAGTAAATCAATAAAGAAATAGAAAAAAGATGTTTCAAAGTAAAGATTTAAGAAGCAGAATGTTTGATATTCCAGTCTTAATTATTTATGAAAATGGAACTGTACATAAAGTAGGAAATGTGGAACAGAAATCTGTTTCCAAAGCCAGAGAAAATTCATGCTTCTTCCATCTGCAATTCATCTTCAACTATTCGTGTTTCAAAACACTCTCAAGAAGAGCTGCTCCTTTTCTCAATGCGTTTGGCAACAATGCGTTTCATCGCCTTCACTCCAAGTGGGATCCCCGTTTTCTGTATAAATCAAAAAACACCAAAAGAATAATTATTGTATTCCATTCCAATAGTCTTATTAGATAGATAGGGAAAGAGAAATAACATTACTGACCATGGAGCAGGTGCCAGCATAAATATTGCAGACAGGATAGTCATGGGGGCAACAGCTGTAATGGTCATCACAGCAAGTGGCGCCCTCAAGTGGGCAGCAACCCCATTCATAGCAGTGCCCATGGTACTCATAGATGCAGCAACAGGTGGTGCTTGCTGGGCATTGGAAGCTATCATCACAAACCACAGATGGATTGCTCGGAGATGGGCCTGGATTTGGAGGATTTACACCTGTCTTGGTCGGGTAAGACGGTTCTACAGCAATTCCACATAGACCAGATTTTGTTTTCTTCACATTACGCTTCATTCTAATGTAACCCTTCTCTCCCCAGCTTGGACCCCATGAGTTCCTCACTATCCAATACTCTACACCTTTTTCGCTACCGTACCCAACCACATTCACGCCGTGGTCCAACTCTACGCCACACTTCCCACTGAATATACCCTAAACAGATTTATTCCACAAAAAAGTTGTTAGTTGGAGAAACTAGGATATAGATGTAGTTCGTTAGCGATAACTCAGAATGTAGTGTTGTCTTAATAAACACGGAGGATGTGCTACGACAGGTGAGAACCTGTCAGGGAAACATTGAACATGACAAAACATAAAATGGGACACAATGACTCTTGAAAATTCTATGGATGCAACATAGCTCAAACACAACTTTCCAGTATATAAAACATGTACATACACATTGATACGTATATCTACGTGACTGGTACATACACATTTATAGAAAATGCGGACAGAAAGAGAAAGGGGTTCTTACTGGCGTTGGTGTGAAGAATTAGTGTGTTTCTGGTTTATGGAGAGAGAGAGAGGAAGTGACATTACATGAGGGCAGCAACATCTTCTAAAATAGCTACATGAGTTTGTGATTTCTTAAAAATTTCAAGGGAGATGATACTCGCAGTCCAGAAAATGATAGATGTACTCCACAATAATATAACCATCACAAGCTAAAATAAATTTCATAATATGTGTGCAATGTTCATCGTGTTCTCCAAATCTCATGCAGAAACGCATTGTCATTATTGACTAGTGAACAACTTACGGATTTATATAACTGGAAATCCCTCCCACCGGCTTCAATGGCGACACTCACAGGTTGATATGCAACTGCCTTCTTTAATGCATTTTCATTATTTGTAGGAACATCTTCATAACCATCAATTGATACAACTTTCGCATTTTTCTGCATTACGAATCAACAATAAGAATAGTTAGATCTTACCTCCTTTTCAATTAAATCATCAATTACCAAGAAAATAAAGAGCTAACCCTGTATTGGTCACATTTCCCGTCCTTTCCAGTGTATGGATAATCAGTCTCAGTGTCAATACCCCCATTTTGAACAATGAACTGAAATCCATAGTCCATAAGACCCCCATTGCACCCTTGATCATACGATGTATCACAATCCACCAGCTCTTGCTCAGAAAGTGGAATTAGTTCTCCAGAAGCTATCTGGTTTATACCCTCCACGGAAGCAATTGTTGAGAATGCCCAGCAACTACCTTCAATCACAACCAAAATTGTTAATTGTCAAAGCTTCTACTACACAAAATACAAAACAAATTTGCCTCGTCTCCATAAAATTGTAATATCTACACGAATCAAAATTTGGTTCACATGAATCAGAATTCACAATTTTCAACATAAAGTAATCTTGTTCAAGGAAGAGCAGTGCTTGGCGGGTGTAAGAATCACGAGCCTAGATCATCTCAAGCATTTATTCACGAGTAGGGTCAATAGGTGGGATCAACATAAGATGTCGCTAGAATACAAGTAATTTTAAGATGGATCAAATATGTTGCTTTCAATCGGGTTTGAACACTTAGATGAGGGGGATAATTGGTAAAACAACACTTGCAACTATATAATCCCCTAATCATTGTTACTAGCATTTGGAACTTCAAGTTTCGTTATAGTGATAATCATTTGGGTATATGAAAGATTCACATAGATTTTATTGCATGATCGATTGTAATTTTCGCCATAATCCTATAATTTGCAGTCAACTGTGGTTTAGAGCAATATTTGAGGTACAGGCTACCACTAGCAACTAAAAAAATTCAAAAATCTCTAGAGATAATTAACTAATGGCAGATTGTTGGACCATAAATTTGTCCCTACAATTTATAAACATGAGATGTCAGTCCTCCCCGAGACTTGAGGGAAGATATAAATATTTTCTATCCGTGACCACTAACCATGAAATAACCAATCAATTACTAACAAACCAGACAAATAACCAGTTCATTCCAATCCTATTAGCCAATACGTGACAAATACAGTTTATTGCATCACAATCCTTTTCCATCTAATAAGCAAGGAAAATTTCAACTTCAAAAACTGGGAAATTCATAGATTCACGTATTAATTCAAATTAAGCCCAAAAATGACCTATCAAGTTCTCAAAATTAAGAAATAAAAGTCAACAAAGAATTTAAAGAAAAAAACAGTTTACCACAGCTGCCTTGATCTTTGATCGGAGCAACGGCGCCTTTCTGTCTCCAGTCAACAGATTCCGGCAACTTGTCCCCAACTCTGGGCTCATACCGATCGCTCTTTCTCCGGCCAGTCAACCGGCGTTGACCGTCGTGTCTGAGTCCGAGATAAGTACTCCGGTACTCATCGTTGGTCAGATCGGCGAACCGATTCAGGCCCAGCTCGTAGGACCGGTTCTCCGTCCCTGCGTTGTGCTCATCTATGTACCTCAAGTTATCTTTGAAAATTTGAAAGCGTTTCTCTTTCTCACCCAAGGCGTTGTATGATTTGCCGTGCTTTACCAACCATGATTCGTACATCGACATAACCTCATGGTGGGAGCGTAACGGCACGTTGTGTTGCTCGTCGTAGGATATGATTGACATATCCGAAGCTGCTGCAAATGTGTTTGAGAGACATAGAGAAATGTAAAGAGAGAGTAAAAGGAAACGCATTGTGATAGATGTGAGTGAAGAAGAGTGGGGGGTGAGTTGAGTTTATAATGGCGGAATTGAAGGTAGGTACTATGGGTATGGAAATTTTGAATTTTAAATAAATGCTTGAATGTCGTGTATTTGAGGATCATATTTTACTGTAATTTAAAAAAAGAAAATTGAATTAGCTTTTTTCAGTATTACATTAATATTATAAATTATAAATAATAGAGAACAAGATGTATTCAAATTATTATTTGAAAATCCAACCCAACTCGGTCGGTTGTATCGATAAAATGGTTAATCAATTCTTAAATCGGTTTGGATGAGTGTAAAAACTTATTATTATTTGAAAAAAAAACACAAAATTCATTCAACCCGGTACTAGATACAGAAAATAGATTGTATCTTGAAATCATATAAATTAAGGACTAAATAATATTTTTTCTCACTTCTTCTTCTCATTTATTTTACCTCTTCTATCGTAAAATTTCTAAAACTCGCGTTCTGAACTCTCAATTTTGTTATATTTTAATACATTTTAATGTGGAATTAAAGATAGCGTGATATGATTGGAGAAAATATAAATATGAATATGTTGATTTTGAAGAATAAAAAGTGAAAATGAGTATTTATGAATAATCTAAATATATAATATTATCCAAATATAATCTAAACTTCCTTTCTCTAGTTCACTTCTTTGTAGTTCTTGGGAAGGCGTATGTATTTACTATTTAGTAATATGGAGGGAGTGAATTACGATGAAGTTATGGAGTGTGATTGAAAACTCGAGCAAAGATAGTGGGAAAGTGATGGGGTAATAATAAATATGGCATGTAGATGAAATGCGACAGGTTGAGAAAGAATAAGATACTAATTTAGTTGACCAAACATGAGATGGGAGACTGCATTTTAATATGATGATGATTTACAAACAACTACCAACAAGATAGAAAAAGACCTACTCACTACTGTTTTTTTCTAAGAAAAATTAGTCATTTTATTTTATCTAGCATAAAATTTACAATCTCAAAAACTATATATACAATTGAAATTGTCTTTATTATGGTAGTAATAAACAATTTAAGAATGAAAAAACTTAGGCTATGTTTTTTTATGTTTTTGAGTTAAAATTTTAAAAAAATTTCGGGAAATGCGTACTACCAAAATTCGTGTAAAAATGGTAGTTTTTGTTTATGTTTTTAAAAATAGGTTGAAAGTTGTGAAATGTGCCAAATCAATATTGATAGATTGATGGATGATGTGTAAAATGATTATTTTAGTTATATATATTATGATTATGTGAATTAAAAATAAAAAAATATAAATAAAAAATTGTAAAGTGTGAAAAATAAAGTGAAATAATGATTGATTTGATTGATAAATGTTTGAAAGGTTGTATATATAATTGATAAGTAATTATGTAGAAAATTGAAAAAGTAGAGTTAAAAAAGAGTAAATTTGGATGAAAATTTGGTGTGTTAATTTTATTTTGAATTTTGGGATTTAAAAACTAAAAAATGGGATTTGAAAACATAAACAAACAAAGCCTTATATATTTTTTAAAGATGATATAATAAATCTTAAAAGCTGACAAATCACAAGTTCTAATGCAAAATAATAAATAAAATAATTAAAAGGTTATATGTAATCTTATAATTAGTATGGTCTAGATTTTGTTAGATTCGACTCTATCTAGTTAGATTTATTTTCGATTCATCAAATTTGAAGTTGGAATATATATATATATATATATATATATAACTTGAAGAAGAGTGATCCAACGGAGATAAAAGGTGACTTATTTTACAAAGTCGTTGTCACCAAATAAGAAGTGTAGGAAAAAATAGTTAAAATTTTGAGAGAGAGCTACTGTTGGCACAAGTAAAATTCAAAATATTTGATATTTTGTACCCTTACATTAACTAGTAGACTAGACTTTATTGACGAATTTTAATAGAAAATTTTCATCATACTGAAACAAAGTTTTCGGCAATAAATAATACGTATTATATGATGGAGGCAAAGTTTTTGGCAATAAATAATATTTAATTCTATGATGGAAGTGTACAACGTGAAAAAAAAATCAATCTTACCAAAAGATATATTATGTATTTTTACATAATCAAATTTGATCTTTATAGCTCCATCAACACAGTAGAAATATATATGTATTGAGTCTGTAGCTTAAAACTAACCTATAAACTCAATTTAGAATTTATGAGATGAATGTTTCTCACATTGGAAAATTAAGAAAATGAATTATTTTTTTTGGCATTATCAAAGATAATCTATTCTATAGCATATGAAGAAAAGTCCTTATCCCTTGTAAGAAATTTTACTTGATAAAGATGCAAGGAAAGAAGACTCCAAGCTGAAATTCAATTTGTCTCCTTTTTGAGGTGAAATTAAACAATGAGGGCCACAATTTTTTGGTCTGATTTTCCTCGTGGTTTTACACCATCACTTTAATAAAAATATCATAAGTTATAATCTGTCTAAAAGTATTATGATTCGTATTTTAGTTTTTATTATGTATTACATTGACCCTATAATTGGGATGTCATTGTTTAATATATTAATTTGCCGACATCGCTTATGGTACACTAATAATATCATTACTTAGTGATGTTGCCTAATTAGAAGAAATACGTTAAATTATATAAAAATCCTTTTTATGCTACATAGAGGCCATGACTCTTTAACTCATGAGGATGAAACTCTTTATTTTATGAGACTCATGAGCTCTTTAACTCACATATAAATATCTCTCAAGTATTAAGTGTAAGGAAAAAAGTATATCCTCAACTCTTTAATTTTTTGCTAATTTTCTATTGTGATTCTGATTTGAACCTCAAAAGATCTACTCCTTCAAAATCCATCTAGTATACTACATTTGCAGGTCACCTAAAAAAGGTCTTCCAAAAGAAGTTGCACTAAGTGATAAATGAATCAACCTTCTTGGATTTAAGCAACATAAATACATGTCTTCTTGATAAAAAAAAAAAAACATAAATACATAAATACATGTCTTGGAATATTTAATCAATGTAGGAATCTACCCCCCAAATCCCAATTGGATTTGGACGTCACCCTATTCTTTATTTTTAAATTTGTTTTTTATTAAAATTATATTTGGTCATCTCATAAAAATATTGAAAAAGAAATTCTCTAATCAACATCCACTAAAAAATTTCATTTTTATTGGAAAATAGATTTGATGAACAATTTTTCGATTTTTCTTAAGAAAAAAAAAAACAAAATCCATATATTCATGATTTGACAATTTATCAAATATATGTATCAAAATAATCATATATCCACATTAGAAATGACGCAAGGTCTATGTTGCATATTTTTTTATTTCTTATTCAGTGTATGTTGCATATTTTTCTTATTCAAAAAAAATAATTTCTTTATTTTATAAAACACATCACATCACACTTAACCACTGTACTTTTTATTTACTAAATAATCATACAAACCCCACTTCCTGTATTATATTTTTTTCTTTGAGAAAAATATTTTTTATATTAACTATAGAAAATAAAAAGTAAACATTCATCCAAAACTAGATACCTTTACTCTTTCTAATGTCTCCAAAACATTAGTTATGACTTTAATGTTTAAATAAAGAACGACATTAGTCATGAATTTTAGAAACAAAACAATTTGCAGCCGGTTTAAATAATTTGAACTTACAATAAAGGTTCCATGTTCTCTAATATTCATATAGGAGTTGTTCAATTCCTTCCGTTTATTAATTAAGAAAAGAAAGAAATAAACATTTTGATGGATCAATATTCCGTATCCGATGAGATCACCACGTTCTAGTGAATAGACCTACTAATTAGTCTTATATTTAATTTTATAAAACTGAATTTACAAGTTTAGTGGGCTCCAAAGAAAATAAAAAATAAAAATAAAGTAGTATATTTAATTGATACATGTCCCCCACGTCAATTAGATAAAGTGGCACAAAGAAAATGGTAACATATTATACTGAGATAACAACCATGTAGCAACTTTTAATTACTATTAAATCCTTAACACGTTTCATCACTATTTAAAAATCGTGAGCCAGTTCAATGGTACTTTCCCTTCTTGATTAAGTTATCTTTAATCAAAAAACGCTTTTGACTCTTATCTTTAGCTTCTCTTCTAAGTTTTAAAGTCAACTATTTCGCCTAACTAGATCAAGTTTATGAATCTAAATAAGATTTATTCCGTTATCGCATTTTCTTTTACAAAATTCTTTACTCAAAATTGAATTGATTTGGCCCATCATAAAAAATATCACAAAGAATGAGACAAAATAAATATATGTTGAATTGAATTGATTTATGTAATCTACAAGTTTATCCTCAAACTTATTTTCTTCCTTGTCTCACCCTCTTGAGTAACATTCTTCCTTCTACTCTAATTACTTTTTTTTAAAATATCCATCAAACTTTAAGCCAAAATCTTTCTCTGAAATCTGATTTTGTTTTGAATTTTGTGGACAATATTTACTTTTAAAAAATTTATATGTAAAAATAATATTTATGTGAACACCTACCAACCATTCACCCAAATCACACACATGATATTTACTAAACTTGTGCTCTATTTTAGTAAAGTTCTTGTGAAATTTAATTATATTTTTACTTCAAGTAATATTATTTTATATTCTTTGTAATAGATTATGATCTTACTATTTAGAGAGTTATATATGATTTATATATAATATTATCAATATAAAAGATGCATAAATATGATAATTAAAGTTATAAAAAGTTCCATTATAAGTTACTCGATATTTATGTATATTTATGATTTTTTTAAATTCGAAACCAAAATTTTATATATTCTCGAAATTTTAATTGAAATTTTCGTAAGTTTAAAAACCCCCACTTTCTGTCAAACCAAGCTATGTTTGTTTATGTTTTTGAAATTCAATTTCAAGATTTCAAATCACAAAATCTTAAATCTACTTAACACACCAAATTTTCATCTCAATTTTCTTTTTTCAACTCTACTTATTCAATCTCCAATACTAACTACCTATCAATCAACACATCAATCATTTTACACATTCATCAATTACAATTAATATATACATTATTTTACACACTCATATATATATATATATATTTATTTAAATAATCATTACAAAAACAACTAATTCAATCATTAAACATCAACCAATCATCATTGATTTGACACATTACAATTTTCAACCTAATTCTAAAAACATAAACAAACACCTACCATTTTCACACGAATTTCGATGGTACGTCATTCCCGAGAAATTTTCAAAATTCTAACTTAAAAACATAAACAAACATTTTGCGGTCTATTAATAATATTTACCCTTATATTACTAACAAAATTATTTTACACATCATATATCAATAAACAACACATAATGTGACATTAAACTCATTTGAACAGTTTAAAAAAAATATTATATAATGAACTCTCTATTTTCACATAATAACTCATACATACATTTTAGGAAATGTTTTTAAAAACATTTGAATAGAATCTATAACTTGTGTTTTTTATTTTATTTGAAAATAAAAACTATACACTTTATCGTATGTTTTATTAAAACAATTTTCATTCTCATTTTTACAGTTACGTATTCAATCAATTTCAATCATTACTTTTTATAGTTACATTTCACATTATTACATTCACCTTCCCTGCCCATCCCCCGCCCATTAGGTAATTACAGAAACCTACCCTCACTTTTCCATAATTACTCGAATCTCCCCTATTTCAAGTTTTGTTAACAAGGGCCTCCCCTGACGTGCTCTGCCCGTAATTTTTCTGTCTGAAACGGTAAAAGGTCCATTTTGCCCATATTATTTCTGAGACAAAAAAATAAAAAATAAAAGAATTATAATTTATGTGTGGACATAAATACTCTTAGCTTTATTTTATAAATATATTTTTATTTTCAAATTAGAAAACCCTAATTTAAACCCTCTCTTTGCCTTCTTCCCACGAGGCACCCAATTTTTCCTCTTCGAGACATTTAGCCAAATAGCCCTAAATTGACATTTTTTATTTAAAACTAGCCTTCATTTTGACATAATTAAATGGCATAATAGCTTTCTCACTAAATAAAAAGTTAAGCTGCCCAAAATACCCTTTTGAATAAAAATAATATAAAATAAAATAGTTAGATAGAAATCTTTCAAATTGTCGAAAATACCCCAATTGGTTGGCCACTCATGCTCCCAAAAAATCATTTCAGAGTAAAAAACTATGGGAAAATTTTGTTTTGTTTCTCTTGTATTTTGCCTATGAGATAACTAAAGGACAAAATTGTCTTTTTACTATAAAATTAAATAAAATAAATAAAAAATAATATGAAAGGCTATATTTTAAATCATAGCACATTTGAGTGCTATTAACTCAATTTTTCCTCTTACTCACATCTCCTCTCTAGACCACCAAGAAGACATGTTTGTGCTCCCCTACAAATTTGAAGAAGAAACATGCGATGCCAATCAAATTCGAAGAAGAAATGATACACAAATGAACCTTGATAACCTTCCATCTGTGCTCGTTTATTTCAAGATTTGCAGTGTATGCTTTTTTACCATTTAATATCTATGAGTAGTTCATATTAGTAGGGATCATTTTCTGATTCAAACTTTATACACTTAGGATTGCGGGTAGGGTTGTGTTTGGTGAATCTTTGTTGCTGGTTGCTTTCTGTGGGTCATGTACCTTCCTTACGACAATATTTTTGAGTGCCATAGCTACTAATGGCACAATGAAGGTAAAACCTCAAGTATTTTGTTCGAATCAATATGTGCTTATCCCTAGTGAATATTTTGTGATTATTTGCTTAATATGTAGAATTTGATACAATATATAGGAGTGAACCTGTTAGATCCTCGTATACATTCTTGAACCTTCTTTTGTGATCCAGTGAGGAGACCTTATTATCTTATTGGTCGTGCCTTGGTTCCAGAGGTTGGAGTTAGCATTAGGTTATGCTTTTTCCTCGGAAATGCAGTTACTGGAGCACTGTGAGTATACAATGTTGAGATATTGTTCTATTTTTGGGTGAGTGGGTGGGTGGCATAATTTGACCCAGGATATTACTCTCCTGCTAGCCTTTATATACTCATTTCTTTTGTTTGGTACAATTATGTTTTGGGAGCTTTAGAGACCTTCCTAAATGTTGTACCAAAGGCATGAATTTTCAGAGGTAAATGCTGAGGGGAAATGATCTTCGGTCGACTTGTAAAGAGTTTACTAGGAAACTTTGCTAAATTTGACCATTATGATATACAACGAACTACCAAGAACAGATAGGACCATTATTAAATTTATAATCAATCCTCTTATTCATCCTGTAGGTAAGCTCAGTGATTAGGCTGATAGTTGATTTTTTCTTTCTTTGATCCTACCAGATCTCGTATTGTAACCAAATATAGGGGAAAATTGCATTTTTGGTATATTAATATGGCCTGCACGTTTCTTTGGTACACTAATATGGGGGTTTGAAAATTTGAGTACACTAATGTGGGGTATGTATGGTAATTTAAGTACAAATTTCGCCGGAATATTCGATTTTCGCCAGAATATTGGTTAATTTTGACTAAAATTGGGGATTTTTTTTTTATTTTGACCATAAATTAAGATAAATTGACTTATTTTTTAGGGGATTGACCAATTTTGACTTATAATTGAATTAATTAAATTGTATTTAACCAAATTACCCCTGATCCTCAATTATTTTTCCAAAATTATCTTCTTCCCCACCAACTCCAAAAATGGCTTTCCCAGAAGTCGAACATGGCAATGTAAATGATGAAATTCGAATGGAAATGGTGCTTGAATGGAAATGGTGAAATTCGAACATGGTCATAAAATTCGAAGGTGGTGATGATTTTAGTAAGGTAAGGTCACGAAAAAGTGAGAATCGGTGGATTTTAAGATGGTTGTGGGTGAGCAATGGCGGTTATGTGGTGGTGGTTATATCGTTGTGTGAGGAAGAAGAAGGTGGTTTGAGGAAGAAGACAAAAAATGAATGAGAAAAAATAAAGAAAAAAAGAAAATTAAAATTAGAAAAAAAGAATATGAAATTGAAAATGGAAATTTCCCTCCAAAATGATAGTCCACGTCATTTGGGGACAAATTGGTCAAAATCCCCAAATTTTAAAGCACGTGCCCGGCACATGACATTTTCCGACGAATTTTCAATTTTTCGGCGTAATTTGTACCGAAATTGCCAGACTTACCCCACATTAGTGTACCCAAATTACCACCCCTCATATTAGTGTACCAAACAAACGTGCATGCCACATTAGTGTCTCAAAAATACAATATTCCCTAAAATATAGCTATGGTTTTGCTTGGTACTTGCAGACCATTCTTTAAATTTTTATCATTTTACTTATCTTGAACGTTCCCGATGTTGACTCCTCTTTTTCAGATTTTCTTTATTATTAATTAATCACTTTTTTGTGTTACTTTTGTTGTGTTTGTGAGAGTTGAGAAATTGGATGATGTTAATAAGGGCTTTTATTGAACAATAAGGCTACAATTGGGTTTTTCTCGTTGTCTTGATGCACTGACGCTTTGTTGGGTTCTTCTATTTTTCAGTGGTGTGTGTGAAGTGATTGTGGAGAAGAAGAGTAAAATTGAAGGTAATGCCACGATTACGACGTCGTTTTATGCCCATCAAAGTTAAAGCTAGTAATTTATATAGGGATTGATGTAAATTGAATCATATAATAAGAGATGTATATAACTTATAAGCAAGGTATTATATATTGGTATTGATGTAGAACAAATTAGTAGCATCACAATCAATTTTTATAATAAATAGAACAAATTACATTTGCACTCCCTCAGATGATCAAACAACAACACACACAACCCCTATGATGATCATATTGAGGTGCAAGAAAAAATATTATAATTAAATTCCCTGAGGGTATTTTCGTCACTCCACAATCTAATATTATTGTCAGATTGCTGATGTCATCAGGGTAAAATAGGAAAACCGCAAAAGATTTTTGATGACATTAACAAAAGTCAGCCCGAAAACAAGGACATGGGGTACCCGAGTTAGCAAAACTTAAAATGGGGGAGGTCCGAGTAATTATGGAAAAGTGAAAGGAGGTTTCTGTAATTACCATGTTAGTTAGTTAGGGAGGTGATGTAATTCTCCCTTATTTTTATATTTACATTATATTATTTTTCTCACACTTTTCTTTTATTACTCTTTTCTTTTTTCTGTCCTCTTCTATTATGTTTCTTTAACCATTCTCTCCCATCTTTTATCTCATATTAATCACTTTTCAATCATATAATACACCATCAATTATCAATTTCAATAATTCTAATAAAAATACAAGTCTATTGCATGAATAAAATGAATTACACCCGTCCCATTATTAGTCATTTATAATGCAACAATGATGAAGGTTTGGGCTAAAATTTTAATACACATGAAAAATTCTAACTCAGACCTAACTTGATCAAAACGAAATGTATTTTAAGAAGAGTAAATTATAATCGCCCAGTGATTATTCATTTCATTTATTCAAATACACTTGGGGTCAATATAGCTTCTTTTGCGCTAGAATTTTTTAACACGCAATTCTCACTCAAACCTGATTTGACCAACTCTAAATATATTTCTAAAAGAGATTAAATTTACCCTATGATCGACTAAATATAACAATTGAAAATAATTTGAAACCATATGGATATAAAGCCATAACCAAACACAACCTCACAATTCTCAAAGGTCAAATACGAAACCAATCTTGTCTTGTCTTTTGTATATACCTTACACAACCCCAACAAAACCTAGGATAAAACCTATGTAAATTTATATATCTTAGAACCTACCCCCCCAACCCAAACTTATTTGAGTTTCATTCACACTCTTGATACAAGTATATTTCTGGTGAAAGGAGGGAGAAAATGCTAACTTTTGATGTTTAGTAGCTAGGAAAACAAGTACTGATATACAGAATCAGCCAAAATAGATTAAGTTAAAGATCCAATTTCATTATTCAAATTCAAAGCAATAAAAATAAGAAATAAAATGTCCATTATCTCAAGAACTGCTCATTTCTCCAATTGGTTGGGCAGGAATGCTCGTCATCGCCTTCACTCCAAGTGGGTTACCCTTGCTCTACATCATCACAATTTTGAATTAACAAAAAAAAAACCCAACTTTATTAGCAAGAAATCAATCAACAATCGCTAGATCATCAGAAATTCAAAAAAAACAAAAAAACAGAGACAGAGAGAATAGAGAAACTAACAATTGAACAGGTACGGGCAGAAATGTCGCAAACAGGACGATCATGGGGGCAGCAACTGTAACGGTCGCAGCAGGTCCCATTCTCATGGGGGCAGCAACCCCAGGCGTAGCAGGCAGCAGGGTTCACTTCATATACACAGCAGCATGTGTTGCTTGCTGGGCAGCTGAAATACCCATCGCAATTGACTCGATTTGGATTTGGATTTGGATTTGGATTTGGAGTATTTTTGGCCGGGTAAGAAGAGGGCATTAAAGTTTGTGCAAAAGATGAAGAAAGAAAAAGAAATAGAAACAGGAAAAGCGTGGTGGTAGCCATGTTTGATTTTCTTCGTTGAGAAGGAATGGGAATGGGAGAGAGTGAAGGAAATTTAGAAATAGTTATAAAGGCGATTGTACTATTTATTTTACCTTCTTCTTTACACTTCTTAAGATAGTTTTTTTAGATCACTGTAATTAATTATTTGATTTTAATTATTAAAATGGGCATGTGGATGAGATTTGATACGTTTAATGATTTAGACTGAAATTAGAAGACTAAAGAGAGTTCCGTTTATCAATAGAGGGGAGCAAAGTGCAAAATGGGGGCTGTAAGAGATCATATTTATTCGTTTTCCACACTTTGACTCAATTACATTTAATTTTAATCAACAATTTGATAGCTCAAGTTCAATCAGTTGGTGTATAAACTCATTAAGACAATGGTAGTAAAGTAGGGGTGTAAACGAGCCGAGCTCGAGCCGAGTCCGATGATTTTTTCGGGCTCGAGCTTGAGCCGAGCCCGATGATTTTTTCAGGCTCGAGCTCCAGCTCGAAACTCAATATATGAGCTCGGGCTCGAGCTCGAGCTCGGCAATATATAATTTGGTTCGGCTCGGCTCGCGAGCTCGATTCGAACCCAGGCTCGTGAGCTCGAGCTCGCGAGCCCTCGCTCGAGCCCTAGTTCGCAAAATAAAATGGAAATGTAGAAGGCCAGAAGCAAATCAATCACTGCTATTTATTTTAGAGGAACTTCAGGAAATCATTTCAAAGTCATCAAAGGCTTGTCAAGTAAAATATTTATGGAACCCAAAATCCTACCTTTAAAGCCAGATGAAGCTGACAAATGTTCTCGATGGTGAAGCAGTGGTGTTCTCGACGATAAAGAGAGGCGGATGGAGTTGAGACGACGGCGAGAGGTGGATTGGAAATGAGAATTGAAGAAATGCAAACTAGGGTTTTTTAATTTGTGAAGAAGAGAGAGTTTTGTTTGTGTCGTACTGCTCATTCTTCCAAGTTTTAATTCCCAAATCCCATTTCTTCCAATTTTGATCTTTTTCATTTATTTATTAATTATTTAATATTAATATAAAAAAAATAATTAAAAATCGAAAAGCTCGCGAGCCCGGCTCGCGAGCTTTTTTCGGAGAGGGTTAGGCTCGAGCTCGAGCTCGACTGAGCGTTCGAGCTCGTGAAGCTCGGCTCGAGCTCGAAAAACTCGAGCTTGAGCCGAGCTCGTTCGAGCCGAGCCGGTCTAGCTCGCGAGCCAGCTCGGCTCGGTTTACACCCCTATAGTAAAGTAATCAAGATTAGGGTTTTCTATACCCTTTTGGAGGGAAGGGCTGTCGTAGCTCTATAGATGCAATCTTGTTGGGCCTACATTATTTTATTCTTTACAACTCTCGCAGTTAGACATGTAAAATTGGATGGACTATTGAGGTGAGTGGGATTTTGATTTTTGGACCATCAAGTCCAAGGTTTATTGGGCCTTCTACAAGACATCACATTTGGACCTTTTTCGTTTGAAATTCACTTTTATACATTTATGTTTGAGTTTCTAATTCGGGACTGTTGGAAGATTTGGGTTTTAATTAACTTCCACAAAATCATTTTAGAATTTTGAATTTTAATCAGTATTAACGATGCTGCAAATCATAATCGGACAGATATTTGTTCGTTTAGATAATAGTTTCATGAATTTATCCTTTAAAAACATCCTAACAAAGGAGATAAGAGTCTTGAAACTTATAAGACTCTCAAGTCTCCCATATACTATGTACACAACATAATCCCTTTAGACTAGGAAGGTAAATGAGTTGAGCTTGATGATTTTTTCAAACTCGAGCTCGTCGAGCTCAAAATTTTCGAGCTTCAGCTCGAGTTCGTGAGTTTAGGTTCAAGCTTGAGCCGAGCCGGATTTTTTTAATTATTTTTTAATTATTTAAATATATTTATTAATATAATAATAAAAATAATAATATATTAAAAAATAAAAAAGCTCGCGAGCAGCTTTTTTTAGAAAAGACTGAGCTCAAGCTCGTTTGAGACGAGCCATGCTGGCTCGACTCGTCTTACACCCCTACTCTAGACTGGGTGTAAGATGGGTCGAGCGAGCTCATGAGTTTGATGAGCCGGTCGATTGGGGCTCGACTCAAGTTCGAGATATCACGAGCTAGAGCCGAGCATTTTGAACTCGAGCTTTCCTGTGAGTCGAACTTGAGTTTACTTGTAGTTGTTTATAAGCTCATGAGTCGGCTCACGAGCTTTTATTAAGTACATTATTTTTAATTTTTATATATAATTGTAAATATTCAAAATTTTAGAATTAATATTTAAAATTTTTATTTTAAACATATGTTCATAATACATAAGTAATATTTTAATTTTTATGTCATGCAAAATATATAATAATAAATTATAATATTTTTATTTATATTTTTGCGACATATAGTATATAATATAATTAATTAATATAAATTAAATAAAAATAATTTTTGAAAAATTAAAAGAATAACTAAATTAATTTTTGTTCAAGCGCTACTCGTCTTTAGCAAGCTTAAACTTGAACATTAAAATTAGGTTCGTCAAGTCGAGCTCGAATTTAGAAAAATATAAATGAGCTCGAGTTTGAACATGAAAATTTCACCAGGCTCGACTCGAGCTCAGGTTATTTACACCCTACTCTAGATGAAGGGTTTGAGTAGGGCACATGACCTCGTTCCACAGACAGTGCCACTATGATGTTGGATGAACTTACCACATCCCGAACTAAATACCCTAGTTGAAGTATGTCCGCCCTGACCGAAGGTGCACGAGTTTGTCTTGTGTAAAGTGCCTCTCTAGATAGATTAGTGTGTTGAGACTTATAAGACTCTCAAGTCTCTCATTTTTATCGACATTGAACAGAAAGTACACACATTAAGAAGCATAAAGTTTTTTTGCGAATGTTCTAATAAAGCTACATAATTTTCTATCCTTTTATTTTTTGTTTATGAATAATAATATTGTTGTGTGGCATACTAAAGATTATAATCCTTGGCACTTAATCTTATATACAGATTAGGACAAGTAACATGCCCTTTTTTCGTGCAAGTTGATAGAAGCTCAATATACACCTTATCTAGCCAAATTAGTTATAGGCCAAACTAATTGTTCTTTGAAGAAGCAATATAATTGATGGATGTAACACAGTTGCTTATTCCTGCACTTTATTAGAAATTAAAATCATCTTCTTCAAAAAAAAAAATTAAAAATTAATATCCAATGGGTGAATGATTGTTTATTATATATATATATATATATATAATGATAATATCACTAATAGTTTCTAAAGTAACCAGTTTGTCTCACTAACATTCAAAAAGTAAAATTTATTACAATATTTTTCCTAAAAAAATTGTATTTTTGTCTCAATTTAGTCATCCTCGATAATTTTTTATCAGAACATCCGATTTTTAGTTGCACTTTATCCTCGAAGTATCAAATTTGTATCACTTTGACCTTCAAAATATCATATTAGTATCATTTTGGTCCCTAAACCTGCTACTTTCAGGATTAAAAACCAATTGTTTCGATAAAAAAAAACCAAAAATGGTTAAAGTGTAATAAATTGTAATTTAGTATTTGTCCATGGTTTTTAGGCTCATCTTAATATCCAGTGAACACATGGATTGAAAAAACAACTCCAGATGAATGCGTACTTTCCACATATTCCCTGGTACAAAACAAATCTAAAATATAGAAGAAAATATTAATTTAAAGTTCCATTTTCTTATATACTTTTGACAAAGTAGTTGTGGATCCACTGTAACACCCGTACCAGTTACATCATGATAATACGCACATCGTTTTTCAAAAAACCATCATACACACATTTTACATATATGTACTCATTTAATCACAATATTTACACGGAAGCGTTTAACCATATTAGTTTTATAATCTTCAAACCATGGCATAAGGATACAAAATATGCGTCTTGAAAAAGTTTTCATTTCTCAAACGTGCAAAACAGAAATCCTATATGATATGCAAATGATGAGCCGAGGGTGAAGGACTTGAAACCAGCCAACCGACCTTTGATCCATGCTTCAGACTTTATGTACGACTCCAAGATCAACTTTATCTACAACAACTAAAAGAAAAAAATATTGCGTTTGGTGAGTCGCAAACTCAGCAAGTATAATAAAGTAACGAGATATTTAACATCACATAAGCACATAGAAATCAACAAATAATCAATCTTTGGAGTCATATAAGAATATCAATCAAAATTATCTCACATTGAATTCATATCATTCGCAAATATAAAATGCACGTGGTTGTCATTTTCTTTTACTGTTAATGGCCTGTTATAACCAAGAGTAGTCGTGATCACGAAAATGGCCATGGCACTCTGTAATACATATAACACATGTGAGTTCAGTGAACTCGGGTGGCCGTACGGTACTCTGTGGTCCAATCATTTTGGACAATCTTTAACACATGACTCAAGGTCTATAACAGCCATAACAGAGCCTCTTATCTCTGATGAATGCATTTACATATCACATATCTCATTTCCATCATCAATTCATCAACAACATTTCACCATCATAAAGATCATACCATTCGCATTACATAATAAGCTATATTCGTCACATTCATTTCCATCGCTCAAATATCACATAATCCACGTTATAGCACCATAGGCTATTCAATCCATACAATTAGACAAATAAAAGATTCATTTAGAGCCATCAATCAAACAAATATCAGTCAAATAACAGTCACCACATTATACTCACAAGTAGTGGATTCCCGATACGTCTGCGCCTAGTTGACGTTTTCAGCTCCTCTATTGGAATCCCGTCCTATTAATCATATTGTGAATCATAAATATCTTAATATAGCACATAAAATGCAAATAAATGCATGAGTACTTTCCTGACGACCTTCCCTGGATTTACTTACAACTAACAAGTCATCCATAGGTTATACTCGCGCGGTTTTACTACATAAATTATAATAAATTCTAGGCTTATGAATTTCATATCAAATTATCCCATAATACCGTAAACACAGTGGGTAACATGACATAAAAGTTCCATATTAAATTAACATGTTTGTCATGTTCATTTCATCCTCCAAATAAGCTGTACCCGAAAACAGTTTCAACACAGCCAAGGTTATTTCGAACAATTTTATAAACTCCCCTGTTTCTCTATAAATTCCCAAACTTTCAGTAACTTTTCCTAACATGTTTATAAATATGTAGAAAATATGACAGACCAAACAAAAATTCCTAGGTTGGTCAAATAATTCCAAAACAGTGGTTGTTTGTAATCCTGCCGAAAAACTGGCAGTTTTTACGCTACGAATTTTAGAAAATTCTACGTACTTCCAAATTTTGCAGTAATGTTCTTAACACCCTAAAGTTTACACAGAAAAGTTATCACAATTTATTTCGAAGGTTTAACTATGCAATTACATACTTAAACTCGAACTTAGATTCTGAAATTCTAAAAATCAAGTGTTATTCAACTTTAATTTATCTAATACACATGTATTCACTCCAATTTCAGAATATATAGGTTCTAAACATCTAAAACCTTCAAACTACATATTAATTCCAAACCCATGATTAAAACAAACAAAATAATCGGTAAAACACTTACTTGTTACGATAACGTCGATTTCCTATTTTTCTAATTTTTCTTCTCTATTTTTTTTCTTCTCTGATTCTATCTTGGTTTCTCGTTTTATGCTTAGTACAAAGGCATGCATATATATATCTATATATAAAGTAAGAAATGTAAGAATCGGGCAGGTGGAAAGTTTAAAGCTTGGTGTCCAATATTGGTGACTAAGGTGTAATTAATATTATTATATTGGTGACTAATGTGTAACTAATGTGTAATTAATTGCGGCCAGTAAAGTTTGGTAAATATGTTTTGTAATATATTATTATTTTATTCCTTTAATTATTTGCAGCTGCTCGCTTATTACGTGTTATACATTTACGCGTTATATTTTATACGTGTCATGCTTATATAACTCGTGTTAAACGTTAGTAAAATAAATGTGCGTGTTTATGCTAATGTATGATTTAATGTAATGTTCGGTTTTGGGCTGTGACATCCACAGCTATATTATATTTAATGATTTATTAAGCATACTAAATTGAGTATAGTGACCGCTGACAATGCATTCAAATGTAGCACCATCAATTGGTTCACAATTTTATTAATGCTCATATTATTTTCCCTCAAAAATTTTATGAACTTTCTAGACTTTTTATCCCAGTAATAGTAATGGAATTGGTTTATGCGTCAACCACTAGAAAAGCACGACTACTGATAAATGATCACATTAATAATGTTACATCCAAAAGCCTTGCTAATTATTTCATGTTTCATGCCCCTTCTTCAATGTGCGAACCCACAAATCATAATGCTATTTCTGCATTGTCCAACATCACATTACTTCTTTTATTTGAAATCTAGTCCCAATTGGTTGAAAACTCTGCTCCAAAAAAATGTTTTATAATTAAATAATTATAAAAATATTAATTGTTTGGTATGTCGTAAACAGAAAAGTTTAAAAAAATCTCCAAATTCTGAATAATCTTAAAGAATTCTTGCAAAAAAGACAAAATTTGGTTCATACTATTCCTAATTTAACAGTTACCATTGATTAAAAAGAATTTTTTTAACTATCTTTCAATACCAAAAATCAAATTAATCACATATACTTATCCATAATACTACAACATTTAAAATAAAATATATTCTAACTACTTTATATATCTAAATCAATTAGTTTGACTATCTATTTAATAAAAATTATACCTAAATTTTAACTCTGATAAATTTCTAACAACAAAAAAATCAAATCAATTATAATTATTACATCTTTTACTCTAAAAAAACTCATTTAAGCACACCACATTTTTTATTCATAAATATATAATTTTTCTCATTTGAATCATTACATTATGATCTGAAACGAATATGCCATCCATTGTATAGGACGTCTAAACAAAAGATTTTTTTTATTTTTTTTAATTTTTTTTCTTTTAAATGTAGACATAATACCATTAACTCTTAAGTTGGATACAAATTATATTATTTTAGTTCTTATCCAATAAATGTTGCGCCCTCAAGTAGGAGTGCTTTTCTCTGAAATGGGGGAGAGTACGAAAAGAATTGTGCTTTGGTAATCAATATGATTTGACATGACTAAACTATTGGACTAATGATCAGGCCCATCCAGTCCATAAAAAAGTTATGAATTTGTATGAATAGACGAATTTTGATTTGATTAATTTAATACTTATCATACCTTCAAATCATTTAAATAAATTTAAAATCGATAAATTTACATGTCTTTCAATCCGTTCAAAATATAGATTATCTGCTCAAAATAAGAGAACAATCTAGCTTTTTGCCAGTAACATAATGTAACATAACCATAGTCGATTAAGATATCCATGACAATAAAACTAATTTACACATATTTGTTTTTATATGAAAATCAAACATTAATTTTGAACAAAAACAACTAGAAACCAACTCATCAATACATTGAGAACAAAACTAATCTAATAAGGCGAAGGAGCCAATTCAGAAGTTTTGAAGTGGGGAAGCCGACATGGAATATGCACATATGTGGGACAATATCTCGGACGTGCCGAAAATGCTGCACACTCAATCCGTGATCTCTGCATCGGCAGCCCTCGAATACAATTTTTCTTCACATCCAGCACCCCCTTGCTGATCAATCTCCGACACAATGGCCGGACATGGGTAAAATAGTTATCAGACAATGACAGGTTTGCCAAATTTCCAAGCCCACATACCACTTCCGGGACAGCCCCATACAGCAAATTTCCAGCAAAATTCAAAATCTCCAAGTTTTGTAAACATCCTAATGAAAATGGTAAAGGCCCTGTCAAACGATTATTGCCCGCATCAAAAACCACAGCTTGTTTCAAAAATCCCAATTCGTGCGGCAAACACCCCGTTAACAAGTTGTTCAACAGCAAAATCTCTGTCAAGTTCGACAGGGCCCTGGAAAGGCCACGTGGGATGGGGCCGAAGAATTTGTTATTGGCTAAGGTAAGATAGAATATATGGTTACTCCATATGTTGTCAGGCAATCTCGCCATGAAATTGTTGTCGTTTATAAAAAGCGCGTCGAGGTCCATGGAAAATAATTGTGGCGGGACTGATCCGGAGAAGAAATTGAAGCGTATATCGAGGAACGATAAGCTGTTCATGTTCAGAATGGCGTTTGGAAAGGCCCCTGAAAATTTGTTGTTGCTGATATCGAGCTCATATAGATATGGGAGATTGGCGATGTTTGGAGAAATTATCCCGCCAAAATTGTTGGAATTTGCATGGAAAATGGCTATATCCGGGAGCTGATCAAGGAAACCGTCGAGAGTTGGTGCTGATAACTGGAACCCGTTGAAATCAATGGAAGCTAGAGCAATGGCTGATTTGTTGTCAGGTGGGCTTTCGCAGTAAAATCCCTTGTAAGTGCATATATCTGAGCCAATCCAAGTGGCAGTTATGTTAAATGGATCAGATGTTATCAGGTTTTTGAATATCTGAATGATTGGATAAGCTACGGCCAGCCTTTGATCAGTAAAAATCAACTGAGTAATTGGTGGCAGATTAATGGAGCCGCCTATACCGCCAACGAGACTCTGAGATTCCAGAGATCCTAATAGGATCATGCTGAAGAATATTACAATTTCAATGCTGATGACATTTTGTATGTTCATCCTGGTTATTTTTGAAGCAAAATATGAGTGTCACACATACTTGAAGTATATATATATATATATATATCATATATGGAGATTGTTAGGTGTCTAACATATATTTTTTTGCAGTGCCTTGGTTGGTAGAGAATGACATTTAGTGTAGATTAGTACTAATCTTCATTAATAAGTGTATCTTTTCTGTAGATTATTATGCTTATGCTATTGGAGGAACCATTTATGAGCCAAGCAAAGTGTGTGGACTTAAAGAGTTAAAAGTGAATCTGAATTGATTGGAAAAAAGATAATCATAACTTCAGCACTTCACTTAGTTGTTGCTTCATTATACCAAAGAAAAGAAAAAAAGGATGAAAAAACAATCACGCAAACACTAGATTTTCAAGGTCTATCTGGAGATATATTATGGAATTAAAAAGAAAATCAAAAGTGAAACACCTAGAACTTTGAGCTATTAAAGTTATTGCTTTGATAAAGAATATTCAGAAGTTACAAAATATTTCCATTGTGAGGTTATCCGGTTAAACTTATTAAATTCTTATATTTGATAAGTAATATTCCCAAGTTATAATACATAGGCTTTTAGAATTTAAGATCTTTAGATAAAAGGTATCCAAATATTTTTGTGGAACTTAAAAACTTCTATACACATGTTTTGAGAAACTTATACCCTCACCCAGACACCCGTAGTTTGTAAAATGGGTTAACTAAGATTAATAGTTATTTTATGCTCTCTTTAGCTGAGAAAAGATAACGTAATTAAGGATGTCTATAGGGATTTTAATCATATTCCTCCTTTTTAGTTTTTAGAATGATGGTATCGTGCTAAAAAGAGGGGAAAATTGCATAATTGGTACTTCAAGTTGGCCTGTATACGAATGTGATACTTTAAATTGGACCACTTTCAATTTGGGTACCATATGTTCAAAAAATTGTCAATTTCAATACAAATTTCGCCGGAAAATCATAAATTGGCCGGAAAAAGTCACGTGCGTGGCACGTGACTCTCAATTTGGGGATTTTTCTCCCAATTTGGGGATTTTTCTCTCAATTTGGGGATTTTCTGATTTTCCCTCCAAAAATCACCAAATTGGAGAATTTTTTAATTAAAAAAAAAAAAACAAAAATCCACAAAAACTTTTCCCCATTTCTTATTAACATTAAAAGTCCCCTGTGTAACAAAAAATCCCCAAATGAACATAGAACCCTAATCCACAAAATTCTCAAAATTCTCCCAAAATTTCACTTGAATATATTGAACAGTCTTGTTAGTTTTTACAAGAGGAGGTTGCAGAGAGACAAAATTGCAGAGGAGGTTGCTTCGATGCTTAAGCTCAAAGTTGAACTTAATTCTAGCTCAAGTGAAAGGTTTTTTTTCCACATTCATTGTTTTTTTAATTCTCGTATCAAATTTTGGGACCATTTTTTAACCCTATATTTTCGTTTATACAGCTTGCAAAATATTATAGCTGCATTAAGAGCAGGAGCCGAAAATGCAGAAATGCCGATTAACAAGTGTATTCTTGTTGCTGGAAGCCAATCAGGTGTGAGTGCTGCTAAGCGAATTGGCCTGCCTTGTGTTGTTCTTCGAAGCAGGTAAAATAAGTTTAATTTAATTCACTAAAAATCTAAGTGAAAGTGGTAAATATGATTTATTTGTAATTGATAAGTTTTTTGTTCTGTTGTATCTTTGTGTCAAAATATAATTTTTCGCTAATTTAATTTCCATAACAAAAATGGAATTATTATACTACTTAATTTGAGATTGTAATGTGAATATGGATGTGGAGATCCGATTAAGATGTTTACGAACACATTGAAGAGGGATTGTTTCTTTAAATATTATTGAAAATTCGACATAATTTATTAATGAAATACATCATTGCATAACATACATCTACATTAAAATATAATGATATTAGACTGTATGAATATATTTGTAAATTTATATTTCTACTGAATGGAAAAAAATCGTGAAAGAAGTTATTATCAATTTGAAAATTTGTCTTCTCACTTACTGGTGACTTAAAAAATATATTCAATTTTAGAAGATATGTTTGTGTCCAATCATGCTTTAGTGCAAACAAAAATCTTAATAATATAATCATGGGATCAAATGATTAGATTGATATAATATATCTAAAATTGAAATTTTGGTGTATTAATGAAAATATAGTATCGGTAATTAACCAACTGGCATCTTTGTATGCTTATTTAGAAAAATCTATATAATAATACAATATCAATTATATATATGCATCGCTAAAAAGTATCATAGAATTTAGAAATGGATAAAATATACTTTGTACTCAACAGCTACTCACTTTGAGATCAAAGTTATTTGTTCCTAATAATCAATATATATCATAAAATAAATCATACAAATGACATAGTAACTCCCTGCAAGGGAAGTTATGATGATTTTACCATTTTAGAGGAGGTTATAAGAGCACCCACAATGGGGGCTTTTTGGAGAATTTTTAGTTACAATAAGGATTTTGGTGGACTGTTCCTAAACCGCCCACCTAAATGGGCTGTTCCTAAACAGCCCCTCTAAAATACGCTGACTCAGCATTATTTTTTAATTTTAATTTAATCCTTGTTTTTCTCTATTATTTTTCTCTATTAACAATGTAATCTTTGTTTTTATTTAATTGTTATTTTACCATTTTATGAGTCAGTTTTTCATAAAAATTTTATAATTTTTGTCTATACTTTTTTGTACTAAAATAACAATACCTATAATAAATTCTATTCATTCTTTGAAAATAATAATAATAATTATATTAAATAAATAATAATAATTAAACTAAGTTTACAATAATGTATAAAAATATACTATATTTTTTATGATGATAATATTTTCATAGTTATTTATATATACAATTAAATTTAAAGTAATACATGGTGGAAGATGATGTGGCATTGTGGGTCCAAAAGAAGGGCTTTACCAATGTAGGTAAAAATTTATGGAGCTTCTTATTTTGGAGGGAGATGACTTGACATATACGAAAATGTGAAAAGCCCAAGGATAAGGACTTACCATTGTGAGTGCTCTAAAGCTAATTTTCTAACACAAGGTTTTTCTTAGCATTTTAAAATAAAATAAAATAATGGCTTAAATAAAAGGAAGAGGAAGACGTAAAGGTAATGGCATATCAAGAGTTATCATTATCAATTAATAATATGATTAATTGATAATAATAACCACAAATTAAGAAAATGGTTATTATTATATAATATTAATTAAGTAAGGGCAATAGTGTCTTTTTACAATGGGAAGAAACACTATCAAGATCCATACATTTATATTAGTACTAGCAAAAAACACGTGCGTTGCACGTGGTGAAATAATTTAATGTAAAGTATAAAAGTGGCTATTAATTTCTATAAATATCTAATTGAATTATAGGCATACTCAAATTATAATACTTTGATATTCTTATTGATAAAAAGTAACAACATAAAATTAACGTACCAATGTAAATTGTTTATTGATAAATAAATCATAGTAAGTGAAAGTAAACATGTTTCCGTCACTCTTTTTCTATTTTGATCTTCTTATGTAGTACATTTTCCAGTTGTTTGCCTTTGTATGTTTTTTGTCCTATTCGTTTAACAAAAGTAGCCAACTTTTCATCATCTTCAATATCAGCATAATTTTTGTGCGTGTCATAAATTATTTGCACCTCATCAGTATCGGTCATCGAAGAAACTTCATGGTGTTTTGTTTCTTGAACCTTTTTTCGTTGATTCTTCTTTTTGGTAGCATCCTTTGTTGACCTTTTTAGCTCGGAAGTTTGAGGACTTTGTGATCCACATTCATGGTACGTGTGGTATTTGTTTGTCGGATCTGCAATTGCTTCAGCAATAACCAATAACATTCCATTGCGTACTTCAACATTATTGTCAAGCTTGAAAAGGAACTCCCGTTGAGTGCTTTCGGTTTTTTGCAAAGATATGCAATATGTTGAGGAATTTTGATGCTGCGAAGTTAAAAAGCTTTGCGAATTAAATGTTTGTCATATTTTAGAAATAAATAAATTATATACCTTGGCGAAAGAGTCGATGTACTCGGTTACAGGACAACCAATGTATGTGGTAGCTACATCTTCAAACAAAGTGATTATCGCTTTTTCATCGCCATCAGAGACATTAATTTTCAAGCGATATCTGTACAAAAAGAATCTGTTTCTCATTTGAATGTTAAATATATTGTATATGTTAAATATTTTACGTACCTTGGTGATACTTCTACTTGTTGACTTGTGCAGTTTTTGCATTCAATTCCACCCATTATCTTGGATACTGATTTGGTGCAAGTGTTGCAAGCCTCATACCAGGGCATTGTGATATTCTCCACTTTGTCAATGGTTGCTTTGAAGTAATAGAATGTATTCTTTTTTTGACAAATAAAATAAATAGTAAATTTGTAGAAAGTAAGTTAAGTATAGATAAACATAGAACATGGAATCTAAAATGGATTTTAAAAAAAGTAATGTAATATTAAATAATAATAATTATATATCTTAAAACAATTTGTATGAAATCTAACCTCAACTAATGAGTTGCGATGATTGATAACTTGCGTAAGTGTGATTTCTTCAGAGTCATTAATCTTCTTAGCCATCCACAACTCTTCTAAATTAGTGGATTTTTGTTTTTCCTCAACCTATGGCATCATTTTAAATTTAAATGGATTCATTGTATTTTTAAAAGAAATTTGAAATCTATATTAAGCGAGTAAAGAATAATCACCAAGAAGCCAAATTTTTTGTTTGAATGTATGGTGGTTTTAGCACTAAAGCTGTAGTAGTTGTTGATTTGAGTTGAACTTGTCCTACAAAAAAATGTATCATATTATAATACATGATTAGTTTGTAATGATATTATACATATATATCTATATCGTTAACTATAAAAATACCTTTGTAAATGTGTTTTTTCAGTCCCAAAAAAGCTACAATTGGTTTTTCATCAACCACTTGTTGCAGCCATTGTCCTTCATTAGTTGCTAGGTCATCCCATAAATTTATTATGATAGTATCAAACCTAAAAGGGATTCATATAGTCAATTTTCAAAATAGGAAATGTAATTGAAATTTTATTGTTGTACTTACAAATGGTTCATCAAAATAACTTCTCTTCTGTACCCGATACTCATGTCATTTCTAGTAAATGAAAATGATTGTTTAACCTTCTGAACAATCCCTAATACATCTGAGAAAAAAGCAATTAGTATCGCATATAATAATTAATTTGAATTATGCAATCTTTAAAATTAAATAAATGGTGATGTTAAAGTAGTGTCAAACTACTCATTAGAAATAATGTATTACCAATTTCATTATCGTCCGAAGCAGTCTTAATATCACCAAAATCATGAAAAATGAATTTCATAAGCCGACAATTGAGTGTTTCTTCAAGTTCAGCAACTACAGTGGTTGGTTGTAGGACCAACTCAATTTCAGAATTGACATTAGGATATCACTTATTGATCTCCGTCACTATTGGATTTGATATGATATAAGTCTTGTGCAGAAGCAAATTATTTGCAAATTGTTGCATAGCATTTGCGAATACAATGCCATGTATTTTTGTTCCCTGTGATTCATAATATATATGTTAGTTAAAGTTGGGCCGAATAAAATCATATTAGGTTTGGTAACTTTGTAGAAGAGTGATTGGCATAGATTTAAAAAAAAGTTTTTGTATATTATTCAAAAACAATAATGTGCATTAATATATACATTTATATTTAAAAAATAGTTGTGGTTCTATGGATTGAATGAGCTATATATATATATGTTTCTTGATAGTTCAAGCACATTTGAAATTATAAATGTCTACTTGATATGTAACTCCGAAATAGAAGAATTGGAAGTATAGATGTATACATGGTGTTTGCAATTCATTGATATGAATGATTTTTGGGAAAAAATAAACGTATAAATTGTTTTTGCATAATAGATACGATAATATATTACCTGTTCATCCACAAGTATGATTTTTCTTACTCCTTTGGAACTCTGTTTGAAATGACTGCTACTTCCCTGTCGAATAACCATAACTTTGATCGTCATATCTTTTTGATCTTTGTGTAGTGAGTTGATAGGTAGGAATTCTGGATTTGATATTGCCATACTACCAACTTGCTTTTGATATTGCAAACTATATATTATTATTGCGATAAAAAAGAATGAATGGAAAAGAAACTTGATGGAAATATATATACTACAAAACGCATTAATATCTTATACATTAAATGGGTAATGAAGGATCATCTAATATATATAATTATATATATATATATATATATATATATGCATTATCATATAGAAACCCCATTACTTTAATTTGACACATTTATTGATGACTAAGGAAAAAAATATAATAATAGATTTAAAGTAATATATATTAATAGTATATATTAATAATATATATTATTATTATATTTAGCATTCTAAAAAATATGTAGGAAGTTTGAAAGGTTATCAATTGTTTTTCTTTCTTAAATATAAATAATGAATTACTACTCATTGATGTGGTAGAAAGTGGCCTTTATATTCATTAATTTATTACAAAGTGGCCTTAATTAGTCATTAAGTTGTAACAATGAGACCATAAAATTTATAATTCATGAATTGGACATGAGTTACTTTTCACTATTTAATGCAAAAATAATTATACAATAACATATAATTTCATATTTATTCTTGTGAGACATTTTGATGGTATTTTCATTTAACTTTTGTATAATAATTTTAATGTAAAGTATAATAATGGGTATTAATTTATTTAAATATCTAACTGAATTATAGGTATATCCAAAGTATAATATGTAGATATTCTTATTGGTAAAAAATAAAAAAACTACAACTCAACGTACCAATGTAAATTATTTATTGATAAGAATCATAAGATAAATTATTTCAAGGAAAAGTACATATGTTTCCATTAATGTTTTTATATATTTTGATCTCCTCTTCTTTTAGCAAAAGTTGCCAGCTTTTCATCAGCTCCAATATCATGATCATAATTCGTGTCCACCTGTTATAGAAAATTAATGCACATGGTGAGATTCATTATATATTATTTTTGGTGAGTGATCTGCAACTATTATAAGGTATTAGCATCTAATTAAATGTGGTTAAAATAATAAATATTGCATGACATAACATACAGGAAAAATTCAATGTCATATAAATTGGGTATCAATGAAAAAAGGTAAGATAAATTTGTTATTCTAAATCAGAAAGTGCGATACCTTTGTTTAAAACTTCAGAATATACAACATTTTTTGTCCTCGTTTCTCCAATATCTGTACTTGCATTTGGCTTGATTAGTACTTTTGTGTTACACATTGAAGTTCCTCTAGATAATGCAACATAAAGTTGTCCATGCGAGAATACAGGTTGCGGCAAGTACACACCCACGAATGGTATCGTTTGTCCTTGTGCCTTATTAATGGTCATTGCAAAGCAAAGTCGAATTGGAAACTGCTTTCTTCTAAACTGAAATGGATATCCTTCATTTTCAGCTGGAGATAAGGGAATCCTGGGGATAAAAACATGTTTTCCCGAATGATGTCCAACTGTAATTTCTGCGTGAATTATATTATCTTTGAATTCCCTACAAACCATTCTAGTGCCATTGCAGAGCCCATCCGATGGATCCAAATTCCTTAGTAACATAATAGGACAATTCTTTTTTAGAACCAAACGATGAGGAGGCATGCCATTTGGTGTTAATGAGTTCAAGAATTCTGGTTGGTAGTAGTTTTGTGTGTCATCCACTGCCTCATCAAAACTTGTAAATGTTCTGACCACACCAGGAAATGATTGGACTATCCTCTCATTTAACTTGTCAACATACTCATTTTTTGAAGCAAGTATAGCACGATCTGTCATATAGATAGATGAATGAGCATTCTTTTCCAAATCAGGAAAGATAGTATCAATAAGTATTTTCTCGGAAGCATCGTCATCATTCTCATCATACTTGATTACCATATCACTTGGAATAGTAATATTACCATCCTCATCTGTAGGTTCAGTTCCATTTCCAACTCTTAGCAAAAATTCACTAAAAGATGGATCAGATTTTGCTCGCATGTTTTGGGTAAGTGTCAATTGCTGCATCTGTTTGTACCAAACAGATCTTACTAAACTTGCATCAATTGTTTCTTGAACCGTAGCTCTAGGTACCACTGGTAGAACTTGCATGAAATCGCCTCCAAAAACTATCACTTTGCTGCCAAATGGTTTTTTAATGCCAGTGATGTCTTGTAAGCTTCTTTCAACAGCTTCGATTGCTAAACGTTTAGCCATTGGTGCCTCATCCCATATAATTAAATTTGCTCGGCGTAACAGCTCTGCATTTCCACTCTGTTTTGACATTGTGCAATAACTTTTCTCATGAAGATTGATTGGTATTTTAAAACGTGAATGAGCTGTTCTACCACCTGGCAAAATTGATGCTGCTACTCCTGATGTAGCTGTTGCAAGCGCGATCTGTTTTCTTAATCTCACTTTTGCTAATAAGGCACGATACAGATATGTTTTTCCTGTTCCTCCTGGACCATCTACAAAGAAAATTCCATTTTTTCCTGAGTCAAGACAATCCATTATTGTGGAAAATGCTTTTTGTTGTGCTGAATTTAATTTGAATTGAGCCGAGTAATCCTCATATGTGACTTCAATAGCCATCTCATCTATGATCTCTCTTGGAAATATTTGGGATGCTTCATGTTCGAAACTCACATGTGGTAAATCATATAATTCTATGCTCTTGCCCATACTCTCCAAAATTAAATTAATACTTTGTAGTGTGTTTGATAATTGTACTTCCATTGGAACATTGTGGCCTTTATTGAAGTCTTCAGACATAGCGTTACAATAAGTTTCCCATAGTTTCTTCACATTTGTGGGTTCACAATATACCAAAATTGTTGCGAACAACCGTCGTAAAGCATGTGGCATTTGGAAACTAACAGCTTCATTTAAACACTCAACAATACTAAGATCTGATTCCAATAATCCTCTTTTCTGAGCAGATTCTTTGAAAGTACTGTACATTGTTCCATTCACTGTTAACATATAATCAAATGAGGTTGGTCCCCTAATATGGTTCAATAACAACCTCAAATAATATCTTTCTCCTTCCGCGGGATTGGCGCCATTCACACGGCCAATGACTTTTCCTTTTTTTCTTTCACTCCAACATTTTTTTTGCTTATCCCACATATAATGTTCTGGAAACTCACTATATAAGTATTGCTTAGCCTTTTCATTTGTTGCACACATTTGAAAAAATTCAGTGAGCATTGACTTCGACACATGATCCCATTGAAGAACATTTTCCAAATTCTGGTTCTTCCAAAAGGTAACACTTTGTTTGTTTGGCAAGTGTAATGACAAATTTATAACTGCGGGATATATTGCATTCAAGTCAAATTCGAAAATTCTCCACATTGCTTCTTGAGCTGACACCCATCTCGCATTTTGAAATTGTTGAATTTCATCCACCTTGTTTTCTCCTTCACCATGAGCAACATATACTGCAACCTTATCATGACCCTTGTATACATACTTGTACAAATACTTTACAGCTGTTAATCCAGAACACACTTCTACATTAATATGACAATCATATCTTGTAAGAAGGTATGCATTATAAGGGACAACCCATTGATTGTTGAGCTTTCCACGACGCACATCAACTGTCTGGCCATCATTTGTTCTTTTGTAGATTGGATAGCCATCTGTTCCTTGTGTACTTCTTTCACAAAATGGGCGGGGATAGTGGCTTTTGCATTGTCCATCCACCATACAAGAGTTGTTTCTATTCAAGTTTCCACAGGGACTGTGTAACATATGTTTTACCACCAATTCATAAAGCTGCGGATACTTCAATTTATCCGGCAATTCAGCAGAAACATAACTGTCAAATTGATCAGGAGTGTATATCTTATATTCAGACTTCAATATTATCAACATGTGAACATGAGGCAATCCTCTTTTTTGGAATTCAATCACATATGTATAAGCGACCACTTTTCCAAAGATTTCTTTGTTAATAACTTGGTCTTTCAAGTCTTGTAATTTTGCTCTAAATACCCTCGCTGTCAAATCTGGCCGGTCTTGAGGTTGTTGTCCCCTTTTAAGATTAGTTTTTATTTCTTTCCATTCGGGATTACAAGTCATTGTGATGAAGAGATCAGGCTTCCCAAATTTTCTTACCAATGCCATCGCGTCAAGGTATCTACGACGCATGTCCCTTGGACCTCCAATAAAAGATGCTGGGAGGACTATTCTTTGGCCAACTTCACTACCCCTAGTTTCTCCACTTATGACGCTATCCACTATACCTTGATAAAACTCGGCTCTCATCTCTGCCTGGTTCCTTCTGTAATAGTCCAATCTTGTAGTTTCAAGTTTGATGTACATGTCAACAACGAATTGTTGGAGTAATCTCCCAGCAAGTAGAAGAATTGAGTCATTTCTAATTTGTAACTTGTAACAATAATATTCACGGCAAGAGACCATTTTGTTACATTCTTTACTGACACCTAAATTAAAAGATAAATCACGTAAAGAAAATGATAAATTAAAAATTATATATAGAGATAGAAAAATTCAAAATACGGTAACTGCACATTAATTTGATTCATAGTAGTATTTTGATTCATAGTATTTTGCTTATATATTTTTCCTTGAGAAGTATAACAATATTGTAATAGATGTTTATATTTTATTTCTAAAAAATCGATTAGATAGAAATGAGTTGAAAAAAAGGAAAAAGGAATACCTTTCTAAGTATAACCTGATCCCAATATGTATGATGGAATCAAAGTTATTATACATCTTTTTATCTATAATAATTATTTTTTTTGAAATATTGAAGATCAATAGAGACACGCATGCACAAAAATGATTGTATTAGATCCTAATTATTGTAAAATTGATTGAGTGATATATATTTTTTTAAGTAGAAAATATGCATTTTTTTGTTTAAGTTGTTAATAAATTTTTAAGAAAGTGGCAAAAACTTTAAAGCCAATTTTTATAGGTATACAATAAAAAAAAGTGTAATGTATGAATTAGTACACCTTTGTTTTTATGTTATATTATATATGGTATAATTTATTATAATATTTTAGTGTTGTAAAGATACAAATACATTTTCAAGTATTTATATTATGTATTTATTTTTACTTGAACTAAAATATAAATACTAATAATTACGTGGTAATCTGTTTATGCTAAAGTTTAGTTCTTGTTTATAAATTTTGAGCAAATTTTCTAATATTTAAAAATTCCAAGAGTGTTTTGACATGTAGAACTAATTTGGGGTTAATGTTAAATTTTGTAAACCAGCTTTACATTATAAATCATTTAATTCCTCTTACTTTCAAATATTATGATTGTGTCTCTCAACCCAATAATTTATTTAAAATTGGTATATTGACCAAATTTCAATGACTTATGATAAGAAGGTAGGGTGTACTACACACATGTTATATTAGTTATTAAAAAGTATATATTAGTGAATTATTTTCTAGTGAGATTATACATGTTTTTCTAATTTTTAAACTAACAAAAAACATAAGATACGGTACCATGCACAAGTAGAAATAGACTAAAGCATATATGACTACGAATACATATGACATATGTTGTTGTACATGCACAAGTAAATCAACCATGTTCTATTTTAACACATGTGTGGGTTTAGAGTTAAGACAATGTTTTAATATTTTTTCATTAGTCAATCATTTCTATTACCTACATGAAATTCAAGTCAAATGTTTGATTTCAGATAGCATCATATGTAACGGACATCAATAAAAAATATAAGAATTATGACTTATATACGATTAATAAAGTTAATTCGTACCTTGTTGTTCGTGGTTAATAATATTCTGAATAGAAGAGAAATTTGATTGCATTAAATGGTTCTCTTGATTTGAACCATTATTTGTATTGCACTTCGGAATATTTTGGTGCCAACCATTTTCTCCAACTGGAAAAAGAAGAGGATATTGTAGTGGATTATAGCAACCAAAGTAATGTTTGATTCGGTGTCTTTGACCATTGTGTGAATGAATAACAATATCCCTCGCATATGGTATATTAGGATCATTCCCTTCAACCCATATGGCGGCAATTTCATCAGCTGTAGGGGAGTTATATCTTCGTTGGTCTAGTGCAGCGTTTTTACAAATGTGCAACTTAATTTCATCTATTGAAGAAAAATCACTAAGCCTCCGCAACAACATAGCATATGGGTTTCTTTCCATGATTTTAATCAACTTCTTCATAGTATCTTCGTTAAGATCTGCATTGTCCATGATTCTCATCCTATTTCGTAGTTCGTTCTGAATATCCCAAAAGTATAATTGGAAATGAGATGGTCCAGTTTCATCAGGCACCAGACCTGGAAGACTTTGATAGACTTGTCTCAGAACTTTGAAGGTGTAAATCCCTTGGGTTGTTGATGCAAGATCTTTATCTATCTTCGCACCGAATGAAGTAAAAGAGAATATACTATTGTAAACACGAGCATTTTTTCGAAAATGGATAGCTTCATCACATTGATAATCTGTAAATAGGTGGAGTAGCTCAGGTGGAATTTTAGTTATTGCAAGTTTTATTTTGCCATTGTCGCAACAAAAGGTCGGAGGTTCGTATTGGAACTTATAAGCATCGCAATGGCGACAAATATGCACCGGTTCAAGCTCATGTAGATCAGAGCATACAGGATCATGCAAAATTTGACCTATATAGATATAGACCATATTAACATAAAGTTCATATGAATAGACAAGTAAGCATATTTTATCTTTTTTTATTTAATTAGAATACCCACCTCCGCTTACAAACTTGTGTAATAAGGCCTTAAGCAACCAAGCAACATTGCCTCTTTGTTTTGGTACTTGTTTAGCTGAAGTACTCGTAACATCAATGTGTTGTCTTCTTTTTCTTTGTTCAATGACTCTATTAATGTAGGTATGACGCTTTTCTTGGGACAAATTTGCATACTTTTGCCTTTTTAGCTCTAATATTTTTTCCCTTGCTTCAGCTTCAATATAATGAGGTAAATGAAATCAAAATTAACTTATATATGCAAAATATCACCACTATCAGGATTGTCAGTCTCATTAGCAACACTAAAGAAACACATGAATCACCAATGAGTCCTCAACAACTAATTGGAATATATACAATTATATAGATACAACTCATAAGTTAATACTTTGATTCAGTTTCATACAATATACGTTTGTAATAAAATACAGATTTACACATATATTTTTTCGTGCACCAACATTCTTTACAGGAGTCATTAATTAAACCCAAAAGCTTAGTTGAATACATTACTATTATCTGTTCAACATCAAATATTGTCTAAATATCATTTTTTACCTTAATAAGATATCATAACACTTCAAAAATTATAAGTTTCTTAGATACTTTTGCTTTAACTTAATATTACCCCCCTTTTGCAACAATTTCTCCTCAAAGTAAAAATAAAAAATAGAAAAAGGGAAATAGATAAAAAAAAAGTCAACAAAATGGAAAAAATGAAAGATTCGGAATTAATATTTAACCTTGATTGTCATGTTCGTTCATCTTTGTTGAAAGCTCAACACATCCATCAAACAATAATCTGCATAAAAATGTCAATTCATTATAATTTTGTAACAAATCACTATTGATAATGTAATATATATATACACTAATATGAAACAAAAACAAATGACATACCTTTTGGAAGAGGAACTTGTTGGTTTTCTAACCATGGTGAAATCAATTCAAGACAAACAATCTATGTTTGGATGGAAGATGAAAAACTATTACTAAACATATATATAATAATATTAATGTTACAAAATTGAAGAGTAAATAGAAACTAAATATATATAATAATAATAATATTATAATAATAATAATAATAAGCATTTAGTATGAAAATGAATGCTACAAAATGGATGTTACAATTGAATAATTGACATGAAAAACTAAATAATATTTAATTATTATTTATTGTGAAAGAGTTACATAACTATTATTGCCCATGTTTGCATATATAAATATAATGGTATCTTTTAATTATTTATAATTTATAATTGTATCTTTTAATTTTATTTAATATGAGCTCTTGTCTATTTAACTTCTCTTAAACTTTTTAATGAGTGTTGAAATAATTGACATGAAAAACTGTTGATAAATATATATAATAATAATATTAATGTTGCAAAATTAAAGAGTGAATAGAAACTAAATATATATAATAATAATATTATAATAATAATAATAATAAGCATTTAGTAGGAAAATGAATGTTAAATCTATTATTATATATATAATAATAATATTAATGTTACAAAATTGAAGAGTTAATAGAAACTAAATATATATAATAATAATAATAACAATAATAATAATAATAATAATATAATAATAAGCATTTAGTAGGAAAATGAATGTTACAAAATGGATGTTACAATTGAATAATTGACATGAAAAACTAAATATGCATTTAGTAGGAAAATTAATTATACAAAATGTATGTTACAATTGAATAATTGACATGAAAAACTAACTAATATTTAATTATTATTTATTGTCAAAGAGTTACATAACTATTATTGCCCATGTTTACATATATAAATATAATGGCATCTTTTAATTTTATTTATATTGTATCTTTTAATTTTATTTAGTATGAGCTCTTGTCTATTTAACTTCTTTTATATTAGTGTATATGATTCATTATTACACTGGATGTTACAAATACATAATATGATTTTATAAAATGGATAAATATTAGTGAGAAGTGGAAAAGTTAGTACAATATTTAAACTTTTTAATGAGTGTTGGAATAATTGACGTGAAAAACTATTACTAAATATATATAATAATAATATTAATGTTACAAAATTGAAGAGTGAATAGAAAACTGAATATATATACAATAATATTAATAATAATAGTATAATAATAAGCATTGAATTGAATAAGTGAATAATAAATATAATATCATTTACTATGAAAATAATATACATAATATGCTTTTATAAAATGGATAAATATTAGTAAGAAGTTGAAAAGTTAGTACAATATTTAAACTTTTTAGTGTTGGAATAATTTAGTGAAAAACTATTATATATAATAATAACATTAATGTTACAAAATTGAAGAGTAAATAGAAACGAAATATATATAATAATAATAATAATAATAATAATAATAACAATAATAATAATAATAATATAATAATAATAATAATAATAATAATAATAATAATAATAATAATAATAATAATAATAATAATAATAATAATAATAATAATAATAATAATAATAATAATAATAATAATAATAATAATAATAATAATAATAATAATAATAATAATAATAATAATAATAATAATAATAATAATAATAATAATAATAATAATAATAATAATAATAATAATAATAATAATAATAATAATAATAATAATAATAATAATAAGCATTTAGTATGAAAATGAATGCTACAAAATAGATGTTACAATTGAATAATTGACATGAAAAACTAACTAATATTTATTGTGAAAGAGTTACATAACTATTATTGCCCATATTTGCATATATAAATATAATGGCATCTTTTAATTTTATTTATTTATATAATTGTATCTTTTAATTTTATTTAATATTTAATATGAGATCTTGTCTATTTAACTTCTCTTATATTAGTGTATATGATTCATTATAAAAATGGATGTTACAAATACATAATATGCTTTTATAAAATGGATAAATATTAGTGAGAAGTTGAAAAGTTAGTACAATATTTAAACTTTTTAATGAGTGTTGAATAATTGACAAGAAAACCTATTACTAAATATATATAATAATAATAGTATTAATGTTACAAAATTTAAGAGTGAATAGAAACTAAATATATATAATAATAATGTTAATAATAATAATATAATAATAACCATTTAGTAGAAAAATGAATGTTACAAATTGGATGTTACAATTTAATAATTGACATGAAAAACTATTACTTAATTAACAAAATATTAATTATAATCGCAGTTACATGTATATAAGCTATAATTGTCTAAATAATTAATCTTTCTATGATGATATAAACATTTGTCAACATTCTCATCCATTTATATAATTCATTGGATAAACATTATCCCACATTTTCAATCATTTATATCAATTGATGTAGGGATATTCACATGTCCGTAATGTCATGATTATTCAATCATAAGAATTAAAGTAAGCCCCAATATTTAAATATATTATTTATTTGTATATTGGTATTTTATTTTTATATTTAACTGGGCTAATTATGTACATGTTAATTGTACCTTGACTGTCTTTTGTGGTACCTTTCATTTTTCTTACATCATGGTACGGTGTATAAGGTCCACGAGGCACGTGATCTGATGACATTAATTGGATTGCCTATGACATTTGCATAATATGATATATATATATTTTAAATAAGTAAACTTGATTACAGACATATCAGAAATTAAATACTAACAAAATCTTAGGCACATTGTGATAAAAATCGAAATTCGATTCAATATGTTAGTATTATTAATGTTATGAGTAGATGCTATAAACATTACTAAAACCTCTTATTTGTGTTCGTTTATAACTACGATGACAACCTCACTCAAACGATGTAATAAAACTCTTTCCTTTTAGCAGAAAAATGAGCTTAATCCTGAAATAATGAACATGAAATAGAAAAATCAGAATTTCGAAAAAAGAAAAAACCGAAACATACAGATTTTAAGCCCCAATATTTAAATATATTATTTATTTGTATATTGGTATTTTATTTTTATATTTAACTGGGCTAATTATGTACATGTTAATTGTACCTTGACTGTCTTTTGTGGTACCTTTCATTTTTCTTACATCATGGTACGGTGTATAAGGTCCACGAGGCACGTGATCTGATGACATTAATTGGATTGCCTATGACATTTGCATAATATGATATATATATATTTTAAATAAGTAAACTTGATTACAGACATATCAGAAATTAAATACTAACAAAATCTTAGGCACATTGTGATAAAAATCGAAATTCGATTCAATATGTTAGTATTATTAATGTTATGAGTAGATGCTATAAACATTACTAAAACCTCTTATTTGTGGTCGTTTATAACTACGATGACAACCTCACTCAAACGATGTACTAAAACTCTTTCCTTTTAGCAGAAAAATGAGCTTAATCCTGAAATAATGAACATGAAATAGAAAAATCAGAATTTCGAAAAAAGAAAAAACCGAAACATACAGATTTTAAGATACCCATCCTTACAATATATATATATACACACGAATATATAATGATTTGAATTTGTGTGAAATTCTTTTCGAGATTTGAGATGTTCATACTGATAGTTTAGGCATTGAATTGCATGACTGAAATTTTAGATCCACCCTATTTCGAAGACATACCTGTTGACTGTACTTAGTATGTTGTTTGTAAACCTGCATACAGTGTTTGCAAACAAAAACAAACTATGATAAATGAACAATTCCCGATTCCAATATACGAAATTCTTTGTCAAAGTTGTATTTAGATAATTGAGGTGCTCACCAGTAAGGCTTAAACCAGAAGGAACTAATATAGCAAAGTAGCCAATCATCAAGGGAAACAATTTGGTTTTGGACAGGGAATTCTTTACGTTTGGATCATTACTCTGAAACTCGTTAAGGCAAAAGTTAGTGAGATATCGACCATTAACTGCAATTACATCATCCTATCCTAATGAATAAAATTCTTACCACTGGCAGTTTGTTCAGCAACAATAGTAGTTGTGCCCGAGAGTGACGGTATCCAGAAGAAACCTTCCGTTAGAAGTCCCTTCATGTTAATAAGCATTTTGTAGGAAAATGAAGGTTAGAAAATGGATTTTACAATAAAAGAATTGAATGGCCATATTGAAGGTTACAAAATGGATTTTACAATAGAAGAATTGAATGGCCATATTGATTTATAATGGATGTTACAATTGATTATAATATATTAATAAAATAAAGGAAAACGAAGGTTAGAAAATGGAGTTTACAATAAAAGAATTGAATGGCCATATTGTAATATAATAAAGGAATATGAAGGTTAGAAAATGGAGTTTACAATAAAAGAATTGAATGGCCATATTGAAGGTTACAAAATGGATTTTACAATAGAAGAATTGAATGGCCATATTGATTTATAATGGATGTTACAATTGATTATAATATATTAATATAATAATTATATTATTAATTGAATTAGATAGTAATTAAGCGAGGGCAACAATGTAAATTCACAATGAGGAGAAACACCTAGATTTATCCACACTTTTATACAATAAATATAAAAGAATTGAATGGCCATATTGAAGGTTACAAAATGGATTTTACAATAGAAGAATTGAATGGCCATATTGATTTATAATGGATGTTACAATTGATTATAATATATTAATATAATAATTATATTATTAATTGAATTAGATAGTAATTAAGTGAGGGCAACAATGTAAATTCACAATGAGGAGAAACACCTAGATTTATCCACACTTTTATAGTAGTATATAGATATAGATAGATGAAGGTTAGAAAATGGAGTTTACAATAAAAGAATTGAATGGCCATATTGAAGGTTACAAAATGGATTTTACAATAGAAGAATTGAATGGCCATATTGATTTATAATGGATGTTACAATTGATTATAATATATTAATATAATAATTATATTATTAATTGAATTAGATAGTAATTAAGTGAGGGCAACAATGTAAATTCACAATGAGGAGAAACACCTAGATTTATCCACACTTTTATAGTAGTATAGATATAGATATAAATATAGATATATATATATATATAGATATAAATATAAATATAAATAGATAGATAGATAACAACTCCAAAATTCTAAGTTCGATAATATTTTATTATTTACTAACATGACCCAGAACAATAAAAAAAAAAGTGCCTTTAGATAAACATAATTTGTAATATAATAAAGCCAAAAACAATGATAATGAAATAAAATCAACATATAACACATCATTAAGCATTGGTTATAAATATTTGCTGTGTACATAAACTATTTATTTTTCAATACGTGTGACAGTGTGACACTAAAGAATATGATTAACTATCAAACCTACTTTGTTCAAAAACATTATATTTCTCAAACCTATACGCTAGACTTGGTATAACAAATTGAGAATTTTTTTTATAAGACCAGATCTAACTGAGCCGATCTATTTGGATGAGATAAACCGCTCCTTCATTTCATATCCATCTGTTAGAAACAGTAGCATTCAAGCCATGTTTCATAGTGAGCAAGGCAGAAACACTTGGACTGATAATCTGCCCTTCCAAAACATGAACATCAAAATTATGCAAAATGGTTACCACAACACCTTTCATTCTATTGAACGCCAATTCTCTGCCTGGACAAGCCCATGGCCCCGACCCGAATGCAAGAAATATGCTCGAAGCCACGTGTTTAATCTCACCTTTATCCGATATCCATCGCTCAGGCTTAAATTCCATGCAATCTTCTCCCCAAATCCCACTCATCCTCCCCATAGCATACGTGCAAAGTACGATTTTCGTGTTTTTGTACACTTTGTGCCCACTTGGAAGCACGTCTGTTTGAGTTGGGTCACGAATAATCACGGGGGCTGTGGGAAACAGCCTTAGACTCTCATACAAGGCACTGTGGAGATAGACGAGTTTGCTTAATTCATCTGTTTTGGAGAAAATGTAATGTTTTTGTTGGAAATTTTGACGGATTTCTTCTAAAATCTTGTCTCGGGCGAAAGGGTTCTTCGAAATGAGGTGAAAAAACCAAGTCAAGAGTGCAGCAGAAGTGTCCCTCCCAGCAAATAGAAGGGTCATTATATTGGCAGCTAAATAGCTCTTCTCTGCATGTTTTTTTGATAAATAAAACTTCAGCACATCAAAATTAGTATTATCTTCATTTTCTTGAATATTATTTGATGATAATTTCGACTTTTCAGAAACATAGGCTTCCAAAATTTGGTTAAAAATGACGCAAGCTTTAGCCATTTTCTTCTCCTTTCCAATCCTCAGCCACCTTTGCAACTTCCAAACTTTTTCTGGCAAAATATTGCGACAAAAAATGGCCTCTGCTATGTCATCCATTGCATCCAACAAAGGACACTTTGGAAACCCGACCCGAAGAGAGCCCAAATCGAACCCAGTAGCCATAATGCATGTTGAATCAAGCATGAACCTATTGAACAAACTCTGCAAGTCCAGGATACCATTTTCGCGAGAAATGTGCTCAAGAACTGGGATTAGTCCTTTCTCAAGAGCGTAGTGGGTTATTTTTGGTGTGGATTTTTGGAAGTGATCTTCCTTGTAAAATGAGTGAGTGAATTTTTTCTCTTGCCTCCATTCATCGAGATCTTTGATGAAAACCGCTTCGCCCAAAAAATCGAAGACGTTTCTAAACTCTGATCCCCTTTGGTAGATTGAGAATTTTGAGTTCATAACATGCTGGACATTGCTGGGATCACTTGTGAGCAAAATGTCTGTTTTGGTGAACCAGGATGTTTTGAACAAAACTGTGCCTTTGTTTTCTGATAAAATTTGTGTCATTTTGTCGTATAATTCGTGGCTTTTAAGGTAGGCTGTTGGCATGAGTTTGATAAAGGGCCAGTTCCATGGAAAAATCTGGCTGTTTTTGGAAGATAAATAAAGAAGAAAAAGGAAGCAAGATGTAGTTACTAGATAGAAAATCTCATGATACCCCATTTTTGGTTTATGATCAATGGATTGGAAATTATTATACAAGATTTACTGATGTCCAATATTTATATATATATGGTCTGCAAGGACGTAATTTAAATGTTAGAAGTCAAATATTTGACCTTTTCTTGGAGATGTTGGACTTTTTGAATCGTGATAGGGTTGGGATAGGGGCGGGCTTATAAATGGAATTAGAGAAATTAATTATATATTTATCGTAGTTATGATGTCTTTATCTAATAGAAATAAGATTGAGATCCTATGGCTGCGGGTTCCCTTGTCATCAAAAAAAAAAAAAGATTGAGATCCTATAATTTGAAGGTTGTATAGCTTGGATCCAATGAGTTATCTGTGAATTATATTTTTATTTTTATTTATATATATTACTTCATTATCTAACTGGAAAATTATTGATTTTATATTTAATGCAAAAACATAATTATTTCATTCAAAATAATAATAATATGCAGGATCATAACTTGTTTATAATTCTATCGTTAGCTCAACTCAATCAAGCCAAACATACCATGCAATGGCGTTGACAAAACTTTCACCCAATAAAAGTCAACCTATACATACCATGCATTTGTGTTTGGAGTGTATGAGTTTCACGCGTTTTATTCATCCCTAAAAATTGTCAAAAAAAAAATTACCAACATAATATTAATTAGGATATTATAGATGTATGTACTAGATTTTTTACATGAGGAACTAATGTAATACAATCACTTCACATGAGGACGATAAAAGTGATTATCCCCATATTCAATAATAGACATTTAATTTTTTTTTAGATAATGAGGGAAACTCATAATCATTACTTTTACACTATACTCATTCGATTATGTAAAACATGCAAAAGAGTTAAATCAATCTATATTGTCCAGCTATTGGCTCATCAAATAGACATATTGAAACTGAAATCACAAGATTTAGGTAGGGGGCAAATTTTATTAGGTTGTCCTGGCCTTAATATTCTAAAACAGGTTACTTGTCAACTGCGCTAATAAGTGCATGAAAGAAACCATATTTTACTAAATGCAAGTGTTTCCACGGCATACTCAAAAATCAAATGCCTATTGTAGTGTGTATTAATGGATATTAAAGATTAATAACGTGTAACGTATTAATTTCTCCACTTCAAGTTGTGTACATACGGTTCACGGTATTCGACTTTTCAATATCCAAGTAAATGACGTACTAGGTTTACTAACTAATATTTACAGAAATCGAAAAGAAAATTTACGCTAAAAAAGTGACATTATATAAAGCTACTATATTGATAAGCCAATATTTGGATACGGTTTAAATAGTCGAAAATACCCCGAGCCTATAGAATATTATCAGCATAGCTTGAATCGGGTCGGGTCGTCCTATTCGGGTCGGGTCGTCCGATCCGGGTCGGGTCACGTCAAATATTTGGCTACCAGAAGCCCACCATCCAGAAGGCCCAACGGCCCAAAAGCCCAATGACTGTGATAATCTAGGCCGTGCATCTAGGACACGTGTACGGCTCTCCTTAATTGTAGGAGGGTTACCTAATCGATGAGCCCTTATTCTCTTATAAATAGCCAAAAAGGCTCATTTATCAAGGACCTTTAGACTGACAGTACGAATAGACTCCTAGAATTCACCTCATAACTCTTGGTATTTTGGGTAGCCTCGTCAAGGTACGAGGCCAATAGCTACCACCGACTTTTACTTCTAGAACTACGAATTGACTTGATCCTAGATAACTAGGTACGTAGGCAGCTTGGTTAGGCCAAGCACAGTCATAATTCCCCTCCAATTGGGGTCTGGGTTGACCTCCTAGGTCATAGAATTAGCCCGAATTACTCAGCGAAATTCGTGCTAAATCAGTTGGCGCCGTCTGTGGGAAACTTTTTTATAAGACCGTGCATACCGCGTTTTATAAAAGTAATTTGTCTGACATTTGGTTCATTATACCTTTTTTGCAGGATGCAGGGAGAAACGAGCAAGCGACCAGGCAAGGAAATATGTCTGGACGAGGCTGGAGGTATGACCTCACAAATTTCACCGCCACCACCCTCGGTTGATGACCACAACGAGGCTGGAGCTCAGCAAGAAAAGATGATCACAATGACCGAAAGTGAGCTCACCCGTCGAATGGAAGAATGGAGGCAAAAGTTTTTGCTTGACCAAATTGGAAAGGCACAAAAAACACCCAACATTGGGCTCGTCCATCCCGACCCAGTCACCCAAAGACGTCAATTCCATGAACTCGACCCAGAAAGGGAACGAGGGGAAGAAGGACGCATTAAGGGGACACCCCGATGATTATTCCATGAACTTGACCCGGAGTGGGAACAAGAGGAACATCATCGCGAGGAGAGGGAAAAGGGAAGAGATCATAATGTCAGCCCTAATGACAACTATAATGGGCAAAATGGCTCGCCATACATGGCCAAGAATCTGCTCACCAGGAACGCGCGCACGATACACGTGTGTTTGTTCCGGTCTCGGCCCTCCAACGTCGCAACTCATCTTTCCATGTGGACATTTTGTCCGAAGTCATGCCTCATGGGTTCAGAATTCCAGATTTACCAAAATATGATGGAACGAAAGATTCTAAGGAGCATGTCATAACATTTGAGACATTGATGGCCCTGCACAATTTAAGCGACGTGCTAAATAGCAGAATTTTTGCCACAACGTTGATAGGGAGAGCGCAAGAATGGTATATCAGCCACCCACCCGGAACTATCACGTCCTATGTGCAATTTACAAGAAAGTTTGAGAATCATTTTGTGAGCAAAAGGAGAACAGGTAAGTCAGCTGCTAGCCTGCTAGGAATAAAGCAACGTGATGGAGAGACCCTACGGGCCTTTGTAGATCGATTTCAAGATGAGGCACTGAATGTTCCTGGATTGCAACACAAGGTGTTGGTCCAACTTATGGTAAATGGGTTAAAGGAAGGTCCGTTAGCATGAGCCCTAGTTCGTAATGCCCCTAGAGACCAGGATGAGCTGATGATGGTTGCTCAAGAATATATTCAGGAGGAAGAGATGATTTTGATGAAGAGAGAGGAATCTCGCTCAGTTGGTTACGAAGAAAGGCGAGCGGTGAGGTATGACGAGCAGAGAGGCCAACGTTTGGAAACGGAGAGGTACGATCGGAATGACCGACGGGGGACAGGAAGAAATGAGAAAGGGAGAGAGCGACCCCAAAGATTTGCAAAGTATGATAGCTACACACCCCTAAATACTGCTCGAGGAAAAATGCTGATGACGATTGAAAAATCTAAGATTGTGGAATGGCCTCAAAAGATGAAATACGATCCCAAAAGAAAATCCAGCCAAAAATATTGTCGGTTTCATAAGGATAATGGTCATGACACAGAAGACTGTTACTAACTGAAAGATGAAATACAAAGACTTATTAATCAGGAATATCTCAAAGAGTTCATAGATAATGCGGCCCGGGCAAGGGACGACCCGAGGCAAGATGGGAAACGACAAGACCATAGGTCACGAAGTCGATCCCGAGACAAACGAAATTATGGTGGACAAAAAAACGACCGAAACCCTCCGAGGCAAGAGCCTCAACGTCATGAGTTACCGGCTAATTTGCCCAACAATGGTGCCATCTACACCATCGTTGGGGGACCGTCTGGCGGAGATTCGATGAATGCCAGACGGAAATACGCTAGAGAAGCGAGATCATATGAACGAAGGGGAGGGTCTCGACAAAGTGTTATGATAATCGACGTCCCAAAATCGGAAAGGAATAGCGAAGAGGTGATTAGTTTTGATAACCGTAACTATGAGGGTGTAATCCGACCCCATGACGATCCCATGGTGGTGGTCATGGACATAGCCAATTTTGCGGTACACAAAGTCTTAGTAGATAATGGGAGCTCGGTGGATGTTATATTCTTTCACGTATTACAGAAGATGAATTTGGCAACGGCTACGTTATGCCCAGTGAACACGCCCTTAGTAGGATTTGGTGGAACGGAGGTGGTACCACTAGGTACCATCGACCTACCGACCTTGTTAGGTAGCGAACCGAGGAGGAAGACGGTCATGTTGAAATTTCTGGTGGTTGACGCACCATTTGCGTATAATGTAATTCTGGGCCGACTAGGCCTCAACGTATTTGGAGCTATTGTTTCCACTCCACACTTAAAGATGAAATTGATGACAAGTGCTGGGGTTGCGGTTATACGTTGTGACCAAAAGATGGCAAGAGAATGCTATACGACCTCAGTCAAAGTTGAGAAATCAATCCCCAAAAAGGGCGAAATGATGCAACTAGGTACCACCCAAAAGATAAACTATTATCTATACTAAATTTGATGACCTACCTAGCCATTTTTACCAGCAATTATAATTGTTGACATTCTTATCTGATTGTTCAACTAGATGATGCTGACGAGATGGACGAGGCGAGCAATAAGAAAGCAAAGATCGATGAAGGAAGAATTGAACCGTTCGCCCACAAAACGATAGAGCTCGTTCCAGGTGACCATCAAAAGACGACGCGGATAGGTTCTCAGATGCCAGAAGACCTTGAATTACTTATGATAAATTTTTTGAGAGAAAATGTAGATATGTTCGCGTGGCAACCATCAGACTTCAAAGGAATTGACCCGGAAGTGATTATGCATCGACTGAATGTTGATCCTGAAGTAAAACCGGTGAAACAAAAACGACGGAATTTTGGACCAGATCGCAATGCTATTATTGATGCGGAGGTAAAAAAGTTGCTCGATGCTGGGTACATACGAGAAATACAATTTACCGACTGGTTGGCAAACGTGGTTCTGGTACCCAAGTCATCAGGCAAGTGGCGGATGTGCATTGATTTTACGGATTTGAACAAGGCATGCCCTAGGGACCCTTATCCTCTACCTCGTATTGACTTGTTGGTAGACTCAACGGCTGGGTGTGCGTTATTGAGCATGATGGACGCCTACCAGGGATTTAACCGAATCATGATGGCACCAGAAGATAGGGAGAAGACATCCTTCGTGACATCCAAAGGAGTCTATTGCTACAATGTGATGTCGTTTGGGTTGAGAAATGCGGGAGCAACATACCAGAGGCTGGTGAATAGAATGTTTAGCGATGAAATTGGGAAAACTATGGAAGTCTATGTGGACGATATGCTGGTGAAGAGCATAGAGGAGAAAGATCACCTTGGACATCTAAAAAAGTCTTTCGAAATCATGGCAAAATACGGGATGAAGTTGAATCCGGACAAGTGCACCTTTGGCGTTCGTGGTGGAAAATTTCTTGGGTATATGGTGACCGAGCGAGGCATAGAGGCAAATCCTGAAAAAATTAAGGCAGTGATAGATATGCCCTCGCCCAGGTCGATGAAGGACGTGCAGCAGCTAGCCGGTCGGATGGCAAGTCTAAGTCGATTCATATCGCGGTCTGCAGATAAAGGTTTGCATTTCTTCAAGACTTAAAGAAAGTGAAGAATTTTGAATGGACTGAGGAATGCGAACAAGCTTTTCAAGAGCTTAAACGTTACCTCACCTCAGCTCCCCTACTTACGAAGCCAGTGGCTGGAGAACCCTTACTATTATACCTGGCTGTCTCAGAGAATGCACTTAGTGGAGTTTTGGCTTGTGAATACCAAGGAGAGCATCGTCCGGTTTACTACGTGAGCAGAGCGATGCGGGGACCCGAGCTAAAGTATACAATGATCGAAAAATGGGCTCTTGCGTTAGTCAACGCAGCACGTTGGCTCCATCCATATTTTCAATCTCATCGCGTCATTGTACTGACGAACCAACCCTTAAAACAGGTTCTCGCAAAGCCTGATATATCTGGAAGAATGGTGAAGTGGGCGGTGGAATTAAGTGAATTTGATATCGAATATCAGCCTCGCACAGCGATAAAGGCTCAGGCAATGGCGGAATTTCTGGTGGAGATGACTGTTGAAGAAGAGGTAAAGAATGACACCCTTGGGCCATGGATGTTACATATTGATGGATCCTCAATGACTCAAAAAGGAGGTATTGGAGTTTGGTTGAAAGACCCAGAGGGTAATGATCATGAATTTGCTGTTAAATTAAACTTCGACGTCACCAACAATGAAGCTCAATATGAAGCTTTATTGGCTGACCTTGAAATGGCAAAAAAGTTGAAAATACGATGCTTGAATGTCTTTACTGATTCACAGCTTGTTGCTTGCCAAATAGCAGGATCATATGAAGCGAGGGAGAAATCGATGGCTGCTTACATGGCGAAAGTTAAAGATTTGATGGCCACATTTGAAAAGGTTAGCCTCTCTCAAATTCCTAGAGAGGAGAATGAAAGAGCGGATGCTTTATCAAAATTTGCAAATTCCATAACGGGAGTGAAAAGCCGAAAAGTGACTTTGCTAGTAGCAGATCAGCCAAAGATCGCATCATCGATGCTGGAGGTAATGATGGTAGCTGACGAGCCGAGCTGGAAAGATGAAATTAAAGCTTATTTAAGCAAGGGTACGTTACCAGAGGATCGCAACGAGGCACGGAGGACCGTGTATCGAGCACTAAGGTTTACTATTCTGAATGATGAGCTTTACAAGCGGTCCTCCAGCGGACCATTGCTCCGTTGCCTTGCACCTAGCGAAGCACTTTATGTGATGCATGAAGTTCATGAAGGTAGTTGCGAAAATCATTCGGGAGGACGAGCATTAGCTCAAAAAATATTGCGGCAAGGATATTACTGGCCGACGTTAGTAAAGGACACGCAAGAGTTTACTAAAAAATGTAAAGAGTGTCAACTTCACTCAAATCTGATGCATAAACCCGCTACCGAGATGGAACCAATCAAGATCGCGTATCCATTCGATCAATGGGGTATTGATATACTAGGGCCTTTTCCCTTAGCGTCTGGTCAAAGAAAGTTTATAATTGTAGCTGTTGAACACTTCTCAAAATGGGTAGAGGCAGAAGCGGTAGCAAAAATAACAGATGAAGTTCGTGTGGAGGAACATTGCATGTAGATTTGGCGTTCCACGCATCCTCATTTCCGATAATGGTACCCAATTTAACAGCAAGAATTTTGTTAAGTGGTGCTCTGAATATAAGATCCAACAAAATTTCACCGCGGTAGGAAACCCTCAAGCGAACGGCCAGACCGAAGTAACGAACAGGATTATCTTGCAGCACCTGAAGACGAGGCTAGAAGGGAAGAAAGGAAATTGGGCGGAAGAGTTACCTGGGGTATTATGGGCTTATCGAACGACCCCGAGGACGTCAACGGGCGAGACCCCCTTTTGCCTCGTCTATGGTTCTGAACCGGTAATACCGGTAGAGATTGGAATGGCTACACATAGAGTTGAAAATTATGATGCTGAGATGAATAAAGATGAGCGAGCTTATGAGCTTGACGTGATAGAAGAAGTTCGAGAAAAAGCCTACGCTCGTATACTTATGCAGAAGGGAGCAATGGCTAGAGCGTTCAACAAAAATGTTAAAGTGAGAGAACTGCAGGTGGGTGACTTGGTGCTGAAGAAAGTTGAAGTGTCAAAGCACGTAGGAAAGCTGGACCCAAATTGGGAGGGACCTTATAAGGTGACCAAAGTGACGAAGCGAGGTACATACCGACTTCAAGACATGAATGGAAAAGACTTGGCTCGCCCTTGGAACATTCAGAATCTCCGTCGTTTTTATGCATAGTATTCTTTAAAATATTTAATTTCTTTCAACAGTATGCTTTATTTGGACACAAATTGTTTTGCATCTTTATCATTGTCCTACGGGACACTTGGCTCGTTTAGTACATTTTATTTTAACAATTGATGAACATTTTGCTTATTCAATTACTATAAGTTTTGTTGAGATGGGGAGGTGCTATGTCTATCGCATATGCGAAAAGAGTAAAGTAATTCATAACAAGCTTGGAGACCAAACTAAACAATCCAAAGGATAAGAGATAGACAATAAAAATAAAAATTCACTCATGTCCAGCGTTAACAACAAAACGAGGCAAAAGAGAAGAACAACAGCAAAATATCCATGTCCAACATTAACAAAAAGATGAGGCGAAACCAAGAAAGATTAACATAAGGCAACGATAATCATTATGCTCTACGCGCCTTCCCAGCTTTGGCTCCTGCGTTTACGTCTGAATTGGGATTTACAGTAACTGTCATAGTGTGCTTTTGCGCATCGAGATCAACGATAGACTCTATAGTGTGGTGACCGGGAACAACATTTATATCATCTCCAAAAGGAGGAAGCTCGGCGTTACCACTCAAACAATAGAATTCGGGCTTATCCTCATAGGTGGGCTCGGGCACTTCAGATATCCTCAGAGGATAGGCAGTCAAGCGCTGCCTCTCGAAATTAACGGGATTGAAGTTTTGAGTAGCAAAACCATCCTGCACCATGTAATCCACCGCCTTGCGAAAACCTTCCATGATATGCACAGCCTCTTTCTCTTCTAATATATCTCTAAAAGTAGTGGAGGTGAGGAAGTCACGAGCTCCACTAACTCTGGCCTTAGAATGGATTTCGTTATACTCATCTGATGCAAAAAATTTGGTCATAAATTCATTAGATGCCGTGGAATAGCCTCTCTGGTAAAATGATTGTTGCTCTTGCTGGGCAGCAGCGAGATCTTTGATGGCCTTGTTGTATTCCTCCGTCAGCAACACAGCTCGTTGCTCCAAAATAGCTTCCTTTTTGCCCCAACTCTCCTCTTTCTGGGTCCAACTTCGCCTCTCCTCTTCTAATATCTGCCATGCATCTGTGGCTTTAGCCTGAGCTTCACTCAATTGTTGCTTATACGCAGAAATCTTAAAAGAGAGATGGTGGATAAAGAGGGCACCCTATGTGGACGTCAAAAAACAAAGAGAGCAACATTTCACCTTAAACATATATTCCAAAGCTGCCAAAAGATAGTAAAAATATGATAATGAAAGGATAAAGGAGTACCTTAGACATATATTCCAAAGCGACGTCTTCCACATAATGGTGATCATAGGACATCATCATCTCATATTTATCATGATCAGGCATGATTCCCCTCATGAGTTCTCCACAGGCGGAGTCCGAGGATGGAAGGAGTATACTCTCATTTTCAGAAATAGGACGATCTGGTATTGTTTTTCGCCTGTCTCCCTGATGGATACCCTCAAATTGCTCTAGCACAGCCTTGTCAAGAGGCAGCCTTGACCGCCCAGGAGGAGGAGAGCGAGCAGATGGGGACTTAGGTGTGGAAATTCGACGTCTTCTACGCCTGGAACTCTGTCCAGCCTCGAAGTTCCTTTGAGGGGGAGGAATATCTTCCGTAAGTGGAACCTGTCGAACCGGGACAGGAGACGCTACGTGAGCATCGTCCATCTCAACCTCGGCGTGGTAGGCGGGCGAGGAGGGACGAGGAGGAGGATTTGGCGACCCTCCTCTCGCTTGACTGGCTCGCTCTAACTGTCTGGCCATACGTTGATGTTTATCCATTCTGGCAGCTCGTTCCGCTTTTTCTGAAAACACAAAATATGAGTGGTCAAATATAGAGCTAAAAGATGATATAATCGATATGTCTAGAAGGCATTGCAAGGAAACTACTTACTAGCACTTCTAGCTGAAATAGGGGCGGGACTTATGCCACATCGCACCAATACAGACTCATCCAATAAAATTTTAGGCTCATAGAAATACTGGAAATGATCCCTAATGAATGTTTGGCCCCAGGTAGGGTACCCTACGGTGTCAGGGTCAGGAAGGTCATAGTTAAATGCTCGACGCAATTGCCAAGGAGCACGGTTTGGTTGAGCAATGTAGAAATATTTACTCTTCCATACGCCATGTGATGATTTAGGACTTTTTTCGAACAACTTAAGCCTCGGACGAGGCGAGACATAATAAAATCCTTCCTCTCCGCTTACCCCGGACCGACTAAACTTATGCATCATCCAAAAATGAGCAAACGATGGGTCAGCCCCCCAGGCACGCAATATAACGACAAATGCGTTTGTCAATCTCCAAGAATTGGGGAGCAGTTGAGTAGGGCATATACCGAGACATCCGATGATATTGTGAATAGCCGGATGAAGAGGAAACCTAAGACCGAAAATAAGGTGCGCTTCAGTGAAACACCTGTAGCGGCGGGGGGCAGTATGTATACGATCCTCATGACCAGAAATTATGATGTCAAAGTCACCTGGGATGTGGTATGTGGACCTCAATCGAGCAACCCTAGACCTGGTAAGGGAAGACTCCACGGTAGCCCATGAAGCATTCGCAGTAGACCTGGTATGAGGCTCGCTAACATGTTCTACACCCCCCTCATCACCTACCTCGCTATGATGCATGTTGCTTCCATCCTCATCACAACCCCCAATTGGCCTAAAACCAGCTAAGTCAGAGGTCTCCTCCTCCCCACTACTATTACTAGTTCTCTCATCTCTACTAGATGAAGAATTAGACTCACTGTGACCGAAACCACTACCAGAGCGAGATGAATTCCCCGATTGAACCATCATAAATTTACTACATGAATAAACCAACAAATAAAAGTTTAACACTCAACTTTGTGCTCATACATTATGCCTATAGATCGTACTCACGCAAAAGCACACAAGAACATAGTTGGGAAGATACCTAGACTGGAGAGGAAAGTAGCGTCGTCCACTCGTCGTGCACGTCTCACGTCGCCTTGCCAATTTGGTCACCTTCAACGTTCTGGGTGCCAAAGCTATGAGCACTCTCAATATTTATCTCTCTAAACTCTCAAGATGTGTGAGGTAAATGAGAGAAATCAAGTCCTATTTATAGGAGGAAAATGCGGGACAATATGTGGTTGAGATTAAAAGGGTACAAAACGAATCGATGGATGAAGTTAAATAGAAATGCGCGCCAAAGGCATGCATAAACATCCGACGAAGCAATATTTTAGACTGATAATACAATGAGTCGTATCCAAAATCTGAAAGATCAAAGAGGCACGAAACGAGGTGCGCGAGCCCGCGACGAGGATGCACGCGCGCGAAGATGCCCGCCGACGAGGCACGAAGCCTCGCCAACCGGACGAGGCGCACAGCCTCGCCAACCGAACGAGGCCCCGCAGCCTCGTCCGACCGCGCGCGCGCGAGGTTGCGCGCGCGCGACACAAGCGCGCCGACGAGGCGCACAGCCTCGCCAACCGGACGAGGCCGAGCAGCCTCGTCCGACCGCGTGCGCGACGAGGCGCTCAGCCTCGCCAACCGGACGAGGCCGTGCAGCCTCGTCCGACAGCGCGCGCGAAGTTGCATGCGCGCGGCACCTGCGCGCCTCGTTGGCCGCAGACTCGTCGCATCCGCGCGCCCCGTGCGATGAGGCCACAGCCTCGTCGTATCCGCGCGCGCCCCCGGCGACGAGGCCGCAGCCTCGTCGCGTCCGCGCACGCCCCACGCGACGAGGCCGCAGCCTCGTCGCCCCTGCGCGCGCCCTGCTCGACGAGGCGTGCAGCCTTGTCGCGCCACACGGCCTCGTCGAGCGATGAGACGGGCTCGCGTCGAGGTGGGCGGCCTCGTCTATACGGCTACCCCGCGCGCCCTACGCGCCCTGCACGCACCCCACGCACCTATCGTACAAAAACTATACCTTAGTGTATTAGATCATGCAATCCACGTCGTGCCTTGTGCACTACATGATCTGGGGGACTTAATGATAAGCCAATATTTGGATACGGTTTAAATAGTCGAAAATACCCCGAGCCTATAGAATATTATCAGCATAGCTTGAATCGGGTCGGGTCGTCCTATTCGGGTCGGGTCATCCGATCCGGGTCGGGTCACGTCAAATATTTGGCTACCAGAAGCCCACCATCCAGAAGGCCCAACGGCCCAGAAGCCCAATGACTGTGATAATCTAGGCCGTGCATCTAGGACACGTGTACGGCTCTCCTTGATTGTAGGAGGGTTACCTAATCGATGAGCCCTTATTCTCTTATAAATAGCCAAAAAGGCTCATTTATCAAGGACCTTTAGACTGACAGTACGAATAGACTCCTAGAATTCACCTCGTAACTCTTGGTATTTTGGGTAGCCTCGTCAAGGTACGAGGCCAATAGCTACCACCGACTTTTACTTCTAGAACTACGAATTGACTTGATCCTAGATAACTAGGTACGTAGGCAGCTTGGTTAGGCCAAGCACAGTCATAATTCCTCTCCAATTGGGGGTCTGGGTTGACCTCCTAGGTCATAGAATTAGCCCGAATTACTCAGCGAAATTCGTGCTAAATCATATATCAATTTATTTATTACAAATATATTTAGTAAGTGGTAATAATTCTTGCTTTGCCACAAATATTATTATTTAGAATTTATAGTTAGAATAATATATCCAATATAGTACATCTATTATCTATTATCTATTATATATATTATAGCAAAGCGGTGTGGGACCCGCTTTGCTATCTATCTTTTTTGTGGTAATTTTGAATTTTTTTTAATTGTTAAAATTATTGATTGATTTAAATGACTTTGTAATTTGAAATTTTGAGTAAAACTTATTAGTTGGAAACATAAAGGTACTAATTTAGTAATGAACATAATATAGGAATAAAAGAGAGAAAGTAATCTATCAAGCATTTATTGTTGATAACAATTACGGTAAGTTATTTATTTTTAAAATCTTTCAAAATTAAAAGACCAACAATCAAGCTCCTAATTTGTAGCCATTCTTTTATGACATATACATAACCAAAATTAAACTTCAACTAATCAAATTCAAATATATATTAAGATTCATCTTGAAAAGAATCTCATTCAATCAGTTTGATTTATTTCCACATTATTCTTCTATTCTTCTAAAGTCAATCTTCAATGTCTTCCATCATAAAAAATGGAGAAATATCCATTGAAATTCATTCGCATCACCGTGTTGCAAAGATATCAAATTATTATTTTGTTCTTCATTTGGATTCTTCCAAGAAAGTACCAGCTCCATCATTTTTCTTATTTGGTTTATAGTATCAATTTTATTTTCTTAATATTATTCACTCTCTAATTTTATTCTTTTTATCAATTCTGGATTTGATTTTTTATTGACAAATTTTTTATTTGATTTTTAATATCAAATCCATTTTCTTATCTTTGTACTGTTTGATTGTATGGACATTAAATAAAATTGTATGCTAAAATCAAAAAATTAAAGCATGTAACGTTGAGTTCTATGAGCAGCGAAATTGAGTTTTTATCCTATATATTCATTTTATTTATTTGGCTATTATTATCAACCCTAAATTTGATTTTTTGTGTCACATTTATTTTTTATTTACTTTATTCCTTACTTTTATACTACTATATTATCTCATTCACTTTATTATTTTTATTTTCGCAGTTGCATAATGTTCTTACTCACTTTTTTTGCTTTTGATTATGTTCTTTGTATCACCCCGCATTTGGTGCTTCTTTATTGTAATTTTTTTATTTGACTTCTGAAATCTATATTTTTTTCTTAGGGTAATTTTATTCTCTATAATTTTGTTCTTTTATTCATCCCTCGATTGATTTCGTTTAGAAAAACTATTTTAATTTGGTTCCTAATATCAATTTTATGCTCTTATTGTTTTTGTATTGTTTGATAATTTGGACATTTAAAAAATTGATTGCTCAATCGAAATATACAACCTAGCTATAATATTCTATGAGCAACGAAATTGGATGTTCAATCGATATATTCATTTATTTTTATTTTGATCTTTTCTATCAACCCCTTGAATTTTCTATATCACATTTTTTATTTTATTTTTATGGTTCATCTTTAAGTTTCTTTAGATTAAGGAAGTAAGAAACAAGATCAAATTATTATACTGATAAATTTCATAATTTAAGTTAATTAAAGAGAGTAATTGATTCTTCTCAAATTTAAATTCCTACACTTTTAATAAATTTACATTTTCTTAATTTGGTGCTTAGGAAAAGGTTCTTGAAATACAGTGAACTTCATTACAATTTTATTTAGTTTCAATAATTATGTTTTCAAAAAGGGTTTTCAATTTTATTCTCAAATAAAAATAATTATATATTATATCCTTTCAAAATTGAACGAAATAATAATGTTTATAAAACATATTTAAATTAATATAGACCGTGCATAGCACGGGTTACACGCTAGTTTGACAATAATAACAAATTGATTATAGTGAGAATCATTGCCGACTTGTAAGTTGTAAGCAATTAGTTACAATTTGAAGATGCATGGTCAATTAAAATTGTCAACTATTTCATTTCAATATGGGTGTCGAAAATCAAGTTGATCTATCGGTCAACTTTCTTGCTCTTGCATTATCATCTAATAAGTGTTCTTTTTTCCTATTTTTCTTCTTCTTTAAGATGTAGACTCTGCTAATGAGTTGGCGTGGTGGTCAAACTGATCCGAGTAGAGTAATAGATGTATGATGAAATAATTAAATAACAAATATAAAACAATTAGATGTAATGAAGATAATAAAAATAATGTTAAACTAATCATAATAAAAAGAAAAATAATAGAAAGAAAAATAACTAATATATTAATAATATAAAATATTTCATATAAAAAATTACTGAAAATTTCAAAAAATTAGAAGATATATAAAATTAAAATTAAATAAAAAATAATTGAAATGATAAAAAAAACAAAATTAAACAATAATATAAAAATATTTGAAATTATAATGATATAAATATAGTAAATCTAAAATTTTAAAACAACTCCATGCTGATTTAAAATATTAAAAAACAAAAAATAATATGAAATTAATATTAATTAAAATATTAAAAATAAAGTAAAAATCAATTACCTTAATAATAAAAATAACTAACTAATTTTCATTTTCCTAAAATTTAATTATTTTTCTTCTTATTCTAATTATTTTAAACTTTATTTAATACATTATAATTATTGTATATTATTTTGAAATTTTGTTTTCGAATATTTCAATTTAGCATGTAGTTCTATTTTTTGAATTTTTATTTAATAATTTTTATTTTATTATATTTTCAGTTATATATTTTGTTTCTCATCATTTTAGTAGATTCTTTTAATTTTATTTTTATCGTTTTTTATTTTTATTTCATTTATTTTAAGTTGTATTAATTTTAAACATTTTTAGATGCTTAGATTTTTTATTTTTTTATTCAACTTTTTTTTTAAAATATTTTTTATTTGTTTATATTTTATCATATGAGAGTTTAAAATTAAATGAAAAATTTTCAAGATGCCACCTGGATGAATCGAACAAAAAATTGGGCATTTTCCCTCTATAATGAGCTCTCACGTGCCATGTATGTGAGCTTTTCGTCTGTGTTTTGACAGTTCACTAATTGTATGGACAAATTGTGTTAAAAATTACAAATTTAAGAATCTATTTTATTGACTAAGAGAAATGTGGGATCAAAAGAATTTTGAATAATAAGATTACAAACAAAAACTATATTTATCCCGCAAAAGTAATTGATTAAATAGCTCTATATTGAATTCCGTTTGTGTTAGCAAACTCTGGAACAGCATAATCTCTTGTCTGAATCAACAAATTTAGTAAATTTAATGCATTGTTATGCAACGCTCATCTCAAACTCCATCGAAACCAAGAATCTCAAGCTGGGGAAAGCACTACACTCCCACCTTATCAAAACAGCTGTTATTCGTGATACATTTTTCACCAATCGCCTTATAGAATTGTACTCCAAATGTAACTCCATAGACTGCGCCACGAAAACCTTTAATGATCTCACACTCAAGAACGCCCACTCGTGGAACACTCTGATCTCTGCACGTTGTCAAATGGGTCATTTTGACAAAGCCCTTTACCTGCTCGATGAAATGCCTGAACCAAACCTCGTTACTTACAATTCCATCATTTCTAGCTTCTGTCGAAGTGGGTTTTACAAGGAAGCGATAAATGTGTTCAAAGGAATGCAAAAGTGGAGTCCTAATGCGGTGTTGATGGATGAGTTCACATTTGTTGGTTTAGCAAATGCTTGTGCTAGTTTGGCTACCGCAGAGCCATTGCGCCAGGTACATGGGGTTGCCATTATGGCTGGTTTGGATTTTAATGTGGTAGTAAGCAATGCCTTGATTCATGCTTATGGAAAATGTGGTGTGCCTGAAAGTTCATATAGTACTTTTTGTCGAATGGATGAGAAAGATGTCATTTCGTGGACTTCAATGGTGGTTGCTTACGCAAGTGCGTCCCGTCTAGAAGATGCTTGTTTGATTTTCAATCAAATGCCAGTTAGGAATGTGGTCTCTTGGACTGCTTTAATCACGGGCATGGCACAAAATGGCGAGGGAGAAAGAGCTTTGAATTTCTTCACTAGAATGCTAGACGAGGATGTTATTATCCCTAATGATGTCACTTACGTTAGTGTTTTAAGTTCTTGTGCTGATTTAGCCCAAATTGGAAGGGGAAAGCAAATCCATTGTCACATCTTTAGAAGAAGTGGTACTATATTTGATAACGTATTTGTAATAAACTCGCTAATCGACATGTACAGTAAGTGTGGGGACATGATATCGTCAATGAGATTGTTTAAGAGACTCCAAAATAAAGACATTGTCACATGGAACACAATAATAACTGGTTTTGCACAAAACGGGCATGGAGAGGCCTCACTCGGCATATTTTATCAGATGGTACAAGAAAATGGTGTAAAACCGAACGATGTGACACTCATTGGTGTATTATCGGCTTGTAGCCACTCAGGATTAGTAGCTGAAGGACTCCGAATATTTGATATGATGGAAAAGAAGTTTGGTCTGATCCCACGATCAGATCACTTTGCAATTTTGGTAGATTTGCTCGGGAGAAAGAATAGACTAAGGGAAGCGTTAGAGGTGATAGAGAAGGCTCCTTACGGTTGTGATCGTATAACAATGTGGGGGGCTCTATTGGGAACCTGTAGGGTCCATGGGGACTCGGAAATTGCCACTATGGCGGCAGAAGCTTTGTTTGAGCTCGAGCCTAAGAATAGCGGAAGATATGTAATGCTATATAATATATATGCAACGGGTGGTAGGTGGAATGATGCGGGTCGAATTAGAGGAGTTATGAATGAGTTGGATTTGAAGAAAGAAGCGGGGTGTAGTTGGATAGAGGTAAAGAATGCAAGATATGTGTTTGTTGCTGAAGATATGGCCCGAAATGTGATGGATGATGTACAACAAGTAGTTGTTAATCTTGTAAACCAAATGAAGAACGGTGGATATATACACATTGATGATGTTTTGTTTTCAGCTGAAGATGATGAAGTGCCTTAATTTGTGTAAGAAACGACGCCAACCCAACTGTTTATACGCCAATTCTTGTTGAATAGCCACAACAAGTTATATGTAACATGTGCTAATGGAGCTCATTTTATATCACTTGGTGTTTAATACCCGATATATACAAGAATTTACTGGACCGAGGGATTATGAAATGGAAGATTCCAGTTTACAGTTTTTGGAACAAAGTGGAAGCTTCATTTGGTAATAGGAATGGGGTTACAAGTCAATTTGTGAGTCAATTAAACTATGGAAAGGAATATGGGTTAATAACTTTTGTTACTCTTTTAGGTGAGGCAAATGTTGCACTGGGAAAGTCTATGTTGGTTGGTCCCAGTCCAGTTTTAGCCACATGTTTCTCGAAATAGAAGTAGTTTTTTCACCCACCCATGTGAAAACACCACCTCCAAAGGTGATTTTGTGGCTGAAAATTGGACTCGGACCACAGCATAGATTTTCCCATGTTTCACTTTAGTCCTTCATGTTCAACTTTGGTCCCCAAAATAAAATCATTTTGATTCTTAAAAGAAAAAAAATTATATTGTGCAAAATTGACTTTTATTAATTCCCTACAAAAGCTAATTTAGAATTTTTTTGGGGAGGACAAACAATTATCATTGATTTTTTCATTGGTCTTTTTTTTTTTTTTTTGTGCAATATATGATTATTGTAAAAATGTAATAATCATATAACTAATAATTGACCAGATCGATTGAGACTAAATATTTTTACATGGATTTGATTTTGTAATCAAACTGTGATTTTTTTAAATATCCATATATTATATATCATGCCCTTTTATTTACACAAAAAAAAAAAGTATGGAATATTATGGTTGGATCTTTGGTTTTTTCCTTGAGCTGCCTTAATCCGTATTCCAGGTCCAGGACACTACTAGTCAAGAAATACAAATTCCAACAAACATTTTCCAATTTCTCTAATCGTCATTGGTCAGCCAATATCATGCACTTAACGATCAAATTTAATGCTAACAATGAAGTTTATACCAACTAATTTTCTTCACAAACAGCTAAATAAACAAATACTTGATTTAAAATTTGCACATTAGTTGCATCTTCTAATTCAAGTTCATGTTAATCATGATGTTCCAAATAAACTAATCAATGGTAATGAACCCTAATTCTATTGGTAAAAACTGAGACCCAAAATATTAGGAGACTTAGATTTTACTTCCACCGAAAACAAAATAGTTATTAAGTTAAATGATTGTATTAATTATTAGTTAGTTATGATCCATTCCTATTTGGTATCATAACATATATCCTGTAACCGATTCTCTCATCTATTCTTTCTATCTATCTATCTATCTATTCTATTATAAAAGTATGGGTGTTTCTTTAAAATTTTGATCTACCTAAAATATCCTTATACAATTCACAATTTAATGGCAAAATAATCAAATAATAAATAATAAAAATAAATTGTATATCTATATCAATTAAGATGACTTGTAATCAAACACCAATGTATTCCATGTATATAAACAATCATGATTGTCGTTAGTTCACAATTAGAATGATTGTAATTATAATTATAATTATAACAATAACAGAACAAGAGTCCCACATATACAAACAATTACAAATTAATACTTAATCACAATAGTGGACAAAGACAATTGACTTGCAATCAAATACCAATGAATTCCACGTGTACAAACAACATGATTGCCATTAGACAATTAACAATTAAAATGAATTATAATTATAATTCTTTCTATTATAAAAGTATGAGTGTTTCTTTAAAATTTTGATCTACCTAAAATATCCTTATACAATTCACCATTTAATGGCAAAGTCAAATAATAAACAATAAAAATAAATTGTATATCTATAATATAATAATAAGAGTATTATATTTATATAGGACTCTACAAGTCAAAATAACATATCAAAATAGCAAATCAATTAAGATGACTTGTAATCAAACACCAATGTATTCCATGTATATAAACAATCATGATTGTCGTTATTTCACAATTAGAATGAATTGTAATTATAATTATAATTATAATTATAATTATAACAATAACAGAACAAGAGTCCCACATATACAAACAATTACAAATTAATACTTAATCACAATAGTGGACCAAGACAATTGACTTGCAATCAAATACCAATGAATTCCACATGTACAAACAACATGATTGCCGTTAGACAATTAAAAATTAGAATGAATTATAATTATAATATGACAAAAGTCTCATATTTACAAACAATTACAAGTCCAACAATTAAACATGTATAAATTTCTTGTATAAGATAAGAAAACATAAAATTACAACAAATCTTGTGTAACTTTCTTCTTTTCGATCAATTTTTTGTAAAGTATATTGTAAAGTATAGGCAAGATTTTTCTGCAATTGACAAGGAAATCCGTTATATTTCTTTGGACATATCACATTATTCTAATACACTAGACTAAAATAAATATTATCGTTGATTTAACTACTCAAAGAACATGAATAATACTTCTAAAATTATGTGTATCAGTGTATGTAATCATGACAAACTTCTAATTCAAAATTTAAACCTTCGTATATTATTATTAAGATATGACGATCAAATGCAGTTAAAGTAACCCAAATTGTACTTGTTTGATAACCTCCTTTCTTATGTATGGGTCGAAACTCTAACGTAATAGCAACTAATTACAAATATATCAAAACAATGATATAGAACTAGTTATTGCGACTAAAATAAGTTTACTGATAAACAATAGGGAATAAACAATAAATATTCTAGAGACTAAAATAAATGTTATCATTTGGCCTGTAAGGTCGATTTATCCTACTAAGCAAGCCATAGGTGTTTCTTGATCATTATATTTCATCAAAAATCCTCATAATTAATTCATAATACTATTCTCTTCTGCTAGAGACTAAAATAAATGTTATTCTTTTGTTATTCTATATATATTGCAAATTAGCTTTAAAACTAATTATTCTTCAAATAATTAATATTTATTTTTTAAATAATTTTAAACACATAATATTATAAAATTAGTATGCTACCGTGACTTTAGGATATGGACATGTAAGAAATAATAGTTTGAAAATTAGAAACTAAAATCTATTCTATTATAAAAGTATGGATGTTTCTTTGAAATTTTGATGTACCCAATATGCCTTTATGTATTTTAATTTTGAATGACAAAAGAGTCAAATAAAGGTGTATAAGTACACTAAAACTCTACAATGCATAATCCACCTTTTTTAAAAAATAAAATAATTAAATAATAAAATAAGTTGTTTATCTCTACAATATATATGTATATATCACATAAGAACTCTACGGTAAAATTTCATATAAATACTAAATCTTCATTAAAAATATAGTTAGTTTAAACATGCAGATTACACAAGTTTTTTAACAAAATTAGGTTACAATTTCTTTTATTCAAACAATTAACAAATAAGAAATATAAAAATTTCTTTCTTTGTTATGTAATTGATAAATCAAAAAAAGCATATCACAAAATATTTGATTATCAATTATCCATCCCGAACACTTTCTATTCTAAAACATGTTTTAAATACCTTTTAGATCACATTGTCAAAACATCTTCAATGTTCAACGACATGTTATAATTATTACTTTAACCCATCATATCAATCAATATTTATTCTTTATATAATTATATACCTAATTAAATTATTATTTAAATTTTCAATATAAGATACTATAAAATAAAGAATTATCTATATAATAGATTTACTTTACAAGATGATGGCTGATAATTTATTTTGTAAGTATTCACATAGTTAAATTAAATATTAGTTTTAAATATTTAATACCTTAGTTTATTTTAATTCACTTTATTTAGGAGTTTGAGTATATTGATATTTCCTCTTTTATTAACTTGATCATTCAACTAATTAAAGAAAATGTATAGTTTTTCAAATATATTTATAATCTAAATCACAAGAATTAGTAGAAAAATATTTATTAAAATTATGGCCAGTGCACACTTTATTTAAAAGAATCTCCTATTAATAGCAAACCAAAATACGATGATGTTATCAAATTAAAGAAAAAAATTGTTTCTCATTATGTTTTAGTTATTTCCCATATTTTACATTAACTGTATATACAACATGAATTTTTTTATTTTGTTAAGTAGACTCAATTTATAAAATCACAATTAGTGAAAATCAACCAACCTACTATGACTTATGAAAATTTAGATTAAGGTTTTAAGGTGAGATACATTTAATGATCTAAAAATATGTTATCTCGAGTTTAGCAAATGAAGAATAAAAAAATTTCTGAAATAAGAAATAAAAACATTACACAAGTAGGGATAAATGCAAAAAAAAACCCTGTGAAATAATTTATTGGCTGAAAACCCCCTGTGAAATAAATATAGGCTAAAAACCCTCTGTGAAATTTTTTCGTTGCAAAAAACCCCCTTGATCAGTTAGGTGAGCTACACGCGCAAAAAAAACCCTGACCGAGGGGGGTTTTTTGCAACGAAAAAATTTCACAGGGGGTTTTTAGCCTATATTTATTTCACAGGGGGTTTTCAGCCAATAAATTATTTACAGGGGTTTTTTTTTGCATTTATCCCCAATTGATATATTAATAGTTTTTCATAAAATGTTTATTTTATTTTTAGTAAATATGCCTTATAATAGTAAAAACAATAATGTTAATGATCTAAAATTTAAATATTATGAGGCATATTTACTAAAAATAAAAGAAACATTTTATGAAAAACTATCTTTAATATCGTTTTTTGTGTAAACAGGAGTAAAAGTGTATCCCAAATGAATATATAAGTAATTATTGTTTTTACTATTATGAGGCATATTTACTAAAAATAAAAGAAACATTTTATGAAAAACTATCTTTAATATCGTTTTTTGTGTAAACACGAGTAAAAGTGTATCCCAAATGAATATATAAGTACTTATATGTTAATGATCTAAAATTTAAATATTATGAGGCATATTTACTAAAAATAAAAGAAACATTTTATGAAAAACTATCTTTAATATTGTTTTTTTGTGTAAACATGAGTAAAAGTGTATCCCAAATGAATATATAAGTACAATACATAAAAGGGGCATAAAAGTAAATAAATAAGTCATTTAATGTCTAATAATCACAAAAAAATGCACATACGGCGCGTGTAGCTCACCTAACTGACCGAGGGGGTTTTTTGCAACGAAAAAATTTCACAGGGGGTTTTTAGCCTATATTTATTTCACAGGGGGTTTTCAGCCAATAAATTATTTCACAGGGTTTTTTTTTGCATTTATCCCCAATTGATATATTAATAGTTTTTCATAAAATGTTTATTTTAGTTTTAGTAAATATGCCTCATAATAGTAAAAACAATAATGTTAATGATCTAAAATTTAAATATTATGAGGCACATTTACTAAAAATAAAAGAAACATTTTATGAAAAACTATCTTTAATATTGTTTTTTTGTGTAAACATGAGTAAAAGTGTATCCCAAATGAATATATAAGTACAATACATAAAAGGGTCATAAAAGTAAATGAATAAGTCATTTAATGTCTAATAATCACAAAAAAATGCACATACGACGCGTGTAGCTTGAGGGTTTTCTAAAAGAAAAGATTGTGAATCCTCGTTCGCATCTAGGATTCAAGGAAATATTCTAATCTAATGGTAGAGGGGCTATAACGAGCGAAACCCTCGTTTTGTGTTGCTGAGACATGTTCCTTCCAACGTGGATTCACGTAGAACATCGCGCCACCAACGTGTTTCGGAGCCTTCGGCCGTGAGAGGAGAGGGTCCTTTGGCTTCCTCACGCCACACATGGAGATTTTTCCATTGATAGATAAGAGGCCCCCCTTGAACAAATTCTTAAAGGACCTAACTGACCGAGGGGGTTTTTTGCAACGAAAAAATTTCACAGGGGATTTTTAGCCTATATTTATTTCACAGGGGGTTTTCAGCCAATAAATTATTTCACATGGTTTCTTTTTGCATTTATCCCTTAAAAGTATACAGAAATAATTATTGAGAAGAAAGAAAAAGTGGAGTGTTTGATTACTAAAATTAAACAAGATATATATATATATATATATATGTAAATTTATTTAGTTACATTATTGATCATGTTTCACTTTTTAATAACTTAATTCTTTCCAGAATTAATTAATTCATTCTTATGCAATCAATAATTTAATTTTTTAGATAACTAACTTAATTAAGTGATAATTTATTTAGTCAAATTTAAATCATTAACATCTTTTAAACTAAACAACAATTATATATATAAATCACTTAACGGAATCATATGCTTCACGTTCAACGAACATGTTATTTACTAGTAATTTTAAAAAACAACTCATTAAACAATTTAAAGAGCATACACATATATGCCCAAGGCTTGTCAGCCTAATAGTACCAATTTTTAGTTTCACGTGGAATGTTATAGTCTTTAAGGTCTATTACCCATGCTAAAATCCATGCTCAAAAAAACTATTGACCCAAGTTTGTGAATATTCCATTCGTCTAGAATTAAAAAAAAAAAAAAAAAAGAGCTTACACATATATTAACAACTTAGTAAACTGTTTGTCTCTTTTGGAACCCACCAATTTTTCCACGCACAACTGGAAGAATTTATGGCCATTCCAGTCCAGTCCAATCCTCCCTTTGTAGACGGTAAAGACTTTGAACTCATTGCAGAAAAAATGGCAATTCACCACTCTCTTCCTTCTCGTATTACAAATACATATATATATTATATATATATATATATATATATGTTAGCATACATAACTTCTTCAAAGAACTTCTTTTGATCCAAAGAGACCAGTTAGCAATTGCATAATGGGAAAATCAAATGACTTCAAATTTTGGGATGAAAAAGTACCAAATGACTCTGAAGTAGTAGTCACTCCACATTCTCCTATATTGTGGAAAAAAACAACTAATTTGCTGCCACACAAGCACCACTACACCAGCATGTCCCCAACATCACGAATAAGAGGCAGAAACGAGTTTACCGAGATGATCAACAACATTCCAGAATCTTCGTATGAGCTGTCACTGAAAGATATAGTTGATGATCACCAAAAAATAGAAGAGGTTCAAGAGAACGAAGTAGCAGAAAAGGAAAAGAAAGTGAAGCATAAAAGAGAAAACAAAAAACCACAGAAGAGCAAGAATTGCAAGTCTAGTCAAATATGCAGTAGGACTGAGAGTGAAGTTTTCTTGTTAAAGATGTTTTTACCTGCATCTCTGGCTTCCAAGCCATCACAAATTTCTCCATCTGAGAAACATGATTGGTGGAAGATGATATCTGCAGCTGTAACACGAAATACCAACAGAAGCACAAGTGATACCAATCCCACTAGAACCAGGTATATCTATGCTCTTAGTTGTAATATATATATATATATATATAACGTGAAGCTTAAAATATCACATCAGTGATTGTTGTAGTTTCAGTAAAAGATAAGATAATAAAAGCAGCTGCAAGCACATATCTAACTCACCACATATGCAGTGAATGTATCTTATGCCTAATAAATTCTCATATCATTCAGTGGTGAGAAAACGTTGATACCTTGTCAAAAGTCCTTCAGCAATAAGAAAAGCATATCAAGGGGACAAAAAGGATGTTTATTCTGATAGACTTGGCCGAATTGCAAAAATATTATAATCGAGACAAGCCCAACAAGGATCTGTACACGCAGTTACAATACCAAATATTGTGATACTCTTTGATTGGAATGATTATCTACTTTTTCATTATAGATCTGTCTGAAGAACAAAATAAAAGCTAGACACATAAAAATAGTCTCCACATCATTCTTAATTGTTTGCATCATCTTCAATATCACCTAAAATAGCTCCTCTTACTTTTGACCTGCCAAATGACATACTGGTCAGTAAACTGAATTTATTGCAACTGATTGAAAACATTTTGGATATAGAATATAGACCTGCGATGAGCTGGTGCAACACGGTTAGGAACTCTATTCGAGCTTGGACTGTAGGTAGCCTGTTTGCCTGCAAATTGATATATGATTTGTCATTTCAAACAAGGTATATTGAAATCCTACATGTAGAAAAGCGAGAAAGAATTCATCGTATATCATGTCGGCAGATAATTGATACCTATAAGATCAACTCCTAATTACTCACATAACAGGAACCGAAATACAGGAATTTAAGCATTCATATGTCTGACATTTTCAACACTACAAATAATAGCAAAATTGAGGACATGGATATTGAAGAAGGATTTGGACACAAGAGAGTAGGGGTGTGCATCGGTTCGGTTCGGTCGAAAACCGAACCGAAATTTCGGTTTTTTCAGTTTTCGGTTTTCCAAAATTACAAACCGAAACCGAACCGAAAAAAGTTCGGTTCGGTTTTTAACCAAAATAACCGAATTTCGAAAAAAAATAGGAAAAATCACATTGTTCGGTTTGGTTTTTCAATTTTTTTTGTAACTTCGGTTTTCAACCTACTCTTTTATATATATTTTTAAAGTTTTATTAATATATAATACTTATTAATTATATATAAATTAAAATAATAATTAATATATATTATATATTTCGGTTTTCGGTTCGGTTCAGTTAACCGCGCCTAAAAACCGAAACCGAACCGAAAACCGAAATTTTGCAAAAATAAAAACCGAAAACCGAACCGAATTTTTGGTTTTCGGTTCGGTTGATTTTGAACACCCCTGCAAGAGAGCATCCCTTACTCGATCAAATATTAAAGAGGCTAGTCAACTGATACAACATCAAAGTCTCCATTTATTGCCCAGAAGGCATGACTAGTGTTAGTTTCAATGAGCTTATTAAAACTTTATTCTATTCTAATATGCTTGATCCAACTCTTAGCAGTTTAACTAACTTGTACCGAGCCTATCCTCCCTTTAATTTTTAGACAATATAATCATCTTAAGCAGGCTAAAACACTATGAGCCTCAAAACTCCCATTCAACAACCTCAATGCAGAAGTCATGTATAATATACATATCCTTCTAAAATAGATAAAGGCAATGTTGTTGATGTTAACATCGAATTTATCCCTACACAGATTGGATATATACTTCCTTCTTGAACTAGAAAGTTCCACTAACATGAACGATTCCTTTCACTAAAGAGAATGTACCTGGTGAATCCAGTGAAACCAAAGCAGATGTAGAATCTGAATTCTCTCTCTGTGATTTGTGCTTTTTTGAATACAATACCATGTCCAACTGCTTCTGAAGAGTGTCATTCTTTTCCTGACAAAAATATGGAGGACGCAATTATTTAGAACGGTACACTGGGATCACAAATAAGACAAATAAAATATATGTTAATTACCAATTGCATAGATCAGCAATTCAGGTTATGATATTCAAATTTATTCCATAGTCTACCTCTCAAGTTAGGGACTGTTTTGGGGAGCTTCTACACCTGTCTAGTGCAAAAATTAAGTGCTCATGAGAAATGTGGCTAAACTAGATTTGTGTTTAAAATTGATAGCGATTTGATAGTTAATAAAATTGATTAGAATATTAAGTTTTCAAATCAACTTATCGGAGATATTTGAGAAAAGATTAACATATTCTTACACAAAAATTTTCTCTGCCTTTATCCATTTTATTTTCTTTGTTATTTCTTCTTTCTCTCTTCATTTTGTCATCAATTTAGCATAAACAATTTGTCAAATTTAAAGTTTCAATATATTTAGTTCCCAACTAGTGATCCTTAACTAAGTGCAAACGCATTTCTTAAATTTATACCGAATTTTTTAAATACACATCAAAAACGCTTCTGTATCCAATCTTTAGGTATCGGCACCATTAACTAGTCAAAATTGACATTAGTGACAGGTGGGAATACCTGCTCAGCAGCTACGACTTTTGTCAACTGGTTTGTGCTCTCTTTCTCTGAAGATACGGACACATAGGTACAAGAGTTAACTAACACTTGAATTTAAAAGAAATAATAAATGAAGCAATTTAAAGACCAATAAAAGAAGGTACACGTAGTACACCACAGACATGACATTATATCCATGTCATATAACATTGGGGAAATTCTATCCCGGACCCTGCCCAATGCAGCCGGTCCGGGATAGCCACACATTTCAGGGTGGGTGGGTGTTAAAATACAACACCCACCCATACAAATGTGTGGCCCCCACCTGAAATGTGTGGCTATCCCGGACCGGCTGCATTGGGCAGGGTCCGGGATAGAATTTCCCTATAACATTGTGCATCCAATGTATATCATGGATATATATATATATATATATTATGAAGAAGTGAACAATTAAATTATAAGCAGCATTAAAGTCTACAAATAAAAGTTACTGTAACTTCAGATAAGATAAAAGCCTTTGATTGTTTAAAGCTAAAGAGACAGACTGATTAACCATAAAAAATGTGAATTCAGAATAAAGACTTCTTTAACATTTTAAGTTAGGTTTCTTTCTCATATCCCTTTCTTTCAATTTCTCTTTTATTTATGTATTCCATATCCTACCTCTTCTGAGGAGTTGCACCATCACCACTCCACATAACACTTGGGAAAAATTATGATGAAAATTTTACATGTTTAATTAATACTAAATTGATCAAAGGATCTGATCCTTATGAATCATGAGTCCTTCCAGCAGCAAGTCTACATATTGGGCGACAACATAAGCACAGCAAAGTTAGATCAGATTTACTTTAGTCCATCACGGAGTCTCCAAGCAAGCCACTATATTCTAGTAACATTAAACTTCTAATATCATATTCACACAAGTGTCTCCAATTTACATTGAGATATCGAAAGAAAACTAGTTACAAGTGCGCATCACAATTCAGTTGAAAGTGTTGAATTAGTCAAAGGAAAGAACAAATACTAACAGTTTTAACACAAAAATGGAAAGAGACTGCCCCTACTAAAAGAGAAAGCTTACAGTATTTCATGTTTGCAAGTTCAACGACATACATAAAGATGGTCTCTCTTATTCATATTTTGTTACAATTGTGTACAGTCCAAATCCTTATCATCCCATCATATAAAAATTCGAGGCGGAATCAGATAAAGAATGTAAGCTAAGATGGAGACAATGAAATAAAAGGAATTAAAACACATGAACATATATAGTTCTGTAGTCGATTTTAAGAGAAACTTTTAAAGTTATGACTGTTCAATAGTTCTACACTAAGGAAAAGTCTGTGAACCCTTATGCAAGAGATTCACCTGAAACACGTTGAGATAAATTAATAATGTACATTTTAGGATATAGGCAATAGAAGACCTTTTATAAGTGAATTTTGTACATCCTTGAGTTCTGTGTATAGCTCCATTGAAAGATTGGCCATTGCCTCACAAGCAGCACCATCAACAAGTTTACCAAGTGAAATAAAAATTCTTGGCATTCCTTTTGCCTTTTGGGCAATTAATTTAGCAGAAGCACCTAAAATCAGAACATAAATGAGATATAAAGTAGATGTGTTTATTATTAAATACTCATATATAGAAACATGATAAACTAATTACAATGCATAAAGCAGACAGCAAAGCATCACTCTCAACATGTCCACACAGGTAACCATGTCAATTACAGATATTAGAAAGAGACAAGATTTCTCAGACAATTTACGCTTTTTAGAACTAAAAAGTGGTAAATAAATAAACTGGCGCGTATTTCCCCCTCAAGAATTACATCCATTCACGTCGCCTAATGTTATGGAGCAAGTGTGTATTGCAGCTTCCAAACAAGAAATAATGATGTTGATTAGCAATTTAGCACTAACCCACTTTTAAACGATCTTGTACCGTTTTAGCCAGACATCCCAAATAGAAAAAAAAGAACCATGGAGTTATCTTTAATAGAATGTGTATAAACTTATAAGTGTGTATTATTATGTCCTTTGCCATTTTAGGCTCAGTAGTTTCAGAAATGAAAAAGAGGAAAAGAAAACCTATGATTGATAAGATTTTTATCAAAGTACTTTGTCGATGATCAACTTCCTTAAGCTCAACTACACTTATTGGAAGGGAAAATGTCTTGTCATCTACATAAATCTATACCAACTCTTGAGACTAGGAACTGAGAGTGTAAGCTGGTATTTAATGCAATGAAACTAACTCTAAAAAGTTCATCAGCAGAAAAGAAGCACCAAACTGAAGCATATATCAACAGTTACAAGTATAACACCACAAAATATTATTCAGATCAATGTCTCCAAGTAATCACTTTGTTCATATGTGGCTTCCCATAAGTGCTGCCTCCTTGTGATGCATCACATCCAACCTTCCTCCAAACAACTAAACCATAGATTCAATTCTCACCACCTCCTCAGTAAAGAAACAACGAGACCAGAACTCCTAACAAATCACCATGGCTTAACCATAGCAGTAACATGTTTTTTAACAGAAACATTACATAGATTAGCATATGCATCACAATTCAAAGACAGAAATCTACATATATATATATATATATAATTACATGCTTACTGTTTGAACAATAACTTCAGAACAACATGGGGACCACGTGGAAGTAATCATCCGAAAGCAAAAATATTCCCAAAAGAAGTATGAAAAATAACTTTTTGTGTGAATGGAATATATTAAGAGTTCATTTAGCTCAATGTAACTGCTTTCGTAGTAAATGGAATAGGAAAGAAAAAGTCATGATATAACTCATATAAGAGAAGCATTTTTATTGTACAAGTGGAGAAAAAAATGTCTAATTGGCCCACATTCTGTCAATTTATCAGAAGTTGTCAAAGCATGCATATTCTCACATGTCTTTGGCAGATATAACAATGAATCTACATTAATAGCATGAGGAAATCTTCCAGGAAACAACTTACACTAAATGTCGGTATTCGGTAATGCTAAAAGAAAGAAAACAAAAATTCCTTCAACATAAGGTATAAGCTACAAACTTCAATAAAAACAAAGTCAACCAGCTACCACAAAAACATTAACACAAACTTGTGCAACTAGGGAGGAAAGACAGGAGAATTTGAACATCATAATGTTTTTCAAATGACTTAATCCCAAAAGTAAATAAACTGCAAGAAATGAAACAATTCATTTTCCCATAGCCAGACTATAGGAGTATGAAGTTCCTCTATTTTCAATTCCTCTCCCATAACTTCTCTCTTATTTGAAAATTGAACGCAGAAAAGCAATATCAACAAAAAGACAAGCTTAGTGGTATTAAATTACCGCCTGATCCCGACGAATCCTCCATAATAAGCTTCACCTCTCCAGATTTTAGGGAAGTCGTAATATAGTCTAAAAATTCAGACCATGAGCCACCAATTCCAATATCATCCCTCTGTATTAAGAAAAAGGAAAGGAATAATGATCAGTTGGACAAGGTGGAACATAAGTGTAAAACATTTAACAGAAGGATTCATTTGAAAAAAATTTAGCATATCATGGAAGCACTGTTGTCCCTTGAGTGCAATGTGTGTTGGGAGAATCTGAGTCTCAATCGCAAGCGTGATCTTGTCCTTATACTATATATTATGACAAATCATACTAAAATTTATGTCACAATCACTATAGTTGGAGTATAGATATCATATGTTAGCAGCTTGTTATAAGTATAACAAGCTTGACTCATCCAATCAATGGCTTCTCTATAGACATTAGCTATCTGATTTGTGGATTTTTCATTGAGACACAATAACCTTTTGCATCAATTTTCTTGCACAGAGTGACAATATAGTCAGCTTCCTTATAATCACAGATCTATTTCAGGGAATGAGAATGCTCAAAGTAAAGATCTTGTAACATATTCTTCAATCAGATCAGCTTAACACTGAAGAGTGCCATATATCCCTAATTTGACTTAGTATTATATCCAGCAACGACATATTCATCCTTCTCAAAAGTCCTTTGGTGGTCCTACATCTGTTTTATGACATTGAAACTAGAGAAATATTTTCCAGCCCTGTTACATCAATATAATCAATTTAACATACACAAATAGGTAAACCTTAGCAGCTGTGAATGTCTACAAAAGACAAAGTGTTCAACAACACATCTCTAGGGACCAAAATCTTTCAATTATTAATTGTATAATGAATCCACTTCGATGGACAGGAAACCAGATCAATGACAGAAGTCACTCTAATTGAATTATAAATGTACTATCTGCGTTTAGCTTAAAACACGGAAATAACAGCCCCTTATGCTTTTATTGGAGTTGGAGGCCAAAAACAACTATCTAAAATAAACTGAATACAAATTCGGGTTCATTAACTCGATACAGAGACAGCCAACAAATGAAAAACGGGTTAAGAAAAGTCATTCACTCCAGCTTTGTACTATACTGCTGGTTAAGCTATATCTTCCTGCAACACTGCCATTATCAATCACTAAACACCAAAAACCTAAACCTTAAAAAGTGGAAAGCCCATGTAAGCAAACAAACAAACAAAAAAGGATTCTCACTGCTCCAAATATTATACTGTGATCAATAGTGTTATTCCGACACAATCCGTTAAAAGACCCTTCAATAATTGGGAGAAGAGAGTACTTCTAACCCAAAAGGATGAATTTGAATTGAGAAATTGAAAGAATAAAAAACAGAGAAATGAAAGCTGACCAAGTCTTCGAGGTGCTCTCGGGACTTGACGGCGTAAAATGTGTTGGATTGAAAATCGGTGGCGATAACTTGAAGGTCATTTCCATGGCCATGATGTACGTGATACAGAAACGGCGCCGTTGGGGTGGTGTGCTTCGAGGACGATTCTGCCATCACTTTGCCGAATATTGGACCCATTTCTTTGAAACTCATTTCTTTTTTCCTTTGGGTGTTGATCCTTTTGTTCCCTTCTTTTCAGTTCTTAAGGGTGAAAAGTTGGAGTCCACTGATTTCATGGCTCTTGATTCCATATCATTGACTGTAATGTTAAATATGTTGTTGATAAGCAAATTTGAAGACCAAAATTTGGGTCTATCTTATTATTATTATTTTTTTTTTGATCAAGGTAAAAAAACATTTATTGATAGATCAAAAACAGTACACAAGTCACCGGGCATACCCGGGAAAACAAAATAAAATGAGAAGACATTGAAAAGTTTTTACAAAGGCATGCTAGTCTAAGGCGCCACCCCTAGACTTAAAGTCTATACTAGTCTAAAGCGCCACCCCTAGACTTAAAGTCATCACTATGCAGATCAAGCCGGCAACTTCCTCTTTCCTTTATCAACGTTCGTAACAGAAAACAGTACCCGAAGGTTCACAAGCGGCTGAATATTTATTCCAGAAGGGCTTATTCGACCTAATCGTACCACGTAATCCTTTAAAAAGCATTCTGGTTGAGTTATTTAAGTTCCACGCCTTCTTTCCTTTGAATTCGAATTCAATCAAGTAGAGCGCACTAAGTGCCATTTTTTCTTTGTAGCAAACAAGTAGTTAGCTTATCGGAATCAAAGTAAATAAGAATGGATTTTTCTTTGGTGATCTAAGATCTAATTGTACTTCCCTTTATCAATTTTCACAATAGGCTGGTCACTGGTGCTTCTTTTTCTTCTTTCGGGTGACTGGAATAAAAGTTTCTTCATCATTAGATGATTCACCTATATCAGTAGCAATGTTCGTATTCAGATTCGAGTCCCGTTCCTTTGTACCGCGCAAACCCATTCGAGCAACTCCTTCCTTTGATTCTGCCATTGGTCGGTCATCTTTCATTTCACCATCTGGGTGTTCTTCCTTTGATTCTTCTTTAGGATTTTCTAGTCCGTCCTCTTTCGTTTCCTCATCTTTTAAAGGTTCCTTATGTGCCTCAGTTCCATCATTTCCCTGTCGGGTCAAGGCCGCGGCATTCCTGATGTGCTCAACTGACTTAAGCCATTCTAAAGTATCCTTACGCCAAGTTTGCCTATTTACCCCTTGTGCAGCTGGTCGTGCACTAGTATCCTTATGTGCAGTCTCGGCAGTCTTGATGTTCTCAGTCACCATCGGTTCCGCAGTCCCATCATTGCCCTGTCGGGTCAAGGCTGCAACCTTGGCCGTGGTATTACTCTTTTGCTCTAATCCTTGCCGGGCGGATCTATCAGGTGCATCCGCATCATCAGTCCCAATGCGCACAGGGAGCTTTGGCCACTCATCATTTGGTCGAGATTGCATATTTACCCTTATTGTGCCTGGCCGAGGTTTTTGTGTTGCACCCGCAGACACGCGCGCTTTTATCCTTTCCTTGTGCCTCTCACAGCCATCATCCGCATGACCTAATTGCCTACATTTAGTACAGAATTCTGGTAGGAACTCATAGTCTACATGTTGTAGACGAACCTTATCATTCAGTAGTCTCAAAGGTATGGATTTCACTAGTTCTTTCGAGGCGTCCACTTCTACTAATACCTGGGCATATGCGAATCGCTCTTTGGTTTTAGTGAACGAATCAGTAGCAATGGGGTTGCCAACCCTCGAAACAATCTGACTTATTTTTTTAAATTTGGTACTTCTAAAGTTCATATCAATTAAGTATCTACTAGTGCTCCGTATTTTTTAATATCTAAGTGTATGTCCACGGAGCAGAGCAGGTTCAAAGGAGAGGCGGTTGAACAAAAGGACTTCAAGTTTGATATGAAACCACCAAGATGTCCTTTAAGGACTCTCCAAGCCCATACTAACAATGTATGGGTCTTTGCACATGCATTGACCCGACGGTCAATGTGCATGGAACAAGATAGACATGCCCATTCAGTTTCCAGAACCGTAGAACCGAACCGGTTCGAACTGTGGTCAACAGTTCCCGAACCGTGTCAACAGTTCCGAAACCGTTGACCACGGTTCCCGGTTTAGAATCGGGAACCGAAATCATGCCTCACGGTTCGATTCCAGTTTCTCGATTTGAGAAACTGGAACCGGCGGTTTTTGTTTTTGTTTCAAATTTTGACTGTTGAAATCAAGTGGCCGTTACAATTTAAAAATAACGGCTATATTTTCAAATTTTTTGATATTTTACGATTTTACCCCCAAAATTTTCTATGAATAATCCTTCAACATTAACATTTTTCCTACACCATCTCCAATCTCAATCTTCTCAATTTCTACTATATTCTTCTATTGTAAAATTACAATTTCTTAGTTTGTTCGTTCAATATTCAATTCAATTATATTCGTATTTTGGTTATTAGATAATTTCCACTTTTACTTCAACTTACTAAATTAATATGTCTAGTGGTCGAGAATCATCGTCATCTTCAAAATTTGCCCGATTCTTCAAACGAGGGTCATCATCTTCTTCATGCCCACCTCCAGCCCACCACCTCTATTTGATTCTAATCCTATCGACATCGATTTGGACGACGTCGAAATTGATCTCGAAGGAACTAACACTGCCAACTATGCCGCTTTTAAACAATTTCTTACAGAGAATCCGGACATTCATTCTCAAGAAGAAAGTGGAGCCCCGAATACCGAAATGCATGGTGGTGGAAGAAGAGCTCCGAGACCACCAACAGAGTCAAAAAGTTTAATTTTCATCTATCACATGATGAAAATCGAACTTTTCCAAGAAGAGGGAATGCCGAAGAAGTACTTGATCAAATGCAACTATTGCACAAAAGTGTACACCATGAGGTCTGGTGTAGGATACAGTTCATACAAGAAGCATCTCGAAAATCACCATCCCAACAAAATTCGGCATCGATCCTACATGTTAGGAATTTTTTTTGTTAGAAGTTTTGATGATGACAAGATAGGACTTAATGTTAGACCCCTGAAAATGTAAGTTTTGTTTTTCATAAAAGATAATGTATCAAGCGATAGGATGATTATCGAGTTGTAACTTTTAGATTAGGTGCTTTTTTGTTTGTCCTTTTAGTTTTGCTTATCTTTACGCTTGAAGCGTTAGTAGAATTTTGAGTGAGTCTATTAATACAAAGAGGTTTGAAGAAACAGCAAGAGCGAGCGATAATTTGAAGGTCATCCGTAATATCGTATATCTCAAGCGACATTGTTCTACAAGTGACTATCCATGTCCAAGACTGACGCTGAGTTACTGATAGCTTTCATCCTAGGCAATTGAACATTCAGATGTCATATCAATGCATTTAATGTTCAACGTGCATTTATTTAAAAGCATGTAATGCTTGTCAAAGGCATTTAATGCATACACTGTTGATGAAGTACGGAGAGCACCAAACCCATTGGATGTCAACATAAGACAACTGCCGCAGTCTGAACAATTGCAGCAACATATCCAGGATTCACCAACCCTTCTAACTTATCTGAGTGGAAAATTTACACCCGCCTCAGAATGTATCTAACGAATCTTACAAATGGTCTCAATGGATCTAATGTTTGATCTCAATGGATATATTCAGAAACTGTATATAAATAGAAGTTCAAGAATAAGAAGTGAAGCGCAATAGAACAAACACACAAAAGAGATTCAAACAAGTGAGAAAATTCACGAGCTTAAACGTTCACATCTTAAGTCGAAATCCTCTCTTGTTTCTGAACTTCACCCTTAGAAAAAACTCGAATCCTTAGCATCCATTCAAATCGATATTTTTCTATCTCTTTCTCAAGAAGAACTCAAACTGAAGAAAATATCAACAAAGTTGTTTGACCTTTGCCAAAACAAACAAACCAATTTCTGAGTGAAATTAGTCATCCTCTCTTTCAAACTGTGTGTGAGGAAAGTTGTAGGATATCTATAGTATTTCTGTGTGAGAGAAGCAGATCACTAAAAGTGTTCTTGGAGGCAGACACTTGTGTAGTTAAGGAGCTCAAGACATTTTAGTTTAATCATTTTATTGGAGAAGACTCAATGTGACTCTTCAGATTCAGTATAGTGAATTCCTCCGTGAGTGAAAAAGAAAGACGTAGTTGGGATTACACCACCCAACAAACCTTGCAAACTGTGTCTCATTTACTTATTACTTTATTTCTGTTATTTATCGCACATTCATTTAAATTCAGCAATGTAGTAGAGATTATTTGTTGCATAAAAGAGTTAGTGCAGTTTCCATATATTCTTATTAATTGTGTCTCTGCCTAACATAAACATTACATCAAGCCAAATACTCTGATTATATATTCCGCTATGCATTTAAAAGGTGAATCTAAGTGCAGTTCACTACATCTCTTTGTAGTTGTCTTAACTGATTCTAGGTTAAACTCTCTTACCAAGTCTTTGTGCTCAAGTTCCTTTCAGATCTTTACTGAAAAGAAGAACTTGTCTTTAATCTCACGATTAGTGAAAAATTAGTAATAAAGGATCAGGGTCTATTCAACCCTCCCCCTTCTAGACCCTTATCTAAACCACTTGGGACCAACACTACACAAACTCAAATTTGAGCTACAACCGGTAGCTCGCAAGGTACAGATTATACCCCCCTCTTTCGTTATAGTGAAGCAAACGGCCGTCGCCAATTGACAAAATTTGTTTGTGCAACACACCAACTCTTCAACTTTGCTGATAATGAATTTTATGAAAATTTTGCAAAATTAGCTTTTAACCCTTCGGCTTGAAGAGTTCCACGAACTACACTAACACGTGATATTGCAAAAGTTGTTAGTGAGTATAAATATATTTTAATAGAGACGTTTGCTTCACTACAAAAAAAAAGTTTCAATATGTGCGGATATTTGGACCGATAACTACCAAACCAATTCTTATATGGGTGTTACTTCGCATTGGATCGATGATACATGGACAATTCAAAAATATTTGATTGCATATAGGAATTTTCCATCACCACATTTCGCACAAGGAATTGCATATAAAATTATGACAATTCTTCAAGAATATAATTTGCAACAAAAAATTTTCTCAATTTCGTTTGATAATGCTAGTGCCAATATGTTATCCTTGCCTATGTTGATCAACTTATGTCAACCAACTTGTGGAGGAAGATTTTTTCACATTCGGTGTCTATGTCACATTCTAAATCTTAATTTGTATTCAAGATGGTTTATTATGTTTTAGTGATCACATCAACCCTATTCGGATGGAAAAAAATAATTATGAAACACCAAACTTTGTTAAAAAATGGTCAAAATTTTGCAAAAACAATGGAATACATCCGAAAAAATTTGTTTGGGATGTCCCCCAGCGTTGGAACTCTAGTTATAAAATGTTAAGTGATTCTTATGAATACAAAGAGGTTTTATGTGATTTTTTTGTGCAAAACTCAATAAACGATATTCAATTGTTTACAAAATCTTGGGATAGTTGTGCAAACTTGATTCTACTTTTAAAAATTTTTAAAAATGCAACAAAAGAACTTTCTGGTTCCTATTATTCCACTTCACCCCTTGTAGTTGATCATTGTGTTGCAATTGCGCTAACATTTTTTTATTACAAAAAAGACCCAATTTTAAGTGAACCTATTTACAAAATGAGAACATAATGGGTCAAATATTTTAATGAAATCCTGGACATATTTTAATTGCTAAAATGTTAGATCCTAGAATTAAAGATGATGGTTTAGTTGAACTTTTAAGCCTTGTTTTGTAAGGAGGATAGGATATGAAAGGATGCATAAGTTATCCATCACACCTTAGGATTGCAATTTAGATAAAATAGACTTGATAACTTGATTAATCACAATTACCCATATACCCCTGGATATTACTGATTGTTCATTTCCTAAAATCAAACCCAAACCTTGTTTCCTCCCCCTTGAGAGAGGCGATCTCCATCTTTCTTCGCTTGAATGTGTAACCGTCTAAACCCTCCTATATTTGCGTTCACGGACGACAACAGTACGAGAACGGCACTTAATTTGCAGTGGGCATTATTCCGATTCTCGTTGATCTTTCAGATGATATGGAGGCTAATATCAGCAACTTCGTCGATCTTGTAAAGATCAAATGGCTGATCAACGGTGGAGATATTGTTTTGATAGTCTCATATATTGTTCCTTCGTCTACTAATCGAACCGCGTTTCAGCCGATTCAGGTGAAAACTATCACATATAGATGACTGAATTTTGTATGTTGAAACTACGTTTCCTATTTTTCATCCTTACGAGTCTTGTAGATTTTCAAGAAGAACTATTATATGATTTCCTCCAAAATAGGTATCTGCAATTTGGATCTTTATTTGAATTTGAAATAGTAATTTAGAACATTCATCAAACGTGTACAGATAGTAAGTTAAAATTTCCCTAAAAAGTTTTAGTTCAAATTTTTCTGAAACTTCTAAACTATCCTGAAATTTGATCAACAATGGCAGCCATAGCAACCGCCGCCGCGACATCACTATTCTTCCTTTGTCTTTTGAGCTCTCAAACCAAGCTCAATTTAATAACCCCTTCTTTGGGCTCTTCATCATCTTGTTTCCTTGCAGGTGGGGATAAGAAGTTGGTGCAAGTAGTGTCTTTATCCTCTTATTCTGATTTCAATAAGAAAATGTGTGCAAGGCGGTTTGGGAAGGCAGTTGTGGTGACTGCTGCCGATTATTACCCCACTCTTGGAGTGCCTAAATCTGCTACTAGCAAGGATATTAAGGCTGCTTATAGAAAGTTAGCTAGGCAGGTAAAGGGCAGGAGATTTTTGCGGTTTTCGACTTTATTGTGGTGTTTCTACTTTATTTGCAATGTGTGATGGGTTTTTGATATGTTGGTTCTTGATGCCAATTGAAGTGACTGTTGCCTTTATTTAGCTCCTTTGGATTGTTGACGCCACTCAGTTTTGATATGTTTATCAAAACTTGATTCTTAAGTAGTCATGAAGCCTAATTTCAACTATAACCACAACCATCTGTTTATGATGGACCCCGTGTGGTCCCATCATATGGATGAATGTGTTTATGGTGGAATCCAAAATTTTGAGGGCTCGTAGGAATGATCTGAGCCTTTATACATATTGTGATGTCGTATTGTTAAAGTAATTCATATTGTTTGATTAACCTCAGTAACTTGCTCGTTTGGGAACGCAATTAGATTTTAGTCTCATCCACATATACAATACTATGCTGATGCGAAGCTGACTGTACTGCCTCCTATTGATTCTTTGGTTTGAGAATTGACATTTGGCTTTTCTTTGCTTTTAGTATCACCCTCATGTCAATAAAGAACCTAGAGCAACTGAAGGACGTAATAATACTAGTATTTTCTGATGTCTGATTTTTATCTGATTGTTTGAACCGAAAAATTTATCATATTGATGTGGTTCAGCTTGTTGAGTAGAAGCATTGTTTGTTTATATTGGAATTTGAATTGTATAATGTCAACTTAATTGTTAGTATTAGGTTCAAGTAGTTTGAATCATGGTGATTTTTACACGTACGTTTTTTTTTCATAAAGTATGATTGCATATTTGAAGTTTTTATTTTGACTGACATGGCATATTTGTTTTTTGTTAAAATTGAGCATCAAGTAATACCTTGTTTATTCTCTCTCAACTACTGGCAGATTTCTCTTAAAATCTTTTCCTGTAATTTAGCCCTCCACTTATTATTTCCATCAAATTTGAATGCTAGCTTGATATTTGTAGTTATGTGATTGAGTATCTGGATTAGCTATGGAACTAGTATATAGAACACTTGTATTTCATGCCATTTGATATAGATGAAATGCCTCGGAAATTTGCAGGTCAATCTGGAACGTCTTGGACGGGTTTTATTCAATACTGAGGGTATCTGTACCGATACTGAGGGTTTTATTCAAATGTTTATGTGCTTTCTCATGTTGCAAATAACAATATTTATATATACTCTTCCACGGTTGGTAGCGTTTCATTTTATTTTGTTTCACATTTTGCTTTTGAAAGCTTGTCCTCAGATTTTGACCGTAGTGCTCGTGGTTTTTGTTTCTTCAACTTGGTTAGGTAGCGATAGTTGAGGCATACTTGAACATGTTCATTGACTACAATCAGGTACATTATTTCAATTTGTTACTCTTCATATATTGTTAACAAATTTGAACCAAATTAAAAATAACCTCAGAATTAATTTTGATTAGTCTACTTTTTTGATAAATTTACTTTTGATAGATAGCATGTGATTATAATAAATTTCTTATATGTGGATTATGTCTAGGGTTATGCCGAATTTTACAAATTAAATGATGAATTACTTCACACAAATAATGCTAAAAGCTTGATCTTTTTGGGTGATTGACAATACTTGATGGATGTGTATTTTTCATTCTATCTTGTCAACATTAATGTCATGTTTAGATGTCATATTTCTAACATGTAACTTCACTTAATGACGTCACCTTTTGTTTTTGACGGCTTGTAGTATTAAATGCCATGATTCTTCCACTTTATCCCCACAATCACCACAAACATAATCACATTCAAATCAATATAAGTTTCATTTAAGTGAAAAGAATAGTTAACACAATAAGTAACACTAAGATTTTTTTTTCACTTTAGCCCCACAATGATATTTTTTTGAACATACAAAATGAGCCTCATGGACAATACGATTATAATAATTTGTAAATTTTGAACTGGATATTATTACTGTTAGAGAAACTTATACACAAACCCCATGCATAGTATCACACAAATGTTAGAAACGTTGAATTGTTCCAAATGGATAGTGATGTCAATTCTAATAATAACTAAACAGGCCTATATTGTACTTGAAGAATTTTCTAATTGTATACATGTGTATATATATGTATATACACATCCTTGTATCACAATTCTAATGTCATAGTATCACAATTCTAATATCAATTTAAATGAGTGGCAGCTAAACAGGCCTCAAGTTTCACATCCTTGTCTTCTAATAATAACTAATGTTCTAATAACAAGTGATGTCAATTCAACTTTCAAAATTCACTTAGTTAAACGGGTCATTACTAGTTGAAGACAAAAATAATCTTCAGATATCAAACAGCAGACCTATATTGTACTTAAAGAATTTTCTAATTGTATACATGTGTATATATATGTAGCTAAAACGCAATGAAATGGGGTAAATTAAATTGCATTGTTTGTGTAAGGACCAGCTATGCATTATCACTTAATGACTTCACCTTTTGTTTTTTACGGCTTGAATTATTAAATGCCATTCCTTACAACCACCACAATGATAATCATATTAGTTTCATTTATAGTGCACTCTCTTTTATACAACCACCACAATGACAATCACATTTAATCAAGATAAATTGATAATATCACTAGGCAACACCATTCTATAAATAACCACTTACTCCATTTGCTTTATTTCACACTTGCATCCAAAACACATATTTTCTACTATTTGTTCCAAAGAACCACTACTCAATATGCCTCCAAGAGCTCTATTCAGGCAAGCTGACTTTCTCTATGACATGGAATGGACCCCCGTCATAGACAACATGTTCATTGAGCTTCTTGCCAATGAAGCAAAATTGGGAAACCTTAGGGTGGGATGTAACAATACCCACACTCTTGAAGTTCTTCAGTGGATCATAAATAACCATTTCAATTCTTCCTTCAACTATGTAAAGATTATAGAAAAGGTTAAATTGCTTCATAAGACGTATAAGGTGTTTGATGAGGTTGTACACATGTCAGGAATTCACTATGATATGAGAACAAATACCATCATTGGTGAACCTTTTGTGTGGCAACACATATGTAGAGTAATAATATCTGACCTTTTGATCCTTTCTAAATAAATCAATTTCAGTCTTTCTTAAGCTCATATGTATTTTTAAGTACTCACTAATGCACTCGTCTAACTAAGTTTTTGATATCATACTATATAGGAGTATCATTTTGCTCATGCATACATGACAATGGGAGATCCTAATTGGCGAGACTTATGCGCTATATTTGGTGGGGACGATGACAGTATGGAAATGAATCCAGAAGTAGAAATTAATACAAATAACATCATCGACATTTCGTCAGATGATTCTGAGGACGAGAACAATGGATTGCTGCCCGAAGTTATAAATATATCTTCTTATGGGTCGTCAAGCTCAGACAACTCCTTCTGGAATGAGTTGATAGACCAATATGTTGCCGACTCTGACGAGGTGTCTACTCCACCAATTCCATCGACTTCACCAAATCACTCGGACAACAGTGGAGCTTCTCTCACCCCAAGTTCAACTGCGTCCAATTTTAATAAATTGCCCTAACTGTTGCGTCAACGTTCCGTAATCTATCCGAAGCGTATTCGTCTATTACTATATTAGTTTCAAGTTTGTGTTGCCGTCTTGTGGTTGTTAGTTGCCGGGTTGTTAGTTGCCGGGTTGTTAGTTTTTGTCGGGATGTTAGTTTTTGTCGGGTTGTTATCTATCCCTAACTGTTGTCAAGTTGTTAGTTTTTGTTGTCTATCAGCGATCAACTTTCTTCATTTTCCGTAATCTTGGGAAGAAATGTTGTTTATGTACTATAGACAGACATTTGCCTTTTGTGATGAAGGAAGAATGCATGTCTTTTATATTAACTATGTTCATTTCTAGTGAATTTGAGGAATGCAATTTTCGTGTTTTAGTTTAACAAATTGTTATTTTCTGCACTCTATAACATTTGGAGATGAATTCAAATGCAAATAATAATTAATGTTAATTGTTGGGTTATTTTGTATTATGCAGCTGTTGAGCAGCTGATGACATGTGGATGTATGCTCCTCTTGCTTACAATGGAATGGACATAGGGCTTATTTAAAGATTGCCACTACAAAGCCACAATCCTGATCATCAAGATGGCTTCATATTTTCTGTGAATAAATAACACATTATACATACATTAATTAATGGGGCCATTTTATAATGGCATATTTTATTCTTTAATTTTTATTAAAAAAAGGAAGAAAATATACTTAAAATATCGGCTATATACCTAATGCTGTTTTGGCATGGCAATGTGATTGTCATGAGACACTAAATCGTATTATATAGATTTGAATTAATGGAATTATTGTTCTTTATCTCTCCTCCGATCATTCAGATTAGATTACAAATAAGTGAAGAAATTAGTACGTGAAGATTACAAATACGTGGAAAAAAAGCTGACACACATAAGAGTTTGATCAAAAAATTATATCATATGTTCATACATATTTGCTACTAAGTTTCATAAAGACCGACAATACATACTGTCAATATATGATTCCCTTGATTGTAGTGTGCCGGTAATACTTAAGATAGAAAAGCCAAAAAATCATAAGTTCACATATCTCTGCGTTTAGAGTTGCAACAGATATTTTCAAAAGATACAAAACATGATCGATCTATCATATTGCTTGGTTGGGTTATTATCGGCCATCTAACATCATTTGCACCATTGTCTTCTTACCATCAGCTGGTAGACTGAAAAACAAGTCTAAGTCCTTCGTATTATTCACCAAAAGCTTCATTATAGTAATTTTATCTTCCATATCAAGTGTGCCAATTTCACTAAGTGCATCGAATACCGATTTCCTAGACATTGATGCATCATGCTCAAATCCAATCCTCATAACCATGTCCCCCAACCGAGAATCGGTTTTTTCAAAAAAGGACCCCATCATCTTCATATACTCGTAAATATCGTTATCATGAGTTGACTTCCTCTTACCAGATGACTTTTTCGACCCACCAACACTGCTAGCACCAGGAGACATTGATATGCTTTGTTCTTCATCTTGTTCAATGTGATTGAAAGGAACGTGATTCTCGGTTGGTTCTTTCTCTTTCTCTTGTTCTTTGCCTTTCTCATTGTTGGCGCATCTCTGGTCAACATCCCCAAATGCTTCAGCATGTTCTCCCGTTGCTCGGTCATTGCCAAATATCTCACACCAATCATTATATAGTGGCCATGATTTGTACCGCATCGTACGTGCATTGCTATCCGTCTGAAATAAGAAGTGTATCAAATAGTTTTACACCAAAAATAAATAACAAATAACTTAGGAATTTTTTATACTCGAGATTACTAATAAAACCAACCTCTAGTGCTTATTATATATTCACTACCAAGAAAAAAATTAATATTTATGTTGTTGATACAGATAGCCTTAAAAATGCGGTTTTAATTAATGTTGAGTACAAATACCCTTAATTAATTTTTTTCTTGGTTTTATTAGAAATAAAACCAACCTATAATGCTTATTATATATTCACTACCAAGAAAAAATAAATATTTATGTTGTTGAGTACAGATAGCCTTAAAAATGCGGTTTTAATTAATGTTGAAGCTTCAAATTACACATAAACAGGTCAATGTTTCACTAAAAGGACTTGAGTTATGTTTCTAATACTTGCTCTCTCACTTCATCTCATAATGCAAATGGTTTAGATCATAAAAAATGCATGCATTTTCATAAAAAAACAATCAGGAATTCCTAATTAACTAAGACGCATATTATTATAAATTATTATGATATATATTTAGTCACACATCATAAGATGTTATACTCACCTTCACATAGTCGTTCCATACTTGCTCGCTATCCACATTGATGCTATGAGTTGCATCATTCCAACCAAAACCACTTCTTGAACGCATAGTTTTTATAAAACCATAGTTTTTCTTCCACACATGGATTCTTGAACTGATGTGAGGATCTGCTCTTAGATCAGTTCCTGGAATAGCAAGTTTCATGGACTGCTCGAGTACATTTTGATATCCTGGCTTAAAGCCATTGTCACATTTCCCTCCTCGAACTATGAATTCCTTCAAAACTGATGCCAAAATCTTTTCTTCATGCATTGACCATACCCTTCTAGAACTCTTCACTGATGCAACCCGTGTAGCTGAACATCTCACCTGCTTGCACTTGAATCCATAAAGTCCTAAGGAGAAACAAATAGTTACATTCCAAAATAATATAGTATCATTTACAACCATAGAAATAATTAAATCAACAATAACAAATGTAACATCAACATAATTAACCAATAAATAAAAATACATCCAATGTAACATCAACAATAACAAATGTTGATTGAATTAAATCACAATGTAGATTCTACAAAAATGTCGACTGTTTAAATATTTATACAACACAAACAAGTATGTTCTTAGTCCAACAACAACATAAGAGAAAATTCAACTGTAACTAATTCTAGTGATTCTCTCTCCATTCCTAGAACATAGACCTAGCAAGATGGTCGCGCCAGTTATTCCATTGGTCAGATGGCTCGACTTGTTCAATTAATGCAACATCTGGGTCATCAGTAGGGTCATCAATTTCAGAAAATCCAGCTTCTAAAGGATCTATCTGCATCTCTGTCCGTATGAAATTTTGAAGTAAACAACATGCCATAATTATTCGATTTTGGACCTTCACAGGATAAAAAGAATTATTTCTTAATATAGCCCAACAGACTTTCAATAAACCAAACGACCTCTCTATAATATTGCGTGCTTTGGCATGAGTCTTATTGAAAAACTCATATTCATTAGCTGGGGGAACCCTACATGAATTCCAGTCTTGCATATGGTATCTAACACCTCTATATGGTGATAGAAAACTATCGCAATTTGTGTAACAAGAATCACATAGATAATAATTTACTGTAACATAAATAAAAGTAATTGTTCATTTATTAAAAACCCAAAAATTAAGGTGTGTAAATTGGTTTAGATGACATGACAATGTCTAATTACCATTTGGCACTCTCAAACCGTTTTGTCTAGTTATAGCGTCTTTTAGAACCCTGCTGTCTGCAGCCAAACCCTCCCATCCAGTCAAAATGTATACATATTTCATATTTATATCACAAACACCTAAGACATTGACAGAAATATCCCCCTTTCTATTCCGATATCGCGCCTTATCCGTTAAAGATACTCGTATCGGAATATATGTACCATCTAATGCCCCTAGACACCCTTGTTTATAAACACAATATAAATTTAGATTCAAAAACAGTGAAAAACAAAAGCAGTTAACATACTATATGAGTGAGTCTGTTGTAATTCATTACCTTAAACCATTTCCATCTCTCATTTCTGCAATTTTCTTCGATAGGCTCCGGTTCGCTAGAAATAATGTATGGACGCTAAGTAATGCAGTGAGGACCTTGTTAAAAATCTTACTTATTGTGAATCCTGATCTTTTGAAATTATGTTTCACTATAACATTCTTTTTGTAATGTGCTAATATAGACAAGAAGATGGCTACTGCTCACTAACTCCTACGTATTTTGTACTTGAAAGCCCCTCTTATGTTTTATTAGCAAGAAGATGGCTACTTGCTCACTAACTCCTACGTATTTTGTACTTGAAAGCCCCTCTTATGTTTCTAATATGTAGCACAAACGAGCAAAAGGATTTCTAGACATTCTAAGAATGTTTATGCATGTTTAGTCATCAAAAGCTATAATATCATGTAAATGCTCAATTTGTTTTGGTATTTTGATTTTCATATTATATCTCTTTCTGGTGGCATGTTACCCTATAGAACGACGTCGACAATGTGCTAAATACCACAAATAAGATGCCATCACGAAAAATTTAATGTGTGAAACAATCGCCTCAAGTGTGACAACAGTCTCTTGTTGCTCGGTAGAAAAGTCCATGAAGAAAGAGCTGTAATAGCAACATCATACATATATAACTACAAAGCAACAACAATTTTCATACATATATAACTACAAAGCAACACACATATCATGAATTCACCGTTGAAGAAATATAAATTTACATGCAAAATAAACAATATTGCAACTATTAATAACAATCATAATGTGTGCTTTGATTTTAGAAAACAACAAGATTTAATTACTTTTCTTGAATAATAAGATTCAAAGAACTGTTGTCATGCATTTAATGGCAAAAATTCAGTTAACATATTAGTCAGAATATATATTGAACTTTTTTGTTGTGCTCACTCAATCATTAGTATTTCAAAATAGAGTCATTTGAGATAAGTTAAATATTGATTCAAACAAAAAACTATTTAAGATTCTGAATAGATACTATCTAATATCGTGTTACCTCGCAGGTTGATGGTTGGATATATGTTGAAGATTGGAACCTAAAAAAACATAAATAAAGAATCTCAAAACGAAATAGTACATACTATGTTTCATTCCGAAATCATAAAATTCAATCAATTGCAAGCAAAATTAAATACAAAACTCATTCAATATAAGAGTCTCAAAACATAAGAATGGGTATCTTTTAATATACATCACCATAGAGTAAGCAAAACTTGAGCAGCTAAGTAATGCCGACCTTAGAGAACAATCAACACACGATTTCTTTATCCCTTTTTCCTTTTTACTATAAATTGGATAAACTCAGAAAAACAAGAAGAAAATAGTATTGGAATCGATTTTTATTGATCAATCCGAATTGTCTCCCATGGTCTATAATTGCCTAAAAATGTCCAATATGATACATTGTTAGACCTTTATAATAAGAGTCAAGAAAATGTTATGAAACAAAAATCATTTTCACCACGAAGATGTAAAACAGATATTGAGCATTCTAGGAAAACATTTCTCAATTGATTTCAGTAGCTAAATAATGCAGTAGCTCTAGACTTTCTTTGTTTATGTTTTCATAATATATAGGAATAATTATTATAATTGAACGTATATATTCTATATATTTTCCATGAAACCCACTTGGATATTCTAACAAGGGCCTAGCAAATATTACGGATTTAGTCTGTCTGCCAATTAATTTCACCAAATCCTTTGACATTGAAATGACAGCACTACAAATAAATTAACCCTAAAAATTAAGCACTCAATGGCAAAATTAGTAGTTAATAAGTCTGTATAAAATCAACTAGAATATATATCCTAAGTAAGAAACTTTCTACATATGAATTTACAATTGCCATTTTCATCATAAAATCATCAAGAAAATTCAATTCTGCAGATATTTTAAAGATGTTAAACAGTAGAAAAAAAGGCGGAAGAAAAACGACAAACTATAGCTATTAAAACACATCACCATAGAATTACCTCAACCTTCTTCTGCAGCTTTCTTTGTCCTCAACCTTCAACAGCTAAGTAACGGGGGTCTTCGAATTCGAGCACGGATTTCGTCGATTATGGGTTGAAGCCTTCTTTTGTGTTGAACGTTCGATTGCAATCGCAAGTTGAGAAGAGGGTTTTAAATTGGGGATCTAGGTTTTTTTGTAATTAAGCATATAATAAGGGCAAAAGTGTACAAATAAAATTATTTTGAAGGGTGAAATGGTCAATTCATAAAATCAACTAATATCCTTTATTTCAGGATAAAATTATCTCATCCCCCTACCCGGATTGTGTATCAGCCCAATAAGTGATAAAATGCGGGCTTTTAATCTATCCTGGGCCGCCATCACACATACCAAACACATGATTACAGCGGATAAATTATCTTATCCAGCCTTATCCTTTGTACAAAACAAGGCCTTAAATATGTATTATGAAGCATTATTCTCGATCATTACGATCCTCCAAGTGCCGCACATGTTGTCACTACTGTTAAAAGGGTTTTATAAAACGTATTCAAAGACTATAAAACTCAATTTGGTGGCGTTGAGTCTAGTGATTTTGTTTCCTCTAACCCAACTCCTTTTTTCCAAAGTTATGCTAACCCTGGTCAGGAAAGGTTACAACGTTTGTACGAGGAGCGTCCTTAAAAAAGCCACGTGGGTCTTCGTCAAACAACACATATGGCGAGTGTTAGATAATATATAATAATTGAACAATAAAGATTAAAACAAGGTAGTTATTTTGATTCTTTTATTTAGAAATTAATTACTAATCATCTAAATTTGTATCCTTCTATAAAACATTCCCAATAAATACACATAAATCCGATTGTATTCTTTTATTTAAAGAGTTCAATTTTTAAGAACTTTTTAAAAGATGAAATAATTAACGAATTGTACTTTTAGTCACATTGTTTTGGCCACATTGCCCTTATTTGACATGAGGATGGCAAATTGGCAATAGAGCAAGTCTGTAGCAAGTTCGCTAGAAGTAGAGACTTGCACTTTCTAAAATTTTGTTGTACCCGAGACCTGCTCCACCATGAATTTCAGACTCAAGTGGTTACTGCATTGTAATTTTAAAGTATTCATTTCTAGAAATTACGATCAACTGTATATCTTTTTATTAGAAACAATGTAATTAACTAAGAACAAATTATTTCTCAATTTATACTTAAGGTTTTTAATAATTATAATTTCAATCATGTACTTAACTTTTTTTTATTTTAAATGTATAAAGTATTTATATTATGTAATTCTTATTTTTATAAGTTTATTGTGATAAAATTTTATATGCAAGAATATATGTAAATTACACGCCTTTTATACAAATATTATATACGCATATGTATAAATATGAGAAATGATATATATCATCGTTCATTTTTTACCGATTTTCATCGACACTTAACATGATAGGATATGTTTTGCTATAATAAATATAAATTACGAAGATCGTATTAAATACATTTGTTGAATGCAATTTTTATTATATTTAAAAAATGATAAATTATAAATAGTGCTATATAATATCGCTCTATAAATATAACTCAATGATCTAATTTGTATCAATAACCAAAAATCCCTCTAATTTCGGGGTAACTTCATGATTATTCCTCCTAACTAAATTACAGCCATACACTTCCTTTAATTGTGTAAAAGTTAATTAATTATTGGTTAGATTAAATTAATTCTGAAGCATGCCATTTGACTCAGACTCACATGTGCCAATCAAGGAATTGTGGATCATGATCAGTGGACGCAGGGGTTTTTTAACTCTTTAACGTCATAATAAATTAAGAATTTATTATAAAATACATTTCGTTTAAAACTTCCTTGAGGTTTAAAAATTTTAAATACTGTTACTTACTAAAAAAATTGTCTTTTATTATACTCTGTGCTAAAATCTCCTATGTTAATAGCATAACTAACTGAGTTTTCTTAATGAAATACGAGGTTTCACGAATAATTTAATAAAATTCGAAGTTTATTTTGCTTATTCTTTTAACAAAAATAGACTTTTAGCAAGTTCGAAGTTTATAATGAATCCATTAAGGATTAGCTTACGTTATGATGTCAAAAGTACACCTTGGATTGATATGATAAATTTAGTTAAAGTGACTCAAATGTGCTTAACACTTAATAACAATTATCAATGTTCTATAGGTCAAACTTCTTTTTATTCGAAACACTCCACATAACCCGAATTGATCCTCTATCCTAAATTACAATCCAAATATACCTGGGTACACAGGAATCATGATTGCACAATGTAGAGTATTATTTAAGAGATGTTTTGATACACTTTAGATTTTGTACAAATCTTGAGTACAATTAGTAACTTGACTGTCAGAAAGTCTAAAATTTTGACTCGAATGAAGGATTTGTTTTTAACTAATTCTTCATATGAAGTTGGATCAACACCGAACCTAATTATCTCAAAATTTAATATTAGTTCTAGCTAATGAATATTAACCCCACAAATATCCTCCTTGTAAAGAAATGATCAATCTACAATCTGAATACGTATGTTTGTTTGTTTTATTTTTAAAATAAAATAACTTGGAAAAAGAGAATATACCAACTTCTTTTATAATGGACAAGTAATGAGTCAATTTTCAAGAATTTAAATGGGTATAATGCTGATGTGGATACGACGAAGGACCCATTAGATATAATGATCTAAGAACCCAACGTATGAGATAAGAATCTCCCCAAAATCGAAATCTGGTTTGATCTTATATAGAGCTTAAAAACCTCGACCCGTTGACTATAGGATGAGCCAAGAACCTCGGTATGTTGAACGCCACAAGATCTTGCTCAAGAATCTTGATAAGTTCTCAAAAGAAAATACTCTCACAAGAGATAGTAAATTCAAAGGAATTTTTATACTTAAAAATGGTTGATCATTTACAAATGTTTACATGCCTATTTATAGGCTACAAAAGACTCCTAAGATGCTTAAAAACATCTTCATTACACTTTAGACCAAAATTACCCTAAACATCTTGATGACACTTTTGACCACATTTATTCACCCTAAAACTAGTCAAAAGATACCTTGAATGGTACACTATGTTCTAGGATCCCTTTAAAAGCTTAAACAAAGCATGTGACTATCTTGAAGAGTCCTTTTTATGGGCCTTTAAAAATATGGACGAAATTACTTCAACTTGGGCCTTAATTTTAGATAAGAAATAAGTCCAACTCATCCTTCAACTTGGGCCTTAATTTTGGATAAGAAATAAGCCCAACTCATCCTTCAACTTGGGCCTTAATTTTGGATAAGAAATAAGCCCAACTCTTCATTAAAACTCTAGCCCACCAACTTGAATAATATTCATCATTTGGCCCATTGAAGAGCACTCTTGGACTTGATCTTTTATTTTAGCTACAAGAACCATCATGGCTTCCTTGATCTTCTTAGCACGTGCTCTTGTAATTGGCCCATCTTTAATGATCAACGGATCCGTCTTGTTTGTAGGATTTTGCATGGGCTGATTTTCATCATTCCCTTCCTCTTCAAAAGGATTCGTCCTCGAATCTATATCACCAAAATAAGGAGAAAGATCAGTAACATTGAAAGTTGCACTTACGTTATATTCACCTGGAAGGTCTAGTTTATAGGCATTGTCATTGATTCGTGCAATCACTTGAAATGGTCCATCTCCTCGTGGTTGCAATTTTGACTTTCTGTGGCCTGAAAATCTCTCCTTTCTCAAGTGTAACCAAACCCAATCTCCGGGCTCAAATATGACTTGTTTACGACCTTTGTTAGCTTGCTTGGCATACTGCTCAGTTCTCTTTTCAATGTTGAGTCTCACCTTTTCATGCAATTTCTTAATCATCTCAGCCTTCGCTTTTCCATCAAGGCTTGCTCGTTCGTCGACAGGTATTGGAATAAGATCAAGCGGACTTAGTGGATTAAAACCATATACAACTTCAAATGGAGAGTGATTAGTAGCAGAATGGACACTTCTATTATATGCAAATTCAGCAAAGGACAAACAGTCTTCCCAATTTTTCAAGTTCTTTTGAATTAAAATTCTAAGCAATTGAGATAATGTTCTATTGACATCTTCAGTTTGTCCATCTGTTTGTGGGTGACATGTAGTAGAAAATAGAAGTTTAGTTCCTAATTTACTCCACAAAACACGCCAAAAGTGACTCAAAAATTTTGCATCTCTATCACTTACTATAGTTCTTGGTACTCCATGCAAACGAACAATTTCCTTAAAGAATAAATCAGCAATATGTGTTGCATCATTGGTCTTATGACATGGAATGAAGTGTGCCATTTTGGAAAATCTATCAACAACCACAAACACAGAGTCTTTACCTTTCTTTGTTCTTGGTAAACCCAAAACAAAGTCCATGGATATGTCTACCCAAGGTTCATATGGTATAGGTAAAGGTTTGTACAATCCATGTGGTTGCGCTCTTGATTTAGCTTTCATACAAGTTATGCATCTTTCACAAATTCTTTCAACATCAATACGCATTTTAGGCCAAAAGAAATGATCACTCAAAACACTCAAAGTTTTATGTATTCCAAAATGCCCCATTAGCCCTCCCCCATGGGCTTCTCTTACAAGCAATTCACGCATAGAACATTTAGGAATGCATAGTTTATGTTCACGAAATAAATATTCTTCATGCCTATAGAACTTTTCGAATGCACCTTTTTCACAAGCCAAATAAATTGAAGCAAAATCAGAATCGTTGGCATAAAGTTCTTTAATTGACTCAAAACCTAAAAGTTTAGAACTCAATGTAGTGATTAATGCATGCCTTCTTGATAATGCATCAGCAACAATATTTTCTTTCCCTTTTTTATACTTAATAACATAGGGAAATGATTCAATGAATTCTACCCACTTAGCATGCCTCTTACTAAGCTTACCTTGCCCTTTGAGGTACTTGAGAGATTCATGATCAGTGTGGATAACAAACTCTCGAGACCACAAGTAATGCTGCCACGTCTCCAATGCTCTTACCAAAGCGTACAATTCCTTATCATAAGTTGGATAGTTCATTTGAGCTCCCTTCAACTTCTCACTAAAGTATGCAATCGGCTTTCCATCTTGCATTAAAACAGCCCCTATACCTACTCCAGATGCATCACATTCAAGTTCAAAACTTTTGTTAAAGTTAGGCAATGCAAGAATTGGAGCAGTAGTGAGTTTTTCTTTCAAAAGATTGAATGCATGCTCTTGTTTTTCTCCCCAATGAAATCCAACTTCTTTTTTTACAATTTCATTTAGTGGTGCAGCAATGGTACTAAAGTCCCTAACAAATCTTCGATAGAAACTAGCGAGACCATGAAAACTTCTTACTTCAGCAATATTTTTAGGAGTTGGCCAATCTAAAATAGCATTGACCTTGTCTTTTTCCATTTCAATTCCATTAGCACTTACAACAAAACCAAGAAAAACTACTTTGTCCATGCAAAAAGAACACTTCTTAAAATTGGCATACAAAGATTCATTTCTTAAGGTGTCTAACACAATTCGAACATGATCAAGATGTTCTTCTATGCTTTTGCTATAGATAAGGATATCGTCAAAATACACAACAACAAACTTTCCAATAAAGTTACGCAAAACATGGTTCATTAATCTCATGAAAGTGCTCGGTGCATTAGTTAAGCCAAACGGCATTACCAACCATTCATATAAACCATATTTTGTTTTGAAAGCTGTTTTCCATTCATCAGCTTCTTTGATTCGTATTTGATGATATCCACTTTTCAAATCAATTTTAGAAAAAATTAAAGCACCATACAATTCATCAAGCATATCATCTAACCTAGGAATGGGGTAGCGATACTTCACCGTGATTTTGTTGACGGCGTGACAATCTGTGCACATTCTCCATGTTCCATCTTTCTTTGGGACTACAATCACCGGTACAGCGCATGGACTCATGCTTTCTCGAACTTTGCCTTTAGTCATCAACTCCTCCACTTGTCTTTGGATTTCTTTTGTTTCCTCGGGATTAGCTCTATAAGCTGGTCGGTTTGGAAGTGTTGCACCGAGAATGAAATCAATTTGATGTTCAATGCCCCGCAATGGTGGTAAACCATTCGGTTCTTCATCCGAAAAAACATCTTCATATTCCTGTAAAAGAGATACAAAAGAACTAGGCAAAGAAGGTGTTAGTTCGTTAGTGCTCAAGTATGATTGTTTATGTACCAACACCAACACACTCTTTTTTTCAACCAAAGCTCTTTTTAACTCACTCCCTCTAGCAAAGAAATTCACTCTTTTTGTGGCCTCACTTACTTCCAGTTTCTTTTCTCCCTCGGGAACACTCAATTCAACCTTCTTATTTTTCTCTCCACTCTTTTTTTTGCTCACATGTCGTTGTTCATTTTCTATTTTTCTTCTTGTTTCAGACATTTTAATTTGATCTTCATGAACCTGTTGTGGAGTTAAAGATATAAGCATGATGGTTTTATTTTTATGTTTCAATGTGAAACGATTAAGGTATCCATCATATATTACTCGCCGATCGAACTGCCATGGCCTTCCCAAAAGAATATGACTTGCATGCATTGGTATCACATCGCATAGAACTTCATCCTCATATTTTCCAATAGAAAATGGCACCAAAACCTGCTTAGTAACTCGTATTTCTCCACATTCATTAAGCCACTGAAGATTATATGGATTAGGATGTTTCAATGTAGTCAATTTCAATTTCTCCACCATATCCATACTAGCCACATTAGTACAACTCCCACTATCAATAATCAACATGCATACCTTCTTTTGCACCAAACATCTTGTATGGAAGATGTTTTCTCTTTGTTGTTCCGCTTCTCCAAACTTTTCTTGCATGTTTAGGGCTCTTCTTACCACTAAAAGTTCTCCCGATTCAGCATTAACTTTCTCCACTTCCTCGTCACTCTCTTCATCACTTTCAACTTCAGATTCAATCTCTCCATTGTCTCTAAGAATCATCACTCTTTTGTTTGGGCATTCAGATGCAATATGCCCATGTCCCTGACAACGAAAGCATTTAATATCACGACTTCGAGAAGATGAAGTAATATTACCTTTTCCCTTTTCAGCCTCATTAGGCTTGACTCGTGGTGTCTCATTTTGTGACTTTGATGTATTACCAAAGGTAGCCTTAGGTACTACTTCCTTCATCTTGTTTGAAGATTGGAAACGTTGCGGATAACTCCTTTGTAAAGAACCCTCCCTCTTCAGTTGTCTTTCCACTTTCATGGCTGTATGTACCATGTCTTCAAGCTCCACATAGTGTTGAAGTTCCACAATGTTAGCAATCTCTCGTTTCAACCCATTTAGAAAACGAGCCATTGTTGCCTCTTGATCTTCTTCAACATTTGCTCTAATCATGGAAATCTCCATTTCCTTATAGTATTCATCCACGCTTTTTGTGCCCCGAGTCATAGATTGAAGTTTTTGATATAATTCTCGAAAATAATGTGATGGCACAAACCTTTTACGCATGATTGACTTCATTTCAGCCCATGTAGTAACCGGCCTTTCTCCATATCGCCTTCGATTTGTAACAAGTTGATCCCACTATACTATTGCATAGTCGGTGAACTCGATAGCCGCAAGCCTTACTTTCTTTTCCTCGGAGTAATTATGACAGTCAAAAATCAAATCTACCTTCTTTTCCCACTCCAAGTAGGCTTCTGGATTACTTCTTCCATGGAAAGTAGGGATGTTTATTTTGATGTTTCCCAAGTCTCGATCAACTTCATCATTTCTCCTTCTTCTACCTCCTCGCCTTTGGAATTCATGAGCAGCCCCAATATCATCATCTTCATCCTCCTCGTCCCACTCATATCTTCGTTGTTGGGGTACATTAGGATTTCTACGTTCCCTTGGAGCAGCTTGTTCTAATCTCTCTAGCCGATCCGTGATGCCTTCAAGAACTACACTCAATCTTGCAAATTGTTGTTGCATAGCATTAAGTGTAAAAGCTTCTTGTTGGTTATTTTGTGTTTCCTCCATGGTATATAATTTTCGCACAAAACACTCGTGTATCACTAAAAAAAAATACCTCACAAACCACTCGTGTATCACTCTTAGGCTTTTACCTCCCCTCTAATGAACTCACCACTCAAGCCTTTTACCACTCAAATTTTGAGAACAAAATCAAGTTTGAACAATTTCTAGAACCTTCAACAATCCCTTAGTCCTATAGATGTAGGGAACAAGGAATTCTTGAAATTGATTCTTTAGAGTACTAACTCAACAAATCGTATTCTTTTTTTTTTTTTTGAATTTTTTTTTTTTTCGAATTTTTTTTTTCTCGATTTTTTTTTCGATTTTTTTTTTTTTTTTTCAACACTTGAACAAAATAAATAAATAAATAAAAATCAGATCAATACCAGATTGCTCTGATACCAAACTGATGTGGATACGACGAAGGACCCATTAGATATAATGATCTAAGAACCCAACGTATGAGATAAGAATCTCCCCAAAATCGAAATCTGGTTTGATCTTATATAGAGCTTAAAAACCTCGACCCGTTGACTATAGGATGAGCCAAGAACCTCGGTATGTTGAACGCCACAAGATCTTGCTCAAGAATCTTGATAAGTTCTCAAAAGAAAATACTCTCACAAGAGATAGTAAATTCAAAGGAATTTTTATACTTAAAAATGGTTGATCATTTACAAATGTTTACATGCCTATTTATAGGCTACAAAAGACTCATAAGATGCTTAAAAACATCTTCATTACACTTTAGACCAAAATTACCCTAAACATCTTGATGACACTTTTGACCACATTTATTCACCCTAAAACTAGTCAAAAGATACCTTGAATGGTACACTATGTTCTAGGATCCCTTTAAAAGCTTAAACAAAGCATGTGACTATCTTGAAGAGTCCTTTTTATGGGCCTTTAAAAATATGGACGAAATTACTTCAACTTGGGCCTTAATTTTAGATAAGAAATAAGTCCAACTCATCCTTCAACTTGGGCCTTAATTTTGGATAAGAAATAAGCCCAACTCATCCTTCAACTTGGGCCTTAATTTTGGATAAGAAATAAGCCCAACTCTTCATTAAAACTCTAGCCCACCAACTTGAATAATATTCATCATTTGACCCATTGAAGAGCACTCTTGGACTTGATCTTTTATTTTAGCTACAAGAACCATCATGGCTTCCTTGATCTTCTTAGCACGTGCTCTTGTAATTGGCCCATCTTTAATGATCAACGGATCCATCTTGTTTGTAGGATTTTGCATGGGCTGATTTTCATCAAATGCGTTTTACCCAATATTACTATACATAAATGAAATTTATAATCTTGTCTCCAACTACTATACATATAGAGGCATAAAGTTGAATGAGTTAGAAGTTTTCCTTTATACTTCTAGGTAAAAGGCATTAGATGCATGTCAAAAAATGGAAAATTCTGTAATATATGGGGATACATAAATTTGATACATCTGGTTTAACAGATTTGATATATCAGTTTCCACAAATTCGATATGATATATATTACACATTTACATATAATTTTCCATCCAATTTATTTAAATTGTGAAAGAAATACCTTACATATGATAATCTGTTTCATCAATGTTTTATTGCATTATTGTGAACCTCATCCCACCTTATGAAAATAAATCACCAACTAACAAACCATATTGTGAATATATAAATTTTTTAAAATTTATAAAGCAAAAGTTGATTTTGAATTCTAATTAATGAAATAACGAACATAGATTATAGTACCACACTCTTTTTCCATATGTAAATATGTTATTGTTATTTCAGTATGAAATAATATAAATATGAAAATAATTTCTATTTGAGTTTTTGAAAACTCTAACACTATTAATTAGGAGTATATTCTTTGCGTGGACTTTGTAATGAAACTTGAGTCTCTTGTATAACAAAACAATTAAGTTGGATTTTTCAGATTTGTTACTGAAAATTATGCTTGCGAACCATTTAGTCTATAGAAAATATGATTATTATTAGTATTAGTGTGTTTTATTATGGTAGAAACCAGTCTTATTTATTTTTAAAATTAGTGCAGCTTAAAATTAGGCATGTTTATCAAATGTAATGCATTAAACTATGTTAGGTGAAAGGTACAAGACCAGATTCTAAATTCTAAATATATTTCATCTTCTATTTTTATTTACTTATGTGCCTACTATATTGTATATAAAATTCACACTATTTATATATTTAAGAAAAAGATTTATACAGTTAAATGAATATAACTTAATAGCATAAGAGACAAAACATGATCAAGAAAATACAGATATAGATGGCAATTGCCAAGTATCAAATCGTGTGGTTTTGTATAAGTGGATACATACATTAATTGTTTATTAAGTTATGTTTGATAAAATTAAGGAGTTAAAGTGTCAAATCAAAAAATGTTAAAAAGTTAGAGTGTTAATTGGTATATTTAAAAACTTTAAATTTAAGTTATACAAATGACAAATTTGAAAAGTTCAAAATATTTATTTGGGAAGAATATGATTCAATTTCAAATTTTACCTCCTTTCGTTAGCCCATGTCAAAAGTGGTCTCTTGTAATACACAAAATGTGTGCATTCTTTCGTGTGTGCTTCTATCATTCTTATTTGTGCCCCTATTTTAGTTCTACTTCTACATTACCATGACTCACCAAACTTGTCTAAAGAACCATTCCCAAAAATATTTGTATATACATGACGTGATGATACAAATGCAGTTAAAAAAAGGGATTAATCAAATTATTTGATAACTCGAATCGAGTTTATTCGTACTTGGTTTATTAATTTATCAAACACAACTTAAATAATTTCTTGCATTCAATATATTTTGAAGTCTCGACTCCAGCTCGACTTGATTATTAATTAAAAAAAGTAAAAATATATATAACATAACTTAATCTGTACCAATTAATATTTAAAACGGCAAAAATTAAATAAGTTTACAACGGTTGAATATGTGCCTCTAAAATTGTAAGATACAATTTCATTAATTAAATGCTAAAAAAACGACGTCGGTGATCTCTGTCTGGCAGAATTTCACGGTATTCCTGTGGCTCACATCATACGTCTCCTTCAATTTTTCTTTTCATTATTCTCTATTCATAAATATATAATAATAAATAAATAAAAACAAAATACAAAAATAAAATACACTTTACTGTGCCCATCAATTAATCATCATTAAATATATAATATCATCACGTCGACCCCACTATAGTTCATATATCTGTATATATATATATATACATGGTATCAATTTCCTTTATCACACCGACATAGTGTGTTTTTCACACAGAAAATGAGCCTATGAACGAAGCTTTTCCATTTGCCTCAGATCTACTTTCGGAATAAAGAAAGGTACGTCGAAAATGAAGCTTTGCAATGCGAGTTAAGAAATCTTGAATTTGATGAATTGTTATTTTTGATCAAGTTGTGTTTATCCTTTATTTCCATCAGATCCTCATTTTTCTTTTCAATTTATGTGTTTCTTGACGATGATATGATGCTTCATTTGATTTTGATGTGAAAGTTAGATCTGGGCTCTATTGAAATCTGTCTGTTTCTTTTCGTAGGATCTGTTTGGTTTTCAGTGAATCAAGAATAATCAGAGTTTTTTTAATTCCGCGATTCTTTAGATTACAAGTAGATGTAGGCGCTGATTGCGAGAATATCTTTGTTTTGATCTAACCATTGTCTTGGATTTGATTATTTTTTAATTTTCTATTTTCAATTCGGTGCAATTAATGCTGCTAGGTAATTACTTCCATTCTTGCTATTCAACTGTTATTATTTAACCTCTGGAGCATCAGATGTATGCTACTGATTCCTACTAATACGTGCGTGCTTCTTTGCTGGTAGCTTTGGTGAAATCTGGCATTATTATGATTAAATGAAGGTTAGGTTCAGTCTTCTAATTTGCATATGTTTTAGGTGTAATAATAAAGGTCTCAAGGACTGATATCAAATATACAAGTTCAAGCCATGGCTTTAGGAAAATACTCACGAGTCGATGGTAGGAAATCATCAGCGGGCTATTGTTCGACAGTCACGATCGTGGTTTTCGTGGCACTTTGCCTAGTTGGGCTATGGATGATGTCATCATCATCCGTCGTCCCTGTTCAGAACTCAGATGTTTCACAGGAGAACAAAAATGAGGTGAAAGGACAAGTAACCGAGAGCAATACTGAGAATAACAATGATGCTGTCAACGACGAGAGTAGTAAGAGTGCAAGTGAAGATAATGCTCCAACTGATGAGGGAAAACCAAAGCAGTTTGAGGACAACCCTGGTGATTTGCCTGAGGATGCCACTAAAGGTGACAATAATGTGAGTTCAATTCAGGAGGGAAAAAATGACAAGTCTGAAGAGACGGAAAAGAGCACAGAAGAAAAACCGGAGGATGAAAAGAAAGATGTAGAGGAAAAGAAGGGAGATGTATCAGAAAAGAACGGAGATGTATCAGAAAGTGTAGAGGAAAAGAAAGACAATGAACCTCAAGTGGAGAATAAAGACTCCGAAGCTGGAGAAACTACTGAAAATAATTCTGATGACAACAACAAAAAGTCTGAAGAAACAGAGGGTCAAATAGAAGAGAACAAGAAAGATGAGGAATCAAATGAGAAAGTAGACAAATCCAGTGAGCAGTTTCCTTCTGGAGCTCAATCAGAGCTTTCAAACGAATCAACAACACAAGATGGAGCATTCACAACTCAGGCAAAAGAGTCGAAGAATGAGAAAGAAGTCCAAAAATCAGACAATCAAAATAGTTACAGTTGGAAACTGTGCAATACGACTGCAGGCCCAGACTACATTCCATGTCTTGATAATTGGGAGGCTATTAGGAAACTTCCATCTACTAAACACTACGAACACAGAGAGAGGCACTGTCCAGAAAATCCACCTACCTGCCTTGTTCCCCTTCCTGAAGGATATCAACGCTCTATAGAGTGGCCAACAAGCCGCGAAAAGGTATAACCTTTGACGTTGTGTTGGGATTGATGGTTTTGGATTTGAAGGAAGGATTTCAAATCACTTCAAGTTCGAGTCATTTTAAATCCACAATAATGATTGAAAGATGGCTGAAATTGAATTCCAAAGATTGAAATCCATTGCAATTTGAAATAGTCCAAACAAGCTCAATGGATTTGTTGATGAATTTGAAAATCATGGCTTTCAGATTCTTCAATCAAACACATTTTAGACAATAATGTGTTTTACCATGAATTTTTTCTAACGTGATCTCTTACACAGACGTCTGTTATTTTGTCTTACAGATTTGGTACCATAATGTTCCCCATACAAAACTTGCTGAGGTTAAAGGACACCAGAATTGGGTCAAAGTTAGTGGAGAATACCTTACCTTCCCTGGTGGTGGCACCCAGTTTAAGCATGGTGCTCTTCATTACATTGACTTCATTGAAGAGGTAACAAGTTGCTAAAGGTTATCTAATTGCTTTTAAAGATGAATCAATATTTTTTTGGACCTAAAGTTTTTATTTTATTTTATGTAGTCTGTGCCTGAACTTGCCTGGGGGAAACGATCTCGAGTTGTTTTGGATGTTGGGTGTGGTGTTGCTAGCTTTGGCGGGTTTCTCTTTGACAGGGATACACTGACAATGTCATTGGCTCCGAAAGATGAACACGAAGCTCAAGTCCAATTTGCACTTGAAAGAGGAATTACAGCAATTTCTGCTGTTATGGGTACTACGAGACTTCCATATCCTGGCAGAGTTTTTGATATTGTCCACTGTGCTCGTTGTAGAGTACCATGGCATATTGAAGGTACTTTAATAATTCCATCAACATTATTCTAGATAGCAATATTGCACCACTGGGAGAGTATATATATACTATGATGACTGTTTTCGTTAAATATATTAGATTGATCCGGAAACTCTTACTTATTTTTGTCACTTTCATTACAAAATTTAGGTGGTAAACTTCTGTTGGAACTTAACCGCTTACTACGACCTGGTGGATTCTTTGTTTGGTCTGCAACTCCCATCTACCAGAAACTTCCCGAAGATGTTGAGATATGGGAAGGTACATTCAGTTCTTTTTATATTCCTTTTAAGCTAATATGGTATTTTTTTTTGGCTCTGATGAGTTGCTCGATTTCCTGTTGACTTTGACAGCCATGAAGAAATTGACAAAAGCAATGTGCTGGGAAGTTGTTTCAATTACCAAGGACAGAGTAAATGGAGTAGGAATTGCTGTCTACCGCAAGCCTTCTACAAATGAGTGCTATGAACAAAGGTCAAAGAATGAACCTCCACTCTGCCAAGATTCCGATGATCCAAACGCTGCGTGGTATATTTACTTTTTATTTTTTGTTAACACCACTTCCGGTTCTTATCAGAAACCAGTGATTAGACGAGAATTGGATTTTTGTTTGACTAACTTGGATATTGGTTTATCTTGATGTTATCAGGAATGTGCCTTTACAGGCGTGCATGCACAAAGTTCCAGTTGCTTCATCAGAACGCGGGTCCCAGTGGCCGGAACAGTGGCCTACCAGGGTGGCGAAGACACCTTACTGGTTGTCGAGTTCGGATGTTGGAGTTTATGGGAAACCAGCTCCAGAAGATTTTGCTACAGATTATGAACACTGGAAACGTGTAGTGAAAAACTCGTATCTAAATGGACTGGGAATTAACTGGTCTACTGTGAGAAATGTCATGGACATGCGCGCTGTCTATGGAGGGTAAGCCACCAAAATTGAATAATAAAAAAATAGCTTAATGGCTCTGTTATTTTCTTGAAGATAACCATCATCCCTCTTTAATACAGTCCTTTAATCTGCTAGCGCATATTTTTGGTCTAAGTATATTTTGGATTTAGATTTTGGCTGGATCAATAATGTTTTTTTACAACTTTATGTCTGTTCTTCAGATATTGTGGTTTCTTTTTTTGTTAAATTTCAAAATTGTTGTTTTAAGTTCATATATTATTACAAATATACAACACATTATCTTGATTGGGTGAGCCAGGGAATATTGTGTTTTCTTTACTGCTTTATAGAGAGTATACATTTCAATTTACCTATCAGGAACTATTTGACTTGTACTAATGACTAAGCTTGTACTAATGAATGACTAATCCATGGTTACCTTTTGCAGATTCGCAGCTGCTCTGAGAGAATTGAATGTGTGGGTTATGAACATTGTTACTGTAGATGCTCCTGATACATTGCCAATCATCTATGAACGAGGTCTATTTGGAATCTATCACGATTGGTGTGAATCATTCAGTACTTACCCGAGATCCTATGATCTTCTCCATGCTGACCATCTTTTCTCAAAGATCAAAAAGAAGTGAGTATGATGATGATTCTCTTTTAATATAATTAATTATTACGCATTGTTGTTAATTCTTCTAAATATTGGGTTATGACAGGTGCAATTTCATGGCCTTGGTTTCTGAAGCTGATCGGATTTTGAGACCCGATGGAAAGATCATTATCCGGGACACAGTTGAGATCATTACTGAACTCGAGAAAATATTGAAATCCATGAATTGGGATATTCGTATGACTTACTCTAAGGACAAGGAAGGACTATTATGCGCCCAGAAAACCATGTGGCGTCCTACAGAGCAAGAGACCATTAAATACGCCATTGCTGCTTAGAGTATTCGTACCACGGATTTTAGGTATTTTTTTGGTATTTGATGCTGACTAGTTTAAAAGCATATGTGGGCTGCATCTTACTACATATTTGTATCATTTCTTTAGCCAATTTGGTCCTTTTTTTTTTGTTTTTTTTGTTTTAATTCTTGTTTAGAGGTTTTGTCGGAGTCGACTGATTGTAATCTGTTGTATTATTAGAGTGACTTGGTGATGGACAAACATATTCACATAGAATTCATTTTACACAAATCAGAACTATTGAAATCGTTTATATATAGTTGCTATTGCCATAGAATTCAGAAGAGATTAATGCTATTAAGTTTGGTTCAATGGTTAAAAGAAACAAAATCATATATACTGGTTTGAATGGCTACGGAAGAAAATGGGGGAAAATAATGTGAAGGCTGCAGTAGGGTGGGCGAAGTGATCAGATTATCATTTTTCGCTTATTATTCATCAATTTCGTTACCTTTTTGTTATAAATCACAATATTTTTCCTCCTGTTTTGTTGAATATATTTAGGCTCCGTTTGTTTGTCAAGGGAATGGAATCAAAATGGGGAATATAATTCCAAAAATCAAATAACCTTGTTTGGTATTTTTTATTTGATGTTATGGAATGCAATCTAATTCCCAAAATATGGGAATTATCATCTCAAATAAGGGAATTACATTACCTTGTTTTATGGAGGTAATGTGATTACCATATCAAGGTAATCATAAATGCACTACTTTAATGTCATTACTACCCTTATATCAAATATAATACAAAATCAACAAAATAGTTATTTATTTTTTTATTTCATTTAAGTTATTATTTATGAAGAAATAGTTTCGTATTTTTAATTTATTTTGAATATTTTCATTGTCAAAATAGATCGTAATTTCATTTTATTTGATATTTATTTATTGAATGAAATTGAAAAATTGCTATGTTGTTTTTGCGATAGTACTTTTGAAATGGTTGTTGGTCACATATGATTAATATATTTTATTTATTAATAATAATATGTTTCCAACTTAAAATAATTATCAATGCATTGGTATATGAAAAATGCATACATGTAACTTTTTTAAAAGTCGAACAATATGTAAATAAAAAATAAGCATGCTCAATTTAATTATCATTTTTTTAAAAGAGGATAATGCAAATGAACCAAATTGATATCTTATTTATTCTTTATTATTTAACCAAATTAAATATATATATATACACTTATGTATATATATAATATCAAATATTCTACTTTGTCATAAAATCTATAATTAGATTATACAAATATGATTTAAAATAAGGGTATTTATGTCAAAGTCTTTAATTTTAGATTCCATTCTTTATTATATGTATTTGAACAAAATATAAAAAAGAAAAAAATATATATATCCTTACCCAATTTTTTTGTAGAAACCAAACACTATTAATGGAATCAGATTTCTAGTAATCAAATTACCAGAAATCTTATTCCCATTTTAGATTCCATTCCCTGTCAAACAAACGGAGCCTTAGATGTTGGGTTTATGGAATAGAGAATTATATGCTTATTTTGTTTTAACTTTTCTTTAATTAAATCCTTGATCCAAACATAGCATTCGTTTATGCTCGGACGGAGAATTCTAGTGAAGAGCTAAAGAATAAACATATTAGTTCTAACTGGGGCTTATCATTAAAAGTGAGATATTGTTTAAATATTTTCTTCACTAAAATCATAAGTTCCAAACGTAAAAGTACAATTTTATCTAACATTTCCATAAAAAGTACTAATTGTCTGAAAATAAAATCACAGAGTTGAAACTCTTTCAATATCAACAAAAAGAACATTTATAGCATAAATTAAGGCTAGAGGATTTGAAGTGTCTTCATAATCTTTCTTTTTTTGTGAACTATAAACCACAAAGATAGCATCTACGTATACATGAAAATGTATTAGTCGAAATTTATGTACTTCTATTCAGGTATAAATATATGTATGTAAAAGCGATAAGACGAACAATTGTGTATATATTAACATATATACTGAGTAGACTTATTGTTAGCTAATTTCACTTGCATGGTTCGTACCAAACTATATTCGACTTAAACTTACTGTTTAATAGCATAAGGGATTAATACGGAAAATAAGTTTGGGAGCGAGTCCAGGGAGGCTTTCCTATTTATATGCCTATTATTATGCATCTTTTGCCATTTCAAATATTGTGTAATAAAATTAAATAATCGAAAAAGCTCATTTTTTTGTATCACCATTATCCTTCCTAAGATGAAGAGAGAGAGAGACAATAATATTGAAGATGAGAGGCCTCTTACAATCAGCCCTGCAGAAACCAATCCCGATTCTACAAACATTAACAATAATAATAATAAAGAACAAGATCGATTTCTCCCCATAGCCAATGTAGGTCGAATCATGAAAAAAGTAATCCCGGGAAATGGAAAGATTTCAAAAGACGCCAAAGAGATAGTTCAAGAATGCGTCTCTGAGTTCATCAGCTTCGTTACAGGAGAGGCGTCGGATAAATGCCAACGTGAAAAGAGAAAGACAATCAACGGTGATGATATTCTTTGGGCCATTATGACTCTTGGCTTTGAAGATTATGTAAATCCACTAAAGCTTTATCTCACCAAGTATAGAGAGATTGAAGGGGAGAAGCTTAATGTACCAAAACACCAACGTGACCAAAACTCGAATATGCCTTATAATAATAATAGTAGCGTATATTCTTCCACAAATATGATGTCTCAGCCTTCTTTCGATCCCACATTTCCTTTGTCTTTCTCTCAAAATTCAATACAGACGACTACATTGCCTCAGCAAGACCATGTCGATGAGCATTGGTAAATGAAAAATGGAGGAGTTTTAAATTACTGGAAAAAGTTTTCATATTATAGTACATAAAAGTAGTTCATAAACAATTTTGTTTGTACGCAATATATAGATTATATAGAGTTGGTATACAGTTCAAGAAATTAACTCATGTCATGTTATTTTGCATCATGCACAAAGTGGCACTTTCTTTTTCCTAAAGCGTTTTCATGGTTAATCTCATGCAAAGAACTTTTATTCAGCTGATTTTTGTTCTCATATTTTTGTGCATGAATTTGTCTTATTTATATCACATTGCTTTTAATAAGAAAGTATTTTGAAAATGTTCATGATTTTTGATGGGTCCCTAATTTTGCATAGGGGCATTATCGTAATCTAATAAAGCGATTAATATAAAGGCAATATTAACACGTGGGCCTCCAACCGTGGACCCAAACACAACGAGCCCATGGCCCAGCTAAAACTCTATAAATACCATCCAGATCAGCTAAATTAATTATTATCTGGTTTCCACTCTGAGAACTAGAATTACTAAATACTCTCTAAAGTCCACGAGATTGAGGAGTACAATTAATACGAACTACGAAGAGGCTTGATCCTACCTAAGTAGGTACGTAGGCAGCTCGAGGTTACTGAGCACAGCCCCACTATCTAAAAACACTTAATCTGGTCTGTCGTGAGTCGGGTCGGATCCCATCCCCACGTGACCCTCACGTGACATTACTATTTGATCCCGCATCATTTTGGCGCCGTCTGTGGGAAAGCGATTCACTCACTGAGAATGCAGACCAGATCTCGGGCATGTACTACTGAAGATAGGAGGGGCAGTAGCCCTCCAGCAGGAGGCGTTAGGAGGAGAGCTCCTGCTCCAGCACCTCAGTCGGACCCTACTGTGGGAGAGGCTTTGCGTCCACCTCCCCCATCAGCTGCTCCAAGGGTGGTCCCTCCCCCTGCAAGGGTGATCGAGATCACTCAGGAGGCACTAATGGCATTGGTGGAGGAAGCCTCTATCAGGGCAGCAGCTCAAGCAGTCCAGCAGTATGCTCTGAACCACCCCCCTCGGGGGGAGCTCCAGCCTAGTGCCGAAGCAACCGACTCCACCCTGAAGGGAAGGCCGCGGGGCACGCGTCGCTCACCTACCCCTCAGGGGTTCTCTCCCAGGAGGAGCGAGGCTCCGCGATCCCATGCGACACCTGAACGTGCTACCCGACACCAGACTCTCTTATCCCCGCGTCGAGGTCTGGGGTCCCCGACCCCCGCGGGAGTGGCATCGAGGCACTCAAGTGTTCGAAGTGCGGAGAAGACCTATGGCTTACCCAACGCTAGCGTGGGCTCTTCTCAAGAGCGACCCCCTAGGGGCCGAGACAGAGAGCGTAGTTCTCAACGGTCCCCTCGCCGAGGTCGAAGGACTCTGACCCCCGAGGAGGCCCAATCACGACGCGAGTCTCGCAGGTCCCCCCGCCAAGCTCACAAGTCTCATGCTTCTGCCGAGGTTCACTCTAGGAGGGAATCCCGCGGATCACCTCGCAGAGGTCGGAGGTCCCCGACCCCCGAGAGGAGCCACCCTAAGCAGACTCCTAGCCCCCGGGCGGTAGCTCCGCCGAGAAAGAGTCCTTTCTGTCCAGCCATACTGGCTGAGGCGATCCCACAAGGGATGAAAATCCCTCATCTCAACGAGTACGCTGGCACCGGGGACCCCCAGGAATACCTGGACAAGTTCAGCGCAAAGGCCGACATGTACGACCTTAGCGACGCGGCTTATTGCAAGGTCTTTAGGACTACCCTCACGGGTAGAGCTTTGTCTTGGTTTAACCAGTTGCCCTTCGGTACTATTACCGGGTTTGAGCAGCTGACGCGAAGGTTCTTGCACCATTTTTCCATGAACAAAAATTATCCCAAGACCGCGTCGCACTTGTTCACCGTTGTGCAACACAATGATGAGCCCCTCCGAGACTATGTGCGACGCTTCTCTATGGCAGTGTCGGAAGTACCTCATGTCAACCACGAGCTACTGTCCAGCATCATGCAACAGAACCTCCGCTTGGGCCGATTCAGGGACTCCATAGCGGGAAAGCCACCATCAACTCTGGAGGAGCTGCTCTCCCGGGCAGAGAAATATATACGGATCGAGGAGACAGTAGGACCCCCCAAGGCCGAGGTAGGCGAGAACAAACGGAAAGGCAGAGAAGATGACAAACTTCTGGAGCCTAAGGAGCGCAAGCATATGCCTCCTCCAGGCTTCTCCCAATATACCCCGCTAACGCTATCTCGTGAGCAAGTGTTAGCCATAGCGGAGCAGCAAGGGATAGTGAGCTGGCCAAAGAGGATGAGGGACAATCCCGCCAGGCTGAGGTCAAACGACTATTGTCGTTTTCATCGAGACAAAGGGCATACCACCGAGGATTGTCATCACTTGCAAGTGGAGATAGAGAAGTTGATCAAGAGAGGTTATCTGCAAGAGGTGGTGTCCACGACTACCGTCGATGAAGAGATGGACAACCCCCCTGTCAATGGGGTGATCCCATGAGGAGCTACCAACCCTGTCATGTATAACGTCACTAGCTGCGAGGCGGAGCTATCAAGATTTATTTTACTTATTTCAAAAATCGTATCGAGTCGACCCAGAGCCGAGCGTTGAATAAAGTGCCCTTTCGAGCACGCTTTTAGTATTTGAATGTTTATCTCTGACCATGTATCGAGTTGGCCTAGAGCCAAGCGCTTAATAATGTGTCCCTTTCGAGCACACTTTTAGTTTTAATGACTATCTTATTTTTCTTAACATTAACGTGCATGTCTCAAAGAAAGTCACTTCGTCTAAGCATTATTTGACGTCTAAACCTAGATAGGGGTCTGAAGTTCCCAAGTGTGAGAGCTCCCCCCAACAATACTTAGACTCAAGGTCGAGGTTACCACGCGCAACCCCCCTACGAGCATATATGAGGCTTGAAGCTCCAAAGTGTGAGAGCTCCCCCCAACAAAACTTAGACTCGAGGACGAGGTTACCAAGTGTAACCCCCCTACGAGCATACATGGGGTCTGAAGCTCCCAAGTGTGAGAGCTCCCCCCAACAATACTTAGACTCGAGGTCGAGGTTACCACGCGCAACCCCCCTACGAGCATATATGAGGCTTGAAGCTCCCAAGTGTGAGAGCTCCCCCCAACAAAACTTAGACTCGAGAACGAGGTTACCAAGTGTAACCCCTCTACGAGCATACATGGGGTCTGAAGCTCCCAAGTGTGAGAGCTCCCCCCAACAATACTTAGACTCGAGGTCGAGGTTACCACGTGCAACCCCCCTACGAGCATATATGAGGCTTGAAGCTCCCAAGTGTGAGAGCTTCCCCCAACACTTAGGCTCTAGGTCGAGGTTACCCCGAGTAACCCCCCTACGAGCATAAATGAGGCTTGAAGCTCCCAAGTGAGAGGGTTTCCCTCATCAAAAACTTAGACTCGAGGACGAGGATACTACGCGTAACTCTCCTACGAGCATAGTGAGGCCTGAAGCTCCCAAGTGCGAGAGCTCCTCTCATTAAAAACTTAGACTCTAGGTCGAGGTTACCCCGAGTAACCCTCCTAAGAGCACCCATGAGGTGTGAAGCTTCCAAAGATGCGAGCTCCCCTCAACAAAGCATAAACCTCAAAAATCGCCTAAGTGTCGAACTCATTGTGCCTCAACACTAGCGTTCAAGCCCAATGTCTTCGACAGGGGGGCACAATACGGGACACGCCTTCTTCAAAACGCCTTCTTTCTTTAAAAAAAAAAAAAAAAAAAAAATTGTGTATATCAACTCGTTACTACGAGGGTGCCTAAGTCACAATGCTTATCCCAACACCCTCGACATGGGGGACATGCAAAGGAGGGTAAAGCTAGCACACTATAAAGTCAGAACTATCGAGAATCAGGCGAACCCGACGGAGCTCGGGTCCGCCCCACCGCCGCGGAGGCAGACCCCCCTTAGGGGGTCCGCCTCCGAAGGGGGTCCACCCCACGCGGGCGGACCCCCTCCGCCCAAGGGGGCGGAGCGGACCCCCTAAGGGGGTCCGCCCTGCCGCCCCGGAGGCAGACCCCCGGGTCCGCCGGGGGTCCGCCCCGCGTGGGCGGACCCCCTCCGCCCTGCCGGCACGGAGGCGGGCCCCCCTTAGGGGTCCGCCCCATCGGACTCCCTTGGGGGATCCACTCGACGTGGACCCCCCTTAGGGGGTTGCCCGAGACCTTCTACCCATACTCACACGTACCATGAATCGAAGAGGAGGAGAGATCTCGCCTTGAAGATTCGGATTAGGAATTCACCTTCTCCAAGAGTTAGAGGAAGGATGTTCACAAAGAAGAATATGTCCCATCTCTCTGACTTTCTACTCCCGAGAGCCCACGCAGTCGAGCACTCGGGAGTGGGGGGCATATGATGGGTCCCTAATTTTGCATAGGGGCATTATCGTAATCTAATAAAGCGATTAATATAAAGGCAATATTAACACGTGGGCCTCCAACCGTGGGCCCAAACACAACGAGCCCATGACCCAGCTAAAACTCTATAAATACCATCCAGATCAGCTAAATTAATTATTATCTGGTTTCCACTCTGAGAACTAGAATTACTAAATACTCTCTAAAGTCCACGAGATTGAGGAGTACAATTAATACGAACTACGAAGAGGCTTGATCCTACCTAAGTAGGTACGTAGGCAGCTCGAGGTTACTGAGCACAGCCCCACTATCTAAAAACACTTAATCTGGTCTGTCGTGAGTCGGGTCGGATCCCATCCCCACGTGACCCTCACGTGACATTACTATTTGATCCCGCATCAATTTTAGAAAATTATAATATTATTTCATATTCATTGGCATTCCAAAAGAACAATAGAAAACACTGGTACAACCCTTTGATAGAGCGTGCTTTGTTTCGTTTCTTTTTCAAGTATTTAGAGGAAATAAAAATTTGCAAAGTGTTTTTTCAGAATATATTTGTCTATCTCTCTCTCTCTATATATATATATGAGAACCTGTGAAAAATGAGAACTGTGTTGAATTCAATTTTGTAGTAAATATTTTCTTACATATATGTCATGTTACGTAAAATTTTGGACTGATTAACAGTGTCGCACCCGGTTAGTATCATTTATTATAAATACATTAAGGTAATACTGAAAAGAATACAAATTTCAATTAAATGTTTTAGATAACATATATACATTTATATATATTAGTATAAAGTACGTGTGTTGCACGTAAACACTCAATTATAATGTTAAAAAATTTATAATTTGAAAAAGTATACATTCAAGAAAAATTATAATATAATTAAAAAAAATTCTATTTTAATTAGTATAAAAATATTAGTGAAATTACAATTGATTAGAGAATACATTTAGACATTATAAGAAGTTGCAATACTTTTGATTTATAACATAATGGAACCTAATGAAAATAAAAAATTTCTTATTATTATGATTTTTCAGTGTTGTGATCTTTGAAGTAAAGAAGACGCAAAGTTGTGACATGTTTAAAAAAATCTTTCTGGTACTAATCTTGGTAGTCAATTATTTGTCCTTTTATATTTTCCGACCTCTTTAGTGGTAAACAATGTTAAATATCCAATAATTTTCTTTAACATATTATTTTCTATATTTGATGATTACCTACAAGCTGTCTCATTCATCATGTAACATATATGCATCAATGAGTTTAATACTATCATCTTTTTTAGATTTTTCAACAATTTGAAGTTTTTTATAAACAAGATGACGTTATGTAGTTTCATTTTTCATGAAAGTTAGAGAATTCTTTTATATATTTTATTATAATTTCCATACCATATAATAATCTAATTAACTCATCTAGTTAAATCTAATTGATAGACAAAAAAAATATAATTGATATCAGATAATAAGTTTCCATATAAATTTCAAATATGCATTTCATAAAATACGGTAACATACATATTGTAATGTGTAAGTCTCAAAGATGCAAGTGCTCATATAGATACCTTAAACCCTAAATCTAATTGATAGACAAAAAAATATATAATTGATATCAGATACTCATGGTTCATTTGAGAAGTAGGAAAAAATAGTTTATGATTGACTTTTTTGTGAACTTTTCTTAACAAAGGAAATTAAAGATGTTGTATATTATTAAACGTCGATAATGTATATTTAAACATACACACAATTTCGTTAATAAGTGAATACTTCGCATGTATATGCTAATTACATTACTTACAAAATACTAAAAACTCTTTATAAATAACTTGTCATATATATATATATATATCCATGAAAAATATTTTTCATATCAAAATTTCAGTTTTAAAATTTTCAAACAGATCAATCACGTAATTAGTATATATGTTTTAATATTAAACATTTAGATACTTTTAAATAATTTTTTTTTCGAATTTTATATGACAATTATTTGCAAACCATGACTTAATTTTTTAGAATTTTCAAGAAGATTAAAAATTTTGAAGCATAAAATTGAAGGCAGAATTAATATCAATTATATAGATAAATTTTTAATTTAATGATTTTTTATACAAAACTACAACTACTTAATATTAGAGACGTGGGACGATTACATCCATTAAGTTATTTTGCATAAATGTTATATTTTTGTGGAATGAAAGCTAGTGAAATGTAATTTTTAGATTTAAAATTATAATAATAATTGATTTTTGAATATTAGAGATAATGTCATGGGATTTTAGTAATTTTATTATATGTATCGTTCATTAAATATATATATATACACACACTCACATAACAATATATACATATATTATTTTCATAGTTAAAATTTTTATTATTTATGTTTTGTCACGTCCCGAGCCCCAGGATAATGACAATCGCCGTAAGTTTATGAGAACATCTCAATAACTTGTAAGGTTCACCTAATGATAACAATGGCATAGAGCATCTATACCTAAACTGTACAAATTCCCAATTATAGAAAAGAAATAACTCCATTAAATCCAAGTCTTAACCGTAATACAAGCCAATAAAATCAATACTAATCCAATCTCTAGTAAGGAATCAATTAAATGTACTTGAAAGAAATTATGTTTAATAGAAAATTAGAATAGAGTCTGCCAAACTATGAAATAAGGTCCATCAAGATATGGCCATCCAAACCAACGATTTTTCTCCTACTAGGCCTTGATTTAATAAAAGGATGAGCTCGACGACCTAGTAAGTAACTCCATCACTAAATCAGTCGGATCAAGCAAGCTAGTAAATAATAGTTTTATCTTTTTATAGCATATAGAATAAATTTAAACGCATGAGTTTCCAAAAATAAATCATTTAAAAGAGCAGTTACGAATAACACGTTCTAAAAATACTATCAAATTTCCATGTACAAAATCACCACGCGAAACCATTCACATAAGCCAAACATGGTTAGGGACAGACTGAACCCCCTGTCTTAGGTCCTAATACAGGTATAACCCCCCTGTATTGTGTCCTGGTGTAGGCATAACCCCCCTATACTGGGTCCTGGTATAGGCACAACCTCCCTATACTGAGTCACTAACCAACCTTACATGGTCTCGGCTCTACATTTCCTATTCTGGAATAGACAACGATGTAATGGTTCCAACATTGGGGTTTTCACAACCAATATAATCACGTTAGTCTAACATATTAAAACCATATCTCACTTTTCAATCACAATTTTTAGAAAACAAGAAACATTTAACTTTTATCAAAATCCATACATATATAAACTTGCACGATCCAAGTTATCAAAACCGCACACCCACACGAAAATGATTAAATATATAATTTTATATATATATGTAATGCCCAATGATCTCACACCCGGCCAACAATAATCATGTCATATAGTTAGCATTTATTAATTTACAGCATATAAATGGAATGACTGCACGAATATGAATATTTGCTAATTATATGATAAACGCATGATTTGATGAAAATGCTATGTGCTATTTATGTGATATGTGAATTCGAAATGCATTTCATTAGTATTCCCTACTAATTAAGTAGAAATGACGATTAAGCAGGTACGGCGTTTAGACAATTAACGAATTAGATTAAGCAGGTATGACGTTTAGCACTTATCACGAGTTAATTAATGAACGAAAAATTGAGGTGCTTCCTAGGACGGTCACTCATCTTAGAATTGCTCTGGTATGAACACACTTAACTTTAGAGTTTTGATTCAATACGGTACACTAAACCTTCCCGTTAATTATTAGGTAGATGTATTTTACACACTACGCATCACTTACGTGTTATCGGTATGTCTCGATTAGTTTAAATACATGACACATAGAAAATATTACGCATAAATGTATAACACGTAATAAGCTAGCAGCTGCAAATAATTCATTGAATTTAATAATAATATATATATAAATAGAGTCACCAAAGCTTAGCCTCCAAGCCATATTGCGGACTTACTTTCCAAGTCTTTTAATATATATATATATATATATGTATGATTAGTCACCTAAACTTATTCCAAGTGTCCACTTAGCCGCCTTACTTTCAAGATAATCTATATATATATATAATTTCAAGTACTAATTGGTCACCCAAAACTTGGGCATTAAGTTTTCTTGACCGACGTAACTTTCCATCTATATATATATATATATGTAAGCATTTTTAAGTAAAAAACAAAGGATAGTAAAGATTAGAAACAGCAAACAAAATAGAGAAAAGAGAGAAAGAAGAAAGAAAAAGAAAGAAAGAAAAGGAAGAGAAAAATTCCTGGAAAAATAAGAACTGAATAGTGGTGTGCAAAACGAGCTAGGTGAATCGACATACTCAGAATAAGTTAATAAACAACTAGTCCTATAGGTAGCGTGCGATAACGTCACCATCATCAATTTCAATACTAACGACTTAAGGTAAGTAGAAGCTTTTCTTGACGTATCATAAGAATCAGTATTATGCATGTTTATGGATATGTATGGTGATGTGTTATTATGTGCCAATTGTGTTAAGTGTTATTTATTACATGTAATAATGGAAATGAATGTTATATGATGGGAAAATATTGAGGTATTTATGATTATGTTGCATCATATTGCATACATGTAAAGAAGATGTTTTCGAAAGAGAGGTTTGGTATTTGATTGGCGGTCGGGTAGGCACGGGACGCGGGAGGGACCGACGGACCCACAAAGGGTGGTGAATACCTTGAGGTGTAAAAACCAAGATAGATAAAGCCACAATATATAAGGGAGCTAGCGGCTAATATCATCGGCCAAAAGGTCGGTATGAGAACCCCTGCGATGCTTTCTTTATTGGCCAATTATGAACAGGTTCCAAAAATAGACGCCTATCATCATCAGTCGAATACCATACTTCGAGGGTACCCAAGAGGAAAAAGATAATGTTTTTAAATGAACTATGCATTATTAACTGTCTTATGTGCTACGTGAAATATTGCTATAACCGAGCTTCTTCTTACTGAGCCATTAGCTCATTAGATTCTTATGATGCAGGTGATGATCATGTACATATGTGAAGGTTGGCCAAGAATCCCGAGCGGTCAGACAGAGCTATGTTCATATGCCGTGTTTCGAGCGTTTTGTAGCTCAAAAACTCTGATTTTGTTTAAATAGCCGCTCTGTTATGGTTTTGTAAACAAACTTATGTGTATATACAGAGTTTGGTTTGTAAAAGAAAAATGGTTTGTTTTATTTCAAAAGATGCAATTTTTATTATTTTAGAAAACCATAACATTTACGAAAGAAAAAGGGTCATTGTTCCCAGGCTGGTCCGGGGGCGTGACAATATAACTAGAAGAGTGAAGAGTCACTTATCTCGATTAACTCGACCCTAAGCAAACTTATGCCCTTGCTATGAATTCCTTGGTCCATCTCTACTCGAATCTAATTAATTCAAATATTATATCAATACTTATCGAATATCAGATAGCGCAACTTAAGCCTTAATATGGACTATATTGTTAATCCATATATGTATTCGAAGTAGGTGCCCTTAAATCAACCTCTTAATCAAACTATATCATAATCCAACTTTCTTTTACTTTTAATTCCTTTGAATTGCTCAACAGATTTCAAACAGTCTTATACTAATTCCTAATTTACTTCAAAACCCAGAGATACATAATTAGAAGTACTTATCAGGGCAGCTGCAAAAATTTTGTCCAACATCAAACACTTGTCAACATGAATATTAGTCACTATCACACAATTATTAATTTAATTACCCACAATCTTGTTAACATTTAAATTGGTGGAGAGGATTTATTAGCTAACAAACAAATTTTTTGTTTTCTTATGAGAATATTTATAAAAGACCATGTGGCTCTGCCTACATGTGAAGTGGTCGTTGGAATGGATTTCTCATAATTTTTAAATCTGAAATTGCATGCCTACAATCATAATTGTGCAATCTATCTTTTAATGAAATTTTTGCCATGCTAATTAGTGTGTAATTCAGTGAACAATTCAAGAATTTCGAAGAAAAGTTACCTGCGGTTTCTTAGATTTTTCCACGGAAAAATTGGATTAATAGCACTCAAATGTGCTATGATTTAAAATATAGCCCTTCATATTATTTTTTATTTATTTTATTTAATTTTATAGTAAAAGACAATTTTGCCCTTTAGTTATCTCATAGGCAAAATACAGCAGAAACAATACAAAGCTTCCCCACAACAGAATTTTTCCCACATAAACAAAACGTAGAGAGGGAGGGAGATTCGAACGACTCAACATCAAAAGGGGAAAATTCGAATGACCTAAAGGACTTTGGCATGAAGAAAGGCTTGCTCCAAATTTGGTATTTGTGATTAAAGTATTATTCAAAACCTTATTTTTTTTTGTCTTGGTAATTTAATCTTAGGAAATCATTCTTTTTTTTTTAAATCAGATATAGAAGCCTTGATTTGCAATGTAAGCACCATCATATGCTTGGATGTTTTTGCCTATACTTGTTTTTTTACTTAATTAATTGATATTGAAATAAAATGAGTGATGTGATTACAACTATTGAGATTTTTCTCATAAAAAATGGTTATAACAATTTTGAGTTGATAATTTTTATTATCGTGCTATTCCTATATATTGTAGTTGAGTACAAGGTTCTAATTTTCGTAATATTTTGGCTGAAATCCTTGAAATTTCTCAAATCAATGTTTGTGTTGGCTTTACATGCTTTGTCAATAAAATTACTTGGGCTCTATGTTATGAGAGTTATGGTAATTGGGGTTCCTCGAAAGATGATATCCATATGGCTTTTATGAAGCATCCTAATTGTATGATTATCTCAAAAGAAGTATCTAAAATGACGGATTTTCTCCTTAATAAGATGGGTTGGGACTCGAGGATGATTGCAAGTTGTCTTAAGGTTATCTTTTCAATATGGAGAATAGTATAATTCCTAGATGCTCAATTGCTCATATTTGGTTATCTTTTCAATATGGTGAATAAGATAACTCCTAGATGCTCAGTTGCTCATATTTGGTTATCTTTTCAATATGGAGAATAAGATAATTCCTAGATGCTCAGTTGCTCATATTTTGTTGTCAAGACGTTTGATTGTTAAAGACTTGAAATTGAGTTTTCCATTGTTATCTTTTGAAGAGTCATTGAAAAGAATGTACCTGAGCTCTACGATTTCTACAAATGGTAAGTTGGTACTGTACATAGTTCAAAGGTTAATTAAGATGTTAGTGTGCCACTAAACAAACTAATGATTGAGATGTTTTTCAAAAATTGCATATTTCAAATATTATCCTCAAAGCAGAAGGTAGATTTTGTACTTCATGCATTAAATTTATTTTACAATATTAAATCTCCATTCTTATCTTTCCGTTACAAGTTCAATTTATTATGGCACGAATCCGACCTCAGACTCTTCCCCTCGCCCTACCCAGTGACGATGTCTAGATTTTACAGAGAGTGGGTGAGGTTCTGAAAGTGACGGAATAAGTGATATTGAGTTCTATACAACAAAATTTCAAGTGCAAAATTTCGACAAGTTGTAAATTGGTAAAAGAAGTCGAGTTTATTACAGAATGCTTGATAGACCATCCAAATGGAATGAAATGGTTTAAAGAGTCACTGTTTGGCCTTCTTTTTAAAGTTACCCCGTATATCGAGATGTGCTTAAATGTGGATGCTCTTAACCAGAAGAGTGAAAACGACAAAAAAAAAAAAAAAAAAAACACGAAGTGTGGTTTGTCTTCAATGGAACACCTATACGATACTCTTTAATGGAGCATGCACTTATCAGTGGCTTGAATTGCGGTCCTTTTCCGCAGGAGTATTCAAGTGGTGACATTTTTGTGAAGCGGAATTTTAAAGGAAAAGTCAATTTGAAAATTGTAAGACAAAAACTGAAGGAAATAGTGATTCCACCTGGTATAGAAGAAGATCAAGATGGTAGGAGGAAGAATGCGAGAAGAAAAAGTAAATCTAGATAACAAGCATCGACAATTTTGGACGACAAGTTAAAAATGGTTGTGTTATACTTTGTGTCTTCCATATTGATGAGCAATATGAAAGATATACAAATTAAAGACTCTCTACTTAGAATTGTGGAGGATCTTGAGTTCGTAAACACATTTCCATAGGGTAGAAAAACATACACTACAAAAAAAAGATCAATAGTCACATATGTTTTCCTTACACTTTTGAGTAAGTGTAAGCATAAATATTCTATCAATAACTAAAAGTGTAGCTACAACTATTTTTCTTTCCTTTATTTATAATTATTTACAAAATATTTTTTTTTACAAAAGTGGGAATTTAAGAGCCAAATCCCAAATTTTATTTTTTTGGCCAAAAAATAATTGCAAACTTAATTAATAATTCCAAAACCCCAATTTTTTGGACATATGTCGTGCTTTTCTCCCCCTCTCAAATTTTTCACTTCTAAACCCTAATCCCAAATTTTTTCTGCAGAATCATCTCCAAATTGCACGCACTTCCCAAATGCTCTTCATTACTTTTTACTAATCAGTCTCGTCACGAAGCCCACTCATCGATTGCACACATGTCTTGGAATCGAGTCTACAATTGGTTCGATTAGGGTTGAAGGAGTTACGGGTATGGCAATTAGAAGGTATGAAATTCGTTTTCCTGTGTATAACATATTTAGTGATATATTTAGTGATATAACATACCAACTTCTAGCGGGACATCCAAATCATACTTATGGTGGTGCAAATCTTTGCGTAGATGCTTGTTCTAACAGTGAGTTTTTCTGTTCAACGGGTTCATACTGTCCAACAATCACCAAGAAGATACCTTGCAGCAGTGGGTACTGAATTTCTATCCCAAAACTCTGATTTTATGTTGGTCAATTTTCATCATTCTACATTTCATTTGACTGATGGAGTATAGTTTCTAATTGGACATGAGTCAAAACTCTGCCATATGTAGTGCTAATACTTATCTCTTAAATTTTGAGCAATTACTGTCCAATGGGTTTGACTGATGAACATCGTAAGTTTCTGGATAAACTATGTATTTAACAAGCATCTTTTGCTATTAATGATTAAGAAACTTCCTAACATTTTTTTCTGGCCTAATGCTAAATTTGTAGCGTGCTTTAGGTTGATTACTTGCGATTCCAGAATGGAAAGTCAAAATATTCATGCATATGGAGCTATGCTTATTGTAAGTTTTTCACGCATATAAAGCATGTTTCATTCTGTTTCCTACAGATTGAGCTGCATTTTGTTTCATTCTGTTTCTTTGTACAGTTACCTCGAACGAAAGCCCTACACTGATTGGGCTACATCATGTGTGTTTTCAAGTTTTAGATTTGAATTTTATGATGATTTTGTCTATTATATTATTTGCTTTGCAGGTAGTACAATTATTCTCATGCTTGGACAAAATAACTTACATTTCTAGCACCACTAAGCATTCTCAGAGGCGATTTTATCTTTGTAAGGTGCTCCAAATAGCTTATACACTACCGACATATCTGTTGGACCCTAAACATGTTTGCTATATATATTTTAACTTCCAGACTTTCTGAATTGTAGTGGCTTTATTAGATTGTTCTTCAGGAAAAAAAATGATCTCAAAACAAATGTTTTGGAACCATGCTGCTAGATCTTCTAAGCGGCAAGCATATACCTCCAAGGCCCAAGCTATGTATGTTTCATATGATTTAAGAGAAGTTTAGTATGTCAGTATGTTTAACCATGTTCATGTTAATAAGACCTGAATTTGATTCTCGACTCTTGTATGTTTTTTTAACTCAATCTAGCATTTTAGAGAGATTTTTATAACATTCCAAAAAGAATTGTTAAATTTGTCTTTGATTGTTTTCTTTTCCTTTGTTTTTTGAATTAAAGGTGGTTCGTGCTGAAAACTGAGACATGAAGATGGATTAAAGGTTGTTCGTGCTGAAGTTTAGCATTTTTAGTATACTTGTTAATATTAAGATTAAGTTTTTTAGATGATAATTGTTGAATTATGATGGGATTAACTAAGTTTTAGTTGATATTAATGAAATATATTTTAGTTGGATCTTTTGATTAGAATAGTTGTTTTGTTAATATTATGTAATGAGAATTTTTTTTCTTGGTATCTTTTAATGGCATATGTATAAGTGTAGGATTTGAAATCAATTTAAATAATATTTTGTTTATTGTAGCTTTTATTTGTCACACTTTCATTTGTAATCATAGGTATCATTTGGTTACACTTCAATGTATAACCTTATGATTTTGTTACACTTCCATGTGTAATCTTCAGTAACATTTCGCTACACTTCAGAATGTAAGTTTTAAGTATCTTTTGTCACACTTGAAATTGTAGTCTAATTTACTTGTAGTCACATTTTTAAGTGTGACTAAAGTCAAGGGCTTACACTTTTAAGTGTGACCATAGGCATTATAATTAGTTACACTTCGAAGCGTAATAGTAACTTTAGACTACGGCCAACTCGATCACACTAAGATAAACCGTGGCCTTTGTGTAAGTGTAGCTATATGATATATTTAGTTACATTTTAAAGTGTAACCAAAGCCAATTTTTGTTGTAGTGTTACACTAATTTGAGGAAGGACGTGGAGCACTTAGACTTAAAAAGTAAATTAAGTTCTCAACGTTGGTCATCTCCCGGGTTCACTTTACCTCGAATGATAAGAAATTTATATTTCAATTTTAAAAATATAAATTTTTATAGAATTTATAATCTACCGATTGCGACTATCATCTGTGTAGCTACTTCCGTTTGAGTGCATTCCAACACTATCGCCAAAATTAGCTCGTTTGAAGGAGGGTGTCAATGGATCACTAACGAGAATATGTAAGTGTAGTACTCAAACGGAAAAGAAAAAGCAGGCTCCAACTTTGCAGAAAATCCTACAAGTGGTCGGGAATAACAAGGTTGGTATCTTCTTTATAATAAGTCAAAATATTTGACTTCTATGTTATTAATTGAAACTCCTCAATATTTAGGATATCATGAGCATACTTACACCCACGTCAGAGGAGAAGCAAGCAACTCATATGCAGGGGTTTGCTCCGTATGAAGAATCCCTTGACACCATTATCGATCAATGGATGACTATACTGAATAATGAGGATCGTATTTTTATCGAAGATATATGGCGTGCAGATGTGGAAGGTCAACGTTCTTTCCTTCAAGTTATTAATCATAGAGAGGACGTAGAACAACCGAGAGTTAATGTCATGACAGATACAGGACCTTCACAGACTAGCATTATAGATGACACAACACACTGCCACAAGTTAACATTGTAAATGAGCCACCCAGAGCAAGAGCACCCAAAACTGTAGAATATGATAAATATATTAGAATGATGGGTGAAATAATGGAAAGATTAAATGTGGTAACAAATGAGATTTCAAAAGTCAAACAAGCGGTAAAAAGAGTTGAGCAGATGGTACAAGGGATGTTACAACACTCATATGATGAACTTGGAGAAAATAGTGGGCACAGAGATTATAACATAGATGACGATATAAATGTTTTGGGTGGAGATGGCATTGATGGAGACAATATAAACTGCAATGTTCCAACTCATTTGATCGATGAAGATGAAAATGTTGAATATGAAGATACTGAAGAAGATATAACTATGAGGCCGAAGAAAATGAAACAAAAGCAGGAACGACCAACAGAAAGATGAAGAAAGACTCCATACACCCAGCCTCCGAGGAAGTAAACGTATATGACTATTTATTCGTATTATTGGTTTTGTTATTGTGAAACTATTATATGATGAATTTTTTTTGTGTTATAGGATGTTGGACTTGTAATATGTTTTTATTACTTTAGATTACTTTTGTGCTGGTTTAATATATGATGCTTTTTATGTGTTTGGACTTTGGATGAATTCTTATTGAATGGTATTTGTTTCTTGGTGAGTTAGAATGTAGGTGATAAATATTTTGTAATATTGGTTGAAAGATGTATTCTATTTTGTTTGGCTAATCGAAATCAAGGTTTTTTTGGGGGATATTAATTGATTTTAGTTGTAGACTTTTGTTTTATGCTATCAATTAGGTTGTTAATAATGTTATATTGAAGCATTCTTGAATATGCTATTTAGGTTATTAACAATGTTATATTGAAGCATTATACAATCTTTGTAATTTTTTCAAAATTTTCTCCTTCAAATGCTAGGAACTTTTCAAAATCTTGTAAAAAATTCTTACAATTAAAATCTGCCTAGAAAGATTGGTATAGCAGTCTGATCGATTGGCTGGTATAGAAAATAAAACGCATTATACTAAAATTTTGGGTCCATCGGTATTCCAGTCTTCCCAGTCGACCAATGCAGAGACTCAAACTCTTGCAATAAAAGGCCGATTGGGACGATTGGTATACCAATATGACCGATCGGCCAATACAGAATAAAAAAATTTCACAATAATTGACCGACTGGGACGACTGGTAATCCAGTCATCCCAGTCGGTCAATATAGAGACTCAAAACACTTGCAATAAAAGGCCGACTAGTACGATTGGCATACCAGTATGACCAGTCGACCAATACATAATCAAAAAATATCATAATAAATGTTCGACCGGGACAACTGGTATTCCAGTCGTCCCCGTCGGCCAATGCAGAGACTGAAAAACTTTTGCAATAAACATCCGACTAGGAAAATTGGTATATTGGACTGGTCGGTCGGCTGGTATAGAAAAAAACATGATTAATAAAAGTCTCAATATGTATTACTTTATTAATAACATTTATTATGATAAATAACAAATTAAGTTTTTTTTTTATAAAAAACAATATGATTGATTATTTTTCAAATAATAATTTATTTTCAGTTTTAGGGTTTAGGATTTAAGGTATAGGGTTAATATTAATTCAAAATAACAATATGATTAAAGATTACACACACTTAGCTTGATTTTGGATGATACATTGAAAAATATTCAATTAGTCCTCTAATAGTAGTAGATTGATTACGTTATATTCAATAAATTTTTAGTATTCTTAATTTTACATCTATACTTCTTATATGTATTTATAAGAAACTTAATTTATTCTTTGTTATTATATACTAGTTGGTATTCAATGCATTGGCACGACTAGTAATTATATAGATGATTGGTAATAAAGTTGTAAGAATATATATATATATGTATATATATATATATCATTGCATAACTTATTTATTATACGATCATTACACAATTGACCAGAACGGTTTAACAATCTTCTCGGTCATTAGACTGACTGAGGAAGTTAGGTCTACTAGTTAGTCCAGTCGATAACTTGTTTGAATGATCTCTTAGTCTCTGAATCAACCTACTAGGAAAATTGATATGTTAATTGTCTTGATCAAAACTTTATTATAAGAATTTTGGTCTCTACATCGACAGACCGGGTTAGATTGGTCTACTAGCTAGTTTAGTCGATAATTTGTTAAATAATCTTTTAGTCTCTAAATTAGCCAACATGGTAGACTGATATGCCGATCGGCCTGATCGAAACTTTATTGTGAGAATTTTGGTCTCTACATCGATCGATCGGGTAAGATTGGTCTACCAGTCAATCCAGTCGACAATTTGTTAAATAATTTTTTAGTTTCAAAATCAGCCGACTGGGTAGACTGATATGCCGATCGGCCCGATCAGAACTTTATTGCAAGAATTTTGAACTCTACATCGACCGACCGTGTTACATTTTTCTACCAGTTAGTCCAGTTGACAATTTGTTAAATAATCTTTTAGTCTTTGAATTAGCTGACTAGGTAGACTGATATGCCGATTGGCCTGATCGAAACTTTATTGTAAGAATTTTGGTTTCTACATCGACCGATCGGGTTAGATTGATCTACCAGTTAGTACAGTCGACAATTCGCCAAAATACAAAAATACAATTATCTCATTCATTCGAATATCAACCTGAAAACTTAAAAAAACAACCAAAGTCACAAATAAGGTCAATCGAAACCCCAAGTCGAGTCATAGTTACAATGATATTAATTAATATACTCTAAGTTCAAGTAAATTAAATACTCAAAATTCATATCAAAATAGGTTATTTAGAAGATTGTTGCTCGTTGAAATTTCGTGCTTTTGCATTGCCTTTCTCCTGCAGAAGAAAATCTTGTCATTTGCATCCTTCCACGCTTTTTAATAACATCAGGAGGTGACACCTTTGTGGATTGTATATAATCAGGGACATCCCACTCAGATTCACTTGGCACGGGATATATGGTTCGGTGATATGCCAATGCCCATAACTCTTTCATGTAGTAAGTTGAACACATATTATGCATATTATTCGTGCCATCTGGAAATGCTGCAAGTGCATGCACACATGGTATCTAATCAATATCACACACTTTGCAAGTGCATGTTCTCTTCTCTAAATTGACCAATAACCTATTATTCTCTCCCGTGACATAGTACTCACATGTTATCCTATTGAGTTCTTCTATTTCAAGAAATTTGGACTCTTTGTACCTTGCTTGCAATACTTTTTCTACAGTTGGAGTTAAGAACTGTGAGGAAGAGCCTTCTCCAACTTCATTTTGGTGATTGTTGAACCACTTACAAATTTTCATCATGATCGCATCAATCATAGGTATTACTGGATATGATCTTGCCTTCTTCAATGCCGAATTAATGGACTCGGCTCCGTTGGTAGTCAAAATATTGTAACGAGAACCCACAAAGTAGCACCTAGCCCATTTCTTAACATCAACACTACTTTCAAGATACACATGAACTGCAGGGTACCTATTTGTTAGGTCCGTATATAAGCGTTTGAACTCAGCTTCAGTATATGTAGTAGCGGCAGCTATGAACTTTGATTGAATGGTCTCTTCCACCTTTTTTCTACATTTCTTGTCCCTAACATGATTATCATTACTAACATATAATTTAATAGTTTGAGAAATATGTCATGCACAAAATCCATGTTCAGCCTTTTTTTATACATCCGAAACTGCTTTAATAATGCTATAGTGTCTATCTGAAATGATAACCAATTCTTCATTATCAGGTATTAGCTTCTTAAGTTTTACTAAGAACCAATTCCACGATTCATCACTTTATGATTTAACTACAGCAAAAGCAAGATGATATTGTTGTTTGTTGCCATCTTGTGCGGTGCAAACAAGTAATGTGTCCCCTTATATGGTCTTTAAAAAAGTTCCATATATTACAATTACCTTCCTCATTGCCTTGAAACCTCCATTGCACACTCCCAATACGAAAAAAAGACACTTGAACTTTTTTTCTTTATTTACAACCAATCTACGACTATACCGAGATTCATCAATTTCATCATATGCAAATAACTCGGAAGAGTCCCATAACAAAGTTCTGGTATACCCTTAATATTACTTGCGGCGATACGTTTTTCCATTCATGCTTTGAAGTAAGATACTCCAATATCGCGATTATTCATTACCTCCATTATTTGATGTGGCGTTGGTAGGTCCATTTTACCCGGGTATTCTTTTGCTAACATGTCAGCAACTAACTGTGAAGTAACTTTTTTACTTTTCTTATCGACAGAACTAGAAGAGCATGTATAGATGTTACAATAAATTTGTAGGGAGAAACGGTCAGAGCCTTCAACAATTGCCGCACGTAAAGCCCACTAGCAATCATCAACTTTACACTTCGCCACAAATAATTTTGTTGTTGACGTATCTATTTTAAAATCAAAACAAGATTTGATGGAAGCATTAATTACTAGATTTTTCACCTCGATCTGGTTTTTAAATTCCTGTCTGATCTCAACATTTAAACCAACATCAAAACTAAAGGCTTTACAAGTGTCATGAACAACTGGTGATTCACAATGATCAACAATGTCCAGATCTAGGCATAGAAATTGTCGATTGGGAGTTGGGGCATGGAGTATTGATGTTGTAATTTGATGAAGCACATTTTCCACGGACATTGACTCATTCAAAATATAACCCTCACGACCTGACGTAGATGTAATATCATAAACCCTCGGCTCTTCTATGTTGACGTTGAAATATTCATCTTGACAAATTTCATCATTGTCATTGTGATATGTTTTTTCGTCCACAACTTCAAAAATTCCTTTGTCATTTCTTGGGTCAATTGACAATCAGATTAAATACTAACCGGATCGGTCTAGAGACCAGCTCAAGGTTAAACCGACTAGAACGGTCGGTCCGGTCCAATTCTGAAAACATTGATTATATGTAATCACTTAATATGGAAGTAGTTTTGAAAATGGTATTGGTTCATGAATATAAGTGCATAATTTATAACTATCATGGACTTTTGAAGTAACCAAAATCATTTAACAACCTTGAATTATCTTTAATTAGTATGTTCATGAATTATCATGAAAATTAATAAAGAGTTATTGTATTAATTACATAAGGTCTAGCCAATAAAAATATAATTAGAGTATCGACAAAATTATTTTTTCACAATAGGAAGAAACACTTAAATTATCTATATTTTTAGTCTTTTATATTATATTAGTGTAGATTAGGATTGTCACATGTTAGATGAAAACCAAATTGATTACATGCATCTACTTTCATTTTGGTCCCACTCTCATCAAATGGGTTAATTCAGTCCTGTGAATTTTATTTAATGTTAATCTATTCCCATTTTTCGTTTCTGATAATAATCCCCATTTGGTATATTGATGCAGCTTGTGTATCATCAATCCATTGTAAAGACTTGTCTCCGTTTGATATTTTCTCCTTTATACGTTTGCTTTCCTTTTGTATTTCATTGATCTTAATCAAAAGTGTATAATTTAAATTTGTAATGTTTTGAATATTTAAACCCGTTTATCCCCCTAATTCAAAGGGCGTGTTTGGTTTCTTTTTGGGCCCATTTTAACCCAAAAATCTGACCAAATTACACTTGGTTTTCATAATTTGGACCAAAAAGAATTCCTAAATTTTTGGTCAAAAATTTAAAATTTTGAAGCCATATTTTTTGGACAGACCGTAATCAGTTTTATAATCCTTTCTTTTCAATAATATCTCTCTATTTAATATACTATAGTTTTTTACTATTACTATCAAATGGTCCATTTTAATAGTCTTCACCACATGTATATCTTAATTCATTTTCCACTTCGCCACTCACAATTATATATACATATAATTATTTTTAAAATTAACATAATGTTAAATTTTATATATAAATCAATATTCAATATATATAAAAGAAATCATAAATATGATTGTAATATCAAAGATAGGACATGTTAATTTAAAAGAATCTCATTATTTATAATAACTATTTTACCTTATTTCATTTTATATATGTTAATGTTTTAATTTTATTTTAGATTCATGTATACATATATATAATATGCCATTGTCTACATACATACAATTATAAATTTACATATATAAGAGATATATATTATAAATTAATAAATAAATATACAAAATAGTGTATATATATGATATGCATAAGGGAAATATATGTTGAATTTATTTACATACATGTAAATAATGTTTATAAATTCATATATTTACATATATATAGCACCTACTATTATATCTATATATAATGATCATTACAATTTTAATATCATATTATAATTTTCAATCACTAATTAATTACTAGCAGACAATAACTTACATGATTTGACTACTACAATAATTTATGTTCCCTTAAAAAAACAAAAACAAACACTATCTCACCAAAAAATTTACCCAAAATCAATTATCAAAATAAAATCAAACACAATCTCACCAAATATGTACGTGTGCCGAGAAATTTCTCACCAATAATTCTCACCAAAATACTCAATCAAAACAAAATCAAACATAACCATAGTCTCTTTTACTTCGGTATCAATGTAAACAAAATATTAATACTATTACATGAGGAATTTAACCAAGCATTTTTATGTACTAGTAAAACACATGTGCAACTGATTTGTCCGAATTTATTACAATAATTATTTAACAATTTAAATATTTGAAGGAAAAAAAAATTCTAAGTAACACTTTAAATTGAAATGTTAACTGGTAAGTAATGTTGAAATGACATAGCGTATATAAATTCAAAATAGAGTACATGAATTACCTAATTAATTGAAATAACAATTTTATCATAAAAAATATATGAATATTCAAGAACAAAGAAGAATGAAGAGTAAATTAGATCTCGCAAATTTGTAGAATCAAACTTCAATTAATCGGCTTAAAAGTATCTATTTGGCAATCGATCTTCCATAGTAGGAAAACGTAAATTTCTTATTCTCCTAATGGTAAAAAAACATATGTGAAGAGTTGCCCTAGAATAAGAAGAGGTTCTCCTATTTAAATCTAAAAAAATTCTAGTCTAATAAGGACTTTTTTCCTAATATAGAATTATAAAAGAATACCAACTAAAATAAAACACTTTTTAAAAGGAATTAAGAAAACTCTAACTAACTAAATTGCTAAGTGAAAACTGCCTAAACTCATGTGAAGGTAGAGAGAAACGTAACGTGATAGCCCGAGAATGACTTTCAATAAGTAAGATATCATCAACATGTAGCAACTAAAACATCATAGTTGTCCCTCAGTGGAAGATGGACAACAACCAATTAGCCGTGGTATAAATGAAACCAAGACAAAGAAGATAAGAACACAATTTTGAAACCAAGCACGAGGAGCTTGTTTCAGAATATATAATAGTTTCCGCAATTAATAGACATGATCTAAAAATCGGGGATCAACAAACCTCTAAGTTCAGCCATAAAAAAAATGTCTTGAGAATTCATCATGAACAAATGCATTCTTCACATCCAAGCGACAAACAATCCATTGGCGAGAAAGGATCGAGAGCGAAGTCGTTATGGTAGCAGGTTTCACAACGAGGTTGAAGGTCTCGCCAAAAATGTTATAGTAACAGGTTTCACAACCGACATGATTTTGAGATGGATGAGATGGGTTCCACTTATTGTTATTGAGAAGAGCATTAAACTCTTCAGCTATAGATCCATGTCATTGTCGATAAGTAACTACTTGGAAAAAATGGCATGTCATTGTTGATACGTAACTGTCTGCAAAAAATATGTTGGTTCACGAGGGATATGAAATGTTAAAAGACAAAGACACAGGGCTTCCTGATGCCATCATAATGATTAATGATCAAAGTATGATGGGACACAATTGGGAGACGTTATCGAGGAATACATAGTCGGAGGATGACTCATGTGACGTGGTATAAGGGTAGATGACAAGATGAGAAAGGTAGATTGGGAATGGATTGGAGACATGAGTAGACTTATATACGGAAGGTGCACTGGTCAAAGACATATGAATAGACTGACTAAACTATGAAGGATAAGGAAGACATAAGGACAATGTGGATAAAGTAGAGGGCACTGATACATACAAGTGTGTGATATAAAAGTTATAGTAGGATAGCAGAATGAGTTTTCATTTAAGACAACATGATGACTGACATTAACATAAAAAAAAAACCAGGATCCAGACACCGATAACCTTTAAAATCTGGAGCATATCCTATAAAGATGCATGTGATATAATAAGGAACAAGTTTGTGTTCTAACTCATTAAGCTCAATTTCTTAGGCCAAACACTGATTTTACTTATAAATGCATAGGATAATACTCATTCACTTACAAGAGTGAATTCCTTCGTAGTTTATGCTACTACTTCTCCATCATGTCATATTTCGAGGTAAGCCCCATCAATGGGTGAAGTGGTCCTAACTACTTTAATAGATGGCCTGACATAACAAGCTCATCTCCAACTTGATTCCTCAAGTCAAAGGTCTAGTCACACTATTATAACTAATCGATTCTATCATTAATTGTCTACTACAAGTGAAACCTATCTGATACGATCAATTAGAGTCATGCTTGATGGCACTGACTCGATCACTGAGCCTATATTATTGTAAACTACCACTACCCCACATTGTTCTACTGTCACGTCTCGTGTCAAAGCGTATATTATACAAGTCTTCACGAGCCACAATATCTCGTTGAGACTATATGACTTGTGAGAGGGTTTGTGTTGTGGCATATTCAACATTTATATTTTTGAGTAATTTGAGATCAACTGTAGAACAAAACCACTGTTTAATAGTTGCATCTAAAGCAAACCATTCATCATCTTAAGGATTTTGGGGTTTAGGTAGATCGGAAAGGTGATCGAGAACAGAATAACTACGACATAGGTCATAAACATGCCTCGCCACAATTTATAAGAGTCTTGGTCGGATAATTTAAAACCAAACCACGAGTGGACATTGCCGGCGGCGAGGCGGGGTGCATGGTGAACTTTCGGGTGGGAGGTTCATTGGTTTGTAAAGTGTTTGGAGTATGTGTTACGGTATCGTCAGACATGGGGTTTGATAGGTGAAACGCTGAAACAAACAACAAGAAATAATAATCGATACAAAAAAGAGCAAAGAATTAAAAAAAAATATTAGCAAAATAACCTCTGTGGGAAAATATGGTCACGGCAGCAACAATGTTGAGGAACAGCAATAAATCTTGAGCAGCAATTAATGTTGAGATAGTCACGACAACAACAATTTTGTGGAGCAATAATTTGCTATTTGAGAAGCAGCAATATTTGAGCAGGAACAATTTTTAAGCAGCAATTCGGAGTGTAGTATGAGAGACGGTAGAATTGAAAAAAAATTAGGTTAGGCTTGATACCATGCTGAAATGTAATTCTCCCTTTTTGGTAATACTAGCAAAATGCACGCGCAAATGCGCGTGGTCTACTATATTTATTTTTGAATTAAAATTTTGTATAACATAGCAATATAACATAGATATATATATAAGTAAACAAACACGCTAGTAGTAAGATAACGATTAAATTTTACTATTTTGATGGAATATTAAACTTGATTTTAATCCAAAACTATATATAATACTAAAATGTGGAAAAAATGTGTAATCTATATTCATAATTTAATTAAATTTTTTTATTTAATTTATTCAATAACATAGATAATTAGCTTTTACTTTATAATTTATTATTTAAAAAATAAGGACATTAACTTGGCAGTCATTTTTCTAAACAAAATATACAAAATATAAATGGTCAAAAAGTAATGTATATATAAGTATTAAATGGGAATGACAAATCACTTAATTCACTCAAACTAATGATATCTAATGCTATTCTAAATAATAACATGTTGCTTGAAGCCTTTGGCCTTGTTTGTTTATGGTTTTTATTCAAATCTTTAAAATTTTGGATCAAAAAATTATAAATAAACTTAACACAAATTATTTTCATCTTAATTCACATTTTTTTAACTTTACTTTTTCAATCTCCTGTATAAGTACTTATGAATAATCCCAAAAGTACCGAATTATCTCATTTCCATTCCTAATGTAATTTGTTAGCTTACCGTTGTCAAGATTATACTTTATCCTACTTTAGTCCTTTTCGGTAATTTTACCGAATTAGCTAGTTTATTTGTACTTTAATTCCTAAAGTCTCATGTTTGTATAACTGTGGTTCCTAAATCAAATAAAATTTGTAAAACTTCTATTTATATAAATTAAAACTAACTAATTGAATAAGTAAGTAATCTTTATTATTTCATGAGTAATACAATTAATTTTTTTCATTTTACTTGGACATTAACTATTAGCATATACTTGTGGAACCCAAATCAAGGATGTAATACTAACGTACAAAAAAAATGACATATATTATAATATAATTTATTTATTTAGAATATCATCACAGAATAAACTTAGTTCAAGAAATAACAATATATGATTGAACAATTAAATAAGAAATAAAAAATCAATTAACATCATCTATAGAGAAATAGATAAGAAAAGCCAAAGTTTTATTTGAATGTAAATTATATTGGTAACTACTTTATCTTTGAATTTCAAATTCTAAATATTTTAGTTCACACTTAGTAACTCTATTTTTCAAAATTAGATAAAAGAAATATAATTAAAATTATTAATGTAGCACAATTGAGTTCAATAATGCCATCCACATGTTCGCATATTTGGATTATGTCAAAAATTATATTTTATTATATATAGATTAACTATTATTTTTTCATATATTACAACATTCAATCAATTTTTAAAAATATAAACAAACTCACACCTTTTTCCACAAATTTTCATAGTACGCATTTTTCAAATATTTTTAAATTTCAAACTCAAATAAATAAATAAATAAAAAGTATTTACTTACCAGTTCTTTGCTTTTTTTTGTTGATCCTTGCATCAACTAATTGAATTCCACTTTTTTGTCACATTTTAATAAATTTCTTCCTAATTATCCATTATTTTTAATTTTGTAATTTAAATAATAAATTATTAAATTTGGTTATATGTTTTTAATTTTTTATCTCATAAAAAAATATTAAATTGAATTTGTTATATATTAATCGGATATATCATAATACTATAATTAAATTAAATTGCTTATGTGTTCATAAATTTGGGATTTTTTGAATTTAGTTTTTTCTCTTTTATGTATATATATTAGGGATTAGTGATATACATAATGTGTTTTAAAAAAATGGATAAATATTAGTGAGAAATTGAAAAGTTAATATCATATTTAAACTTTTTAATGAGTGTTGAATATTGGACATGGAAAATTATTACTTAATTAATAAAATACTATATTTTATTAGTATTTATTGTGAAGGAGTTATATATGCATACTAATTAACTAAACTTTTATAGTAGTATAGATAGGGGTAAAATAATACATTCACAATAGGGAGAAACACTTTCCAACATCGCTTTTACTTTATAATTTATTATTTAAAAAATAAGGACATTAACATGGCAGTCATTTTTCTAAACAAAATATACAAAATATAAATGGTCAAAAAGTAATGTATATATAAGTATTAAATTGGAATGAAAAATCACTTAATTCACTCAAACTAATGATATCTAATGCTATTCTAAATAATAACATGTTGCTTGAAGCCTTTTGGCCTTGTTTGTTTATGGTTTTTATTCAAATCTTTAAAATTTTGGATCAAAAAATTATAAATAAACTTAACACAAACTATTTTCATCTTAATTCACATTTTTTTAACTTTACTTTTTCAATCTCCTGTATAAGTACTTATGAATAATCCCAAAAGTACCGAATTATCTCATTTCCATTCCTAATGTAATTTGTTAGCTTACCGTTGTCAAGATTATACTTTATCCTACTTTAGTCCTTTTCGGTAATTTTACCGAATTAGCTAGTTTATTTGTACTTTAATTCCTAAAGTCTCATGTTTGTATAACTGTGGTTCCTAAATCAAATAAAATTTGTAAAACTTCTATTTATATAAATTAAAACTAACTAATTGAATAAGTAAGTAATCTTTATTATTTCATGAGTAATACAATTAATTTTTTTCATTTTACTTGGACATTAACTATTAGCATATACTTGTGGAACCCAAATCAAGGATGTAATACTAACATACAAAAAAAATGACATATATTATAATATAATTTATTTATTTAGAATATCATCACAGAATAAACTTAGTTCAAGAAATAACAATATATGATTGAACAATTAAATAAGAAATAAAAAATCAATTAACATCATCTATAGAGAAATAGATAAGAAAAGCCAAAGTTTTATTTGAATGTAAATTATATTGGTAACTACTTTATCTTTGAATTTCAAATTCTAAATATTTTAGTTCACACTTAGTAACTCTATTTTTCAAAATTAGATAAAAGAAATATAATTAAAATTATTAATGTAGCACAATTGAGTTCAATAATGCCATCCACATGTTCGCATATTTGGATTATGTCAAAAATTATATTTTATTATATATAGATTAACTATTATTTTTTCATATATTACAACATTCAATCAATTTTTAAAAATATAAACAAACTCACACCTTTTTCCACAAATTTTCATAGTACGCACTTTTCAAATATTTTTAAATTTCAAACTCAAATAAATAAATAAAAAGTATTTACTTACCAGTTCTTTGCTTTTTTTTGTTGATCCTTGCATCAACTAATTGAATTCCACTTTTTTGTCACATTTTAATAAATTTCTTCCTAATTATCCATTATTTTTAATTTTGTAATTTAAATAATAAATTATTAAATTTGGTTATATGTTTTTAATTTTTTATCTCATAAAAAAATATTAAATTGAATTTGTTATATATTAATCGGATATATCATAATCCTATAATTAAATTAAATTGCTTATGTGTTCATAAATTTGGGATTTTTCGAATTTAGTTTTTTCTCTTTTATGTATATATATTAGGGATTAGTGATATACATAATGTGTTTTAAAAAAAATGGATAAATATTAGTGAGAAATTGAAAAGTTAATATCATATTTAAACTTTTTAATGAGTGTTGAATATTGGACATGGAAAATTATTACTTAATTAATAAAATACTATATTTTATTAGTATTTATTGTGAAGGAGTTATATATGCATACTAATTAACTAAACTTTTATAGTAGTATAGATAGGGGTAAAATAGTACATTCACAATAGGGAGAAACACTTTCCAACATCCATACTTTTATAGTAGTATATATATAGATATTGATGGGTCCCTAATTTTGCATAGGGGCATTATCGTAATCTAATAAAGCGATTAATATAAAGGCAATATTAACACGTGGGCCTCCAACCGTGGGCCCAAACACAACGAGCCCATGGCCTAGCTAAAACTCTATAAATACCATCCAGATCAGCTAAATTAATTATTATCTGGTTTCCACTCTGAGAACTAGAATTACTAGATACTCTCTAAAGTCCACGAGATTGAGGAGTACAATTAATACGAACTACGAAGAGGATTGATCCTACCTAAGTAGGTACGTAGGCAGCTCGAGGTTACTGAGCACAGCCCCACTATCTAAAAACACTTAATCTGGTCTGTCGTGAGTCGGGTCGGATCCCATCCCCACGTGACCCTCACGTGACATTACTATTTGATCCCGCATCATTTTGACGCCGTCTGTGGGAAAGCGATTCACTCACTGAGAATGCAGACCAGATCTCGGGCATGTACTATTGAAGATAGGAGGGGCAGTAGCCCTCCAGCAGGAGGCGTTAGGAGGAGAGCTCCTGCTCCAGCACCTCAGTCGGACCCTACTGTGGGAGAGGCTCTGCGTCCACCTCCCCCATCAGCTGCTCCAAGGGTGGTCCCTCCCCCTGCAAGGGTGATCGAGATCACTCAGGAGGCACTCATGGCATTGGTGGAGGAAGCCTCTATCAGGGCAGCAGCTCAAGCAGTCCAGCAGTATGCTCTGAACCACCCCCCTCGGGGGGAGCTCCAGCCTAGTGCCGAAGCAACCGACTCCACCCTGAAGGGAAGGCCGCGGGGCACGCGTCGCTCACCTACCCCTCAGGGGTTCTCTCCCAGGAGGAGCGAGGCTCCGCGATCCCATGCGACACCTGAACGTGCTACCCGGCACCAGACTCTCTTATCCCCGCGTCGAGGTCTAGGGTCACCGACCCCCGCGGGAGTGGCATCGAGGCACTCAAGTGTTCGAAGTGCGGAGAAGACCCATGGCTTACCCAACGCTAGCGTGGGCTCTTCTCAAGAGCGACCCCCTAGGGGCCGAGACAGAGAGCGTAGTTCTCAAAGGTCCCCTCGCTGAGGTCGAAGGACTCTGACCCCCGAGGAGGCCCAATCACGACGCGAGTCTCGCAGGTCCCCCGCCAAGCTCACAAGTCTCATGCTTCTGCCGAGGTTCACTCTAGGAGGGAATCCCGCGGATCACCTCGCAGAGGTCAGAGGTCCCCGACCCCCGAGAGGAGCCACCCTAAGCAGACTCCTAGCCCCCGGGCGGTAGCTCCGCCGAGAAAGAGTCCTTTCTGTCCAGCCATACTGGCTGAGGCGATCCCACAAGGGATGAAAATCCCTCATCTCAACGAGTACGCTGGCACCGGGGACCCCCAGGAACACCTGGACAAGTTCAGCGCAAAGGCCGACATGTACGACCTTAGCGACGCGGCTTATTGCAAGGTCTTTAGGACTACCCTCACGGGTAGAGCTTTGTCTTGGTTCAACCAGTTGCCCTTCGGTACTATTACCGGGTTTGAGCAGCTGACGCGAAGGTTCTTGCACCATTTTTCCATGAACAAAAATTATCCCAAGACCGCGTCGCACTTGTTCACCGTTGTGCAACACAATGATGAGCCCCTCCGAGACTATGTGCGACGCTTCTCTATGGCAGTGTCGGAAGTACCTCATGTCAACCACGAGCTACTGTCCAGCATCATGCAACAGAACCTCCGCTTGGGCCGATTCAGGGACTCCATAGCGGGAAAGCCACCATCAACTCTGGAGGAGCTGCTCTCCCGGGCAGAGAAATATATATGGATCGAGGAGACAGTAGGACCCCCCAAGGCCGAGGTAGGCGAGAACAAACGGAAAGGCAGAGAAGATGACAAACTTCTGGAGCCTAAGGAGCGCAAGCATATGCCTCTTCCAGGCTTCTCCCAATATACCCCGCTAACGCTATCTCGTGAGCAAGTGTTAGCCATAGCGGAGCAGCAAGGGATAGTGAGCTGGCCAAAGAGGATGAGGGACAATCCCGCCAGGCTGAGGTCAAACGACTATTGTCGTTTTCATCGAGACAAAGGGCATACCACCGAGGATTGTCATCACTTGCAAGTGGAGATAGAGAAGTTGATCAAGAGAGGTTATCTGCAAGAGGTGGTGTCCACGACTACCGTCGATGAAGAGATGGACAACCCCCCTGTCAATGGGGTGATCCCATGAGGAGCTACCAACCCTGTCATGTATAACGTCACTAGCTGCGAGGCGGAGCTATCAAGATTTATTTTACTTATTTCAAAAATCGTATCGAGTCGACCCAGAGCCGAGCGTTGAATAAAGTGCCCTTTCGAGCACGCTTTTAGTATTTGAATGTTTATCTCTGACCATGTATCGAGTTGGCCTAGAGCCAAGCGCTTAATAATGTGTCCCTTTCGAGCACACTTTTAGTTTTAATGACTATCTTATTTTTCTTAACATTAACGTGCATGTCTCAAAGAAAGTCACTTCGTCTAAGCATTATTTGACGTCTAAACCTAGATAGGGGTCTGAAGTTCCCAAGTGTGAGAGCTCCCCCCAACAATACTTAGATTCAAGGTCGAGGTTACCACGCGCAACCCCCCTACGAGCATATATGAGGCTTGAAGCTCCCAAGTGTGAGAGCTCCCCCCAACAAAACTTAGACTCGAGGACGAGGTTACCAAGTGTAACCCCCTTACGAGCATACATGGGGTCTGAAGCTCCCAAGTGTGAGAGCTCCCCCCAACAATACTTAGACTCGAGGTCGAGGTTACCACGCGCAACCCCCCTACGAGCATATATGAGGCTTGAAGCTCCCAAGTGTGAGAGCTCCCCCCAACAAAACTTAGATTCGAGGACGAGGTCACCAAGTGTAACCCCCCTACGAGCATACATGGGGTCTGAAGCTCCCAAGTGTGAGAGCTCCCCCCAACAATACTTAGACTCGAGGTCGAGGTTACCACGTGCAACCCCCCTACGAGCATATATGAGGCTTGAAGCTCCCAAGTGTGAGAGCTCCCCCAACACTTAGGCTCTAGGTCGAGGTTACCCCGAGTAACCCCCCTACGAGCATAAATGAGGCTTGAAACTCCCAAGTGAGAGGGTTTCCCTCATCAAAAACTTAGACTCGAGGACGAGGATACTACGCGTAACTCTCCTACGAGCATAGTGAGGCCTGAAGCTCCCAAGTGCGAGAGCTCCTCTCATTAAAAATTTAGACTCTAGGTCGAGGTTACCCCGAGTAACCCCCCTAAGAGCACCCATGAGGTGTGAAACTTCCAAAGATGCGAGCTCCCCTCAACAAAGCATAAACCTCAAAAATCGCCTAAGTGTCGAACCCATTGTGCCTCAACACTAGCGTTCAAGCCCAATGTCTTCGACAGGGGGGCACAATACGGGACACGCCTTCTTCAAAACGCCTTCTTTCTTTAAAAAAAAAAAAAAAAAAATTGTGTATATCAACTCGTTAGTACGAGGGTGCCTAAGTCACAATGCTTATCCCAACACCCTCGACATGGGGGACATGCAAAGGAGGGTAAAGCTAGCACACTAAAAAGTCAGAACTATCGAGAATCAGGCGAACCCGACGGAGCTCGGGTCCGCCCCACCGCCGCGGAGGCAGACCCCCCTTAGGGGGTCCGCCTCCGAAGGGGGTCCACCCCACGCGGGCGGACCCCCTCCGCCCTAAGGGGCGGAGCGGACCTCCTAAGGGGGTCCGCCCCGCCTCCGAAGGGGGACCGCCCCGCGCGGGCGGACCCCCTCCGCCCAAGGGGGCGGAGCGGAACTCCTAAGGGGGTCCGCCCCGGAGGCAGACCCCCGGGTCCGCCGGGGGTCCGCCCCGCGTGGGCGGACCCCCTCCGCCCTGCCGGCACGGAGGCGGGCTCCCCTTAGGGGTCCGCCCCATCGGACTCCCTTGGGGGATCCACTCGACGTGGACCCCCTTAGGGGGTTGCCCGAGACCTTCTACCCATACTCACACGTACCATGAATCGAAGAGGAGGAGAGATCTCGCCTTGAAGATTCGGATTAGGAATTCACCTTCTCCAAGAGTTAGAGGAAGGATGTTCACAAAGAAGAATATGTCCCATCTCTCTGACTTTCTACTCCCGAGAGCCCACGCAGTCGAGCACTCGGGAGTGGGGGCATATGATGGGTCCCTAATTTTGCATAGGGGCATTATCGTAATCTAATAAAGCGATTAATATAAAGGCAATATTAACACGTGGGCCTCCAACCGTGGGCCCAAACACAACGAGCCCATGGCCCAGCTAAAACTCTATAAATACCATCCAGATCAGCTAAATTAATTATTATCTGGTTTCCACTCTGAGAACTAGAATTACTAAATACTCTCTAAAGTCCACGAGATTGAGGAGTACAATTAATACGAACTACGAAGAGGCTTGATCCTACCTAAGTAGGTACGTAGGCAGCTCGAGGTTACTGAGCACAGCCCCACTATCTAAAAACACTTAATCTGGTCTGTCGTGAGTCGGGTCGGATCCCATCCCCACGTGACCCTCACGTGACATTACTATTTGATCCCGCATCAGATATAGATATAGATTATTAATCAACAAGTGTTTAAATAGAGAATTATAAGGATATAAATCTAGGAGTATCAAAACAAATATATAGAAAACAATAAAATAATTTAGATAGAATATAAAAATCTAATGTAATTTATCATAATCTAACATACAGAAGTGGGCGTCAAGCACCTTCGGTGATGTTAAATAAGTCATTTTTATAATGGATTTGTTTGTAGTGGATTGTTAAAGGAATCGACTTTCAAGAACAAGCCACAAATCACTAGAAATGGAATGACGATAAATTTCTTTATGCAATTCCGAAGAGATAATTGTTGTAATCCATGTTTTGATTCTTTTGTTCGTGCACAGATCATTACTTTTAGAAAGATATATGACGGATACGGCACAATTTCATCAATATAATAATGAAGATTATAACTTAAAAGGACATTATAAGCTTTTTCATAATTGTGGGTCAACCAATTGATTAATACTAGTTAATAATACTTGCATTACACGTAAATCATATGACCTTGTTAAAATAAGTCATATATATATATATATTAATTTGAAAATGTAGTAAATTCAAAACTTTAATAACATTTTAACAAAATGAATCATTACTTAATAAATTAATTATTTCAAAATTTAAATATCGATTTACATAGAAATATTGAATCAATACATAATAAAGGCCAAAATGCACATTACCCACTCTAAATTTAATATTTTCGTATTAAACACTTTTAAAACAACAAAAATAGACTGCCCCTAGAAAATTAAAAAACGTGGTATTTTGACCAAAATTAATGTTAAGATGATGTTTTCATTAAAAATTCATTTATGTGCCGGCAAAGGATATCATTTATCAACTCTTATGGTCAAATTAATTACATTTTAAGTATCAAGTATCGATCAAGGTTTTCAAACCCAGCCCGGACCAGCCGGTCGAACCGCCGGACTCGGGAACTGGTGAGTAAAACGATCCGGATTGAGCTGCAAAACCGCTAGGGGCTGAAAACCGGTACTTTTGGTCAAAAGCCGTTCGATCCGGCGGTTCGATCGTCCGATCGTTCGATCCGATAGCGGGTCGTCAGAATCGGTTCGGTAGTGATTTTAGGTAGATTAAGGAAGGTAGAGAGTAATATTCGTTTATGTATATTTTCTTCTTCACTGTTCTTGGATTTAACTGCTGTAAACACACTTGAAATTCGGATTTGCATAAGATTGAAAAATATGAAAGGATTAGAAATATGAAAGGAAGAAATGAGGAAGAAGGAGAAGAGGGGCAGGTTGGAGGCGGCTGCTGTAGGGTTTGTAAAGTGTGGTGGAGATTAGGTTTTGTTTTCCTTTTATATTTTACTTATTACTTCTTCTTTTTTATTATTCATAATTGTTTTTAATGATTAAATAGAGACAATTACATAATATTAAGTTAGAGAATAATATAATGATTTAATATTATATAATTTTTTAAAAATATATGATATATATGTAATATATATTATTTGTCATGATAAATTATATTTATTGCATAATTATAATATTACCGGTTTGATAACGGTCGACCCGGCGGTTGAACCAATGACCCTTGACCCGGTCAATTTTTCGGTTTAATGAACGGTCCGAATTTCAAGACATTGGTATCGAGTTCCACACTTTTCTCAAGAGTATCATTTCTTGGGCAACTAGTAATTATTTTTAAAAAACATATCCTAGAGAAATTAGGTTTCCATGTGATGGTTAAAAGTGACTTTCATAGCCATATAAATAGACGAAGATTGACACGGGTCGACATTTCCTTAAAAACTTGACTTAAATATTAATTTTGGGACAATATGACTTACATCTTTTACGAGTCAGCCTCTTTTTTTAGTTTTGATGGGGCCGGTTTAGTGTGGGAAAGATTAAATTAAAAAGGGTTAAGAGCATCTCCAATGGAGATACCAAAAGTGGGCCCCCCACGGTAAAATTTGCCATGGAAACAGTGTTGCAGTTCCACTATTCACCCACGGCAAATTTGTCGTGGGTTATCTATTTCTTTTTATTTCTTCTTTTTTTTGAAAAAAAATTAGTATATATATTTATAAAATAGTACAATAAGGTCCATTACAATTTGGTCCCTAAATTTTAAAAATATTACGATTAAATATCTGTTATTTTTTTATATATGTTATTTTAAAAAAAAATTATATATGTTATTTTGAAAATTTTGAAAATGTTACGATTAGGTCCATTATATATGTTATTTTTTTATATTTAATTATACAATAATAAATATAAATTAAAATATATTAAAATATTCATTGCAACATGGATATATTACAAGAAATAGGAAATAACTAATATTACATGGAATGGAAAATAGCATAATATGAAAATAAAATAAATAAAAATAAGACTAGTAAATTAGATAAACATTAAATATTAGTACGGTAGTAAATCAGCTCCACCATCAAAATTAGGAACATATGCATCATAAAAATTTGATGTAGACGATGGTGGCGATGGTTGTGCTTGTGCTCTGTTTTGTATAATTCCTAATTGTTGAGCATGTATATAAGCACGAATTGTTGGAACACTGATATAACTTAAGTCACGCTCCAATATTCTATCATCTCGTTTATAATTTTTTTTTTTTGCCTCGTATCATTCCCTTGTTGTCTGATTTGCATCTATTGCTCTCTCAGACGTAATGTTTATTGTCTCATATCCAGTTGTTGTTGCTGCATCACCATGAGACGTTCTAGCTCTTTTTTTCCAAGGTTCGCTATTTCCGTAAGATGTTCAGTGTGTAACTTGAAGCTATTCAAATTTATTTCAGCATCTTCTCCAAGTTTTTTCTTCAACTTGGCCTTCTTGACCCCAATGGGTCGTTGATTTGAAGAGCCACCAACTTCATCATTATCGTTATTTACATCCATGAAAAACTGTGACAACCCATCGGACTCAGGTGTATTACAGTTTGGAGTGGAATTATCTGAAGGTGATGAGGTATAGTTGGATGCGTGTTTCTGACCAACCCGTTGCCTCCTGTTCCTATCATCATTATTTTTGAAATTTTTGAAAATCTTTTAGAATAATTTTTTTAAGAATGACTCACGATGTCTTGTTCTGATGCCCCGCTTAGATTTAAACGTTCCACTTGCTTGATAGATGCATGCAATCTTCGAACAGCCCTCTCCAATAATCTAAATCGACTTTCTATTGATCTTAGGGGACGCACCTCTAAAGATGGATCTTTTGTATCATTGTATATCTCAGTTATTCGAAACTAAAGATCTGTATTTTTTTTAAGAGATACTCGTGATTAGATCTTGAGATACATTTAAATAAATTCGACATAGAAGTATATCTTCATCAATACGATAGTTTGTTCATCGAGAACTCATTTTTATATAATGAAATTGAAAAAAATATATGACTGAATATATAGACAAATATCAGATATAAAATCTTATCAAAATTTCAACCTTATCTAGATTCTTATCTCAATCTTAACCATTGATTGGATTTTCTCTTCATCTCGACCATTGGCTAGATTTTATCTGAACTTCAAGATTTTTTTCTTGGATATCTCAATCTTATCCGGACTTCACGATTTTTGTCAATCTTATTCGGACTTCAAGATTTTTATTAATCTTATTCGGACTTCAATATTTTTATCAATCTGATTCGGACTTTAAAAATTTTCTCAATTTTATTCGGACTTCAAAATTTCTATCAATCTTATCTGGGCATAAAATTATATCTTCATCAATATATCATCTTTCTCTCACATCCATTGATTGGATATTTCAATCTTATCTGAAATTTATGATTTTTTTTCTTGAATATCTCAATTCTATCGGGACTTCAAGATTTTTCTCAATCTTATTCGGATTTCAAGATTTTTATGAATCTGATTCGGACTTCAAAAATTTTCTCAATCTTATTTGGACTTCAAAAATTTTATCAATCTTATTCGGAGTTCTAGATTTTTATTAATCTCAATCTTATCTGGATTGATATCTCAATCTCAGCCATTGATTGGATTTCCTCGTCATCTTAACCATTGGCTGGAGTTCCACAATCTTACTATCTTATTCTATAAATAAAGTTGCTATTAAATCTGAAATGAATCACAATCTTTACATTTATTACATATCACTTTTGTTTGCTTCTTAAAATTTTAGAAGAAAAATATCTTTCAATATGAATTTTGATGTTGGAGGACCTTCTAATACTCCAATTGATGAAAGTTCATCTGAACCGACATCCCCATCATCATTTTCTTCTTCATCTTCAGATGATGATAGTCTTACTTTGCTCATTCAAAATTAAATTGCGAATCAAGCAATGTTACACAGTGTGATTCAAAATAATAATATGGTATTGCAATATTATAATGATGTGATTCACAACCAGCCTACTCATCGTGGCTCCGTTCCAGGTCATAGAATGATCATTCGTGACCGTAAAACAGCCACTCGTAATTTGTATAATGATTATTTCAGCGATAATCCATTATACAATGATGAAATGTTCGATCGATGATATCGAATGTCTAAAGCTTTGTTCCTTCGCATTGTTGATGCGGTCAAACATCATGATCCATACTTCGAATAACGAAGAGACGGCTTTGGTAAACTTAGATTATCAACTCTACAAAAAACAACAACCGCATGCGAATATTAGCATATGGTGTAGCGGCAGATGCAACAAATGAGTATCTTAAAATTGGTGAGTCAACTGCAATTGAAAGCTTAAAAAGATTTTATCGTGCTGTTGTTGAGATTTTTTCAGAGCGATATCTTAGATCACCTAATGCTAACGATATCGCAAGGTTACTTTACATTGGCCAAAGTCGTGGTTTTCCTAGAATGTTGGGTAGTCTTGATTGTATGCATTGGGAGTGGAAAAATTGCCCCACCAGTTGGGCCGGACAATACGCAGGACACAGTAGATCACCATCTATTATTCTTGAAGCAGTAGCCGATTATGATCTTTGGATATGGCATGCATATTTTGGTATGCCGGGAACCAATAATGATATCAATGTGCTAGAGTCATCGCATTTATTTTCTAATCTTGCTCAAGGTCTTGCTCCCCCAAAACACAATATGTTATTCAAGGAAAAGAATATAATACGGGATATTATTTAGCCGATGGTATATATCCAAAATGGTCCACTCTAGTGCAAACTATTCGAGAGCCACGCGGACCGAAAAAAAATACTTTGCTATGAAACAAGAATCATGTAGAAAAGATGTGGAACGTGCATTTGGAGTTCAACAATCAAAATTTGCAATTGTTGTAGGACCTGCACGTTATTGGGAAAAAAGTGTGCTACATGATATAATGATTGCATGCATTATCATGCACAATATGATAATCGAGGATGAATGTGATCTCAATGAACCAATATTAGAAGCGCGACAAGCACCATCGCCCCAACAGTTGATCCGGCAAATGAGCATCATCAATTTCAAGAAGTTGTTGCCCGATATAGACAAATCAAACATAAAAATGCTCATATTGAACTTCGTAATGCATTAATAGAGCATTTGTGAGAGCCACATAGTAATTCACAAGATTAGTGAATTGTATTTTTAATCGTTTTTAATTATGTTCTATTTAAATGTAATTCGATCTTTATATATTATGTACAATTTTAATTTCGTTGATATTTAATTTCATTGATAAAATATTAAAAAAATATATATATTACGTATTATTATTAAATAATCATTGTATAATTTTATAAGTTTATAAAATATAAAAAAATATTAATTTGGATGAATATGTAATAAAGAATTTAATGTAGGGTGTTATTTGAAAAATATAAGAAATAATAGTAAATGAGGTTAAAAATGAATATTTTGTGAAATATACTTTTAGTGTAAGATTTAGTGTTATACATTGGAGCAGTATTACTGTAGCTGACACTAAAATGGTGCAAAACTTGCACCATTTTAGTGCACACATTGGAGATGTCAGATGCTCAAAGTGCATCTGCGCTAAAACTGTGATTATTAAAAAATAAAACTTGGGTCATAGTGAAATATATAAATTTATATGTAAAATCAATGATTTCGTTTATAATCATAAATTTTTATATGGTCCATAATATGATATATATTCCACAATGTAAGTTCATGTATTTCATAATATGATATATGTATTCCACAATAGCATATATGATATAATATAAAAACATAAGCACAAATATTTACAAATAACATAGAATAAAGGTTTATGAAAGATTGAAACTTGTCAATTTTGGTCCAAGTTTGAATCGTGACTTCCGCATTCTTAATGCTTGAATTTAGTTTTATTGAAGTTATTTTGACAATTTTACCTTAACGTTGCTCATATGAAGACTAACGTGAAACTAAATTTAAGGATAACTATGTCCAAAAGGATATTAATAAAATAAAATTAAATTAGCAGAATGTTAAAAGTCACAATTAAATGAGAGACTGAACTGATTCAATAATAATATACATGAGGGAGAAAAGATGACATTAGCCCTGAAATATTTTATAGATGTTTATCTAAATATAGATAATAAGTTAATTTATAAAAGAATACATGATTAAAATTTCAAGATAAATGATGTACATTTTTAAAATATTTTAAAGTTTTTAGTATGGTAAACTTGCAATTATATAATATATATATTTGTGTGTGTATCATTGGATTATATTGTATATTGGTCAAACTTTGGTCAAACATAGTAAATTTATATATTAAGTACTAATAATTAGGTTATCTTTTGTCTGCTTCTCGTAATTATACTAAATTTTTGAATCTATACAATATTAATAGTATTATTTGGAAACAAATGTTTCCTTCCACTAATTAAGGGTATGTTACCATTTCTCTTGTTACAAAGACCGCATTTTGTCAAATTCAAGTAATTAAATTTTTTTAATATGTGCAATTTTGTATTTTGTTCTATTTCTATTTTTTCTTTAATAACAAATCTAGTCCTATAATTTGTCCCTTTTTTTTTAGAATTTATAAGCAACTCTAACTTTTAACTGAGAATTTGAAAGAGAATTGCATTTTAAATAACTTTAGTCATGAGCAACACAACCATGATCCTCATCGCATTGCATCCTATATATATATATATCTTTTTAACATATTTATGTCCGTTCTAGTCCTAAATCAAATGTAGATTGGGTCCTAACTGGACAAAAATATACTTCTTCCCACATATTGACACCAAAATTGCCCATAATCTACATTAGACTACTTACAATGGCATGTTGAATAAATGGATTCAACTATTTAATAAATGTAATGAGGTGTTGAATTGGATATTGAATCCACTTTGGAGGAAAGAGAAGTTGAATCCTTTCAACATGTTGAATGATCTTTTGGTGGGCTCCAGCGTGGCCACTTGGCAATTTTTGGTTGGATGATGAGGAGAGTGAGGTGCACACACTAGATGAAGAGAGTGAGGGAGAGAGTGCATGATATTGTTTGCATAAGGAGGGCATGTGTCATATTTTGATTGGAGCTTATTATTTTTTGTATTTTCATCTCCTACTAATTATTTGAGCTCAATTATTCAATAGCAAATAAATTTTTTTAATTTTTTTTTAATACGAAAATTCAGCATTTCTTGTAATCTATAAATAGAGACTTGGTTCATTTGATTTGGATACCAAAAAAAACGTCATTTTCAATATAATTATTGAGTTATCCTTCAATAAACTCTAGTACATTTTAATTCTTTTAACATCTTTTAGTGAAATGGATCCTAACAATAACCATTTCAACACCCAAAATTCTACTAATTACCCTTTTAATTATCAAAATCCCAATCATTGTAGATCTATGTCTTAGCTTTAAAACTCAATTAATTTTAATCAAATCCAAGTTGTATAACTCAAGTTATGATTTTTTTACCAAAACTGCCACATTTGTTCTATCGTTTAAACTCTGCGCGCTTAAACCCAATCAAGTGTTTAAACGCACAACTTAAAGTCCGAATTTGACTTTGGTGTCTTCTACAAAGTTGTAGATTTATGTCTTATATTTAAAACCTAACCAATTTTAATCCAATCCAAGTTGTAGAACTCAAGTTATGATGTTTTTACCAAAACTGTCACATTTGTTCTAGCGTTTAAACGCCGCGCGCTTAAACTCAATCAAGTGTTTAAACGCACAACTTAAAGTCCGAATTTGACTTTGGTGTCTTCTACAAAGTTGTAGACCTATGTCTTAGCTTTAAAACCCAATTCATTTTAATCAAATCCAAGTTGTATAACTCAAGTTATGATTTTTTTACCAAAACTGCCACATTTGTTCTATCGTTTAAACTCCGCGCGCTTAAACCCAATCAAGTGTTTAAACGCACAACTTAAAGTCCGAATTTGACTTTGGTGTCTTCTACAAAGTTGTATATCTATGTCTTAGCTTTAAAACCTAATCAATTTTAATCCAATCCAAGTTGTAGAACTCAAGTTATGATTTTTTTACCAAAACTGTCACATTTGTTCTAGCGTTTAAACGCCGCGCGCTTAAACTCAATCAAGTGTTTAAACGCACAACTTAAAGTCCGAATTTGACTTTGGTGTCTTCTACAAAGTTGTAGATATATGTCTTAGCTTTAAAACCCAACCAATTTGAATCCAATCCAAGTTGTAGAACTCAAGTTATGATTGTTTTACCAAAACTGCCACATTTGGTTTGGAACAGAGCGTATTTATAACTTTCGAGCCTTCAAATGTTTGAACCGGATCTTGACCTCTTCACAAAACTTTTAGGTAATTGTCTTAGCTTTCTAACTATATAAGGCTCATTAACATTGGAGGTCTGTACCCCAAGATATAAAGCTCATTAACATTGGAGGTTTGTACCCCAAGATATAAGGCTCATTTAATTATAAACGTTTATTATTATTTAATAAAAATATAAATATATAGGAATATGAAAGTGGTGGGGTATATGGTGGTGAGTTGGAAGGGTGTTGAATTTTTATTAAACAAACCATTGTAGAGAGTAAAAGTTGAATGGTTGTTGAATTATTAGGTGGAAGAGAGAGAAAATGATGTGGAGTGTTGGGAGTTGAAAAAGAGGGTGTTGAATTCAGTAACCATTGTTGATAGTCTTATGAGAAGAAAATTAAACGCCTGTTAATATAATTGATTTGATTAAAACCAAACAAAGATTGAATAAGATTCAGTAACCTTAAGTACTCCCAAACGCCAAGTGCAGATATGTAGTGATTTTATATATGTATGTACAGCACAGAAATAGGGAGATATTAAATTACCAAGTCCATCCAAAAAAGAAGATAAAACCAAAGTGATTGATAAACAAGTACCCGTGCATGCACATTTTTATATATTAATTTTTATTGAAGCAAGAAAAAGACAAGACAAAAGGCATGCATGAAAAGAGAATCCAAAGCAAAAAATATTTAAGGTTGTGTTTTAGTGAAAGAAAGCCATTGGACAAAGTGTTGGAGTGTAGTGGTATCTGCCCTGTAGTGGTTTTGTGTGAATTCTCTCAAATCGGACCATGTGAAATCCGGGTAATTTCTCTTTATTACATCATGTGGGGGCCTCACCATTTTGTCATCTTTAGGGTTCACAAAGAATACTAATGATCTTCGAACTCTTTCTTTGTTCACCACTGCTCTGTGGAGGCAACTCTTGTATCTTCCATTTGATAATGCCTATCATTGTAATTCACAAAATTTAAGAAGAACGTAACTTAATCAATAATAATAAATAAGCAAACAAAATACACGTCACTCATTAGTATCATATATATGTGTTGTAAGTTTAGGGTTTAAGTGGTGTTTTCTACATTGAGTCTAGGGTTTTGGACGTAGCTGCATTCCAATAATGATATGTATATATATACTATATAGTCTCCATTTCATATGTTAACTATACTTTCCAAAATTTAAAATCATCCTTTTTATATGAGGCAAATATATATCACGTTACTTCTTATAACCTTAATGGGACCTTAAAACTATTTAAGTTCCACTTATTGATATTCGAAAAGTTCTAGGTCAGATCTATTTTGATTAAACTCAAGTATAGAATTAACAAAATAGTAATTACATTTACACTTCATTTCAACAAGCTCAATTCGGTTAAAATTTCTCTTAATATATATATATATATATATATATATATATATATAGTGATCTATATTACAATATAAGAAAAAACGTCTCACATATGGCATCTGTTGCATGCCCTCAAGGCTCAAAGTACAAAAGACAATCAACCACGTCCTTTCATGTCTGTAAACTAAAACCCTAAATGCAATTATGAAAAACAAACAAATAAATCAGAAACCCTAAATGCACAACTTCTGAGCACTTGAATTCACAGAATTTTATCAAATAATTTTGAATATCTTCTGTCTAATTTTGAATTATTTTGTCTACTTCAAGAGTTGAAGTCTTATTATATTTCTGAACTTGATAACACGTGGGCCAAGATTATGTGATATACAACACGTACACAAAGACTATAGAGAAAATAATTAATATATGGAAAGTGGTGATGTCACGAATTCTTTCAAATAGATTTTTATTTAATAAAATATTGAATTAGCATAAATTCAGTGGACTACTTGTCTCATCTTTGTCTTTCCTGTTGAACATATTCAAATGCAAGTCACAGAATTTTAGCCATATTAGGCAATGGGTTCACGCTAAAGAATCATTTCCAAAGAAGGTGAAAGAATACGAATATTTTCTCAATATACATATATATACGTACACACATGTACATATAATCTGGATTTACATGAAAATAATGTCCTATTTTTCTGATTCATAAAGCCATTCTATCATTCTAAACATATAGACATATTTTGAAAAGAGTGTCAACTCATTATAATTTGAAAAATCTAACATATATAGAAAAAAAGGAAGATTAAATATATATATATATATATTATGTACCATGAATGTGTCACCAATGTTGACGACAAATGCGTTAGGACGAGGTGTAACTGCAAGCCATTTGTTGTCATAAAAGATTTGAAGGCCCCCAACTTGATCTTGATGAAGTATTGTTAGTGAGTTTGGATCAGAATGGGGTCCTGTGCCAAATGTCAGTCCAGCTTCTTTGCATGGTGGATAATTATTTCCCCTCATTATTGATTTTCCATCTTCGAAATATTTTCTATAGTGCAGTCGATCTACTCCCAAGCTCATTCCCAACAGCTCAAATATTACCAGTGACAAATTTTTCATTGCTTCACAATATTTCTCATAAACACACCTATATATACATTAATAAAGTATTTACGAAAAATATAAACTTATGAAATATAAAATATAATAATAATTATTATACGGTTAGTTAGTAATCTTCTTTGAAATGTACACAAATGATTAAAAGCATAATTCACTTTCCATGTTTCAATTTGCACGTGGCCAAAATCACTCAAAAATAGGATTCCTCAAATGGACAAAATGTTTATGTACTAGCATTATAAATGCTGCTGCTGCAGAAAACTATTGTCTGAAAAGAAAAGGACTAGTGAACAAAATATGCAAAATTAGTATATCAACTTCATTCTACATTTAGTTTCACTTCGGTGGTATTTGTGTTTTATTTCAAATAATATGTTTAAATGTCTAGTGTATACAATGAAACAGTATATGTATTTATCAAAAATAAAAACATATACCAAATAATATATATGTTTAATTTGAAGTGAGTTTCGCCAGTTTGAATATCTTCAAATGATGTTTCCTTTTTTATTTCGTTTATCGAATTACATGTCAACTCCATCAATATGCAAATGATGTGCACATCACATGAATATAATTAGAATGGAAAATAGATGAAAGTTATGGAAAGAAGATTAAATCTGGAATGTCACCTCCATATTAAACTTACATACTATGCAAACATTAATACTATATATATATATCTATATTATTATTTATATATATATATATATATGATATGCATATAAGAAGAAGAAAAGGTATGAATATATATGATAGTCTCACCCTGCTTCTTCAAAATCATTGCCAAGGACAGATTTGATGTAGTTAACCACATCAAGCCCATCTGCATGTTCATAAGTAAATGAAAATGTCTCTTTCCATGGCAATTTCGACGAAAATCGATCTGCGTGTGCCCCAGAATACCCACAAAGCCCACCTGATTTTCTCTTTATCTCAAGCTTTTTACTCAAAGGAAGCTTAAAGAACTCGTCCATATGTTCATGCGCAGCACGTACTATACTTGAATCCACACCATGATTTATAACTTGGAAAAACCCATGCTTTAAACAAGCAGCCTTAATCTGCATACTTGCCAAGTTTATTACTTGTTGATCACCTTCAAAGAATCCTTTTAGGTCTATTGGTGGATCTTTGAGTACTTCGTCTTGATCGGCATAAGCTAAGTCTTCATGAGGCCAAAGGAATTGTGTGGGCAAATTTGATTGTTTTTCTAGGATGGATGTATCGAAAACTAGAGCCCCATTATTGATCGGTGGGGTTTGAAGAATGAGAGTTGAGGTGCTTGAATCCATTTGCTTTTGCTGCTTTGCACATATCATCAGATGTGACAATAGCTACTTATAGTGGGACAAAAGGTCCATGGGGAGAGTACTAGTAGTGGTGCAATAACTATATATTAGGAGCACCTCTCTAGCTACTTAAATAAGCCACAAAAAGTAGCTTAACTTTAATGCATGAGATAATTAAGAAAATATTTATTATAACTTTGTATAGTCATGAACTTATTGTGAGACATATATAGAATTAAATAAAATGACAATATTTTGCATATATAAACCAACTTAAGGTTAATAAGAGGAAATCTCGACCAATGATCTACGTACAATATATATACCAGTCTTGCCATATCAAAAAGATAAATCGAAATAATAATAAGGCATTTGTAGTGTTTACTACTATAAATAGCTAACAATTATATAAGTAAATTATTTACATATTTGATGTGAAAATGTGAGTAGAATAAAATTAAAGGCAACTAAAGGATCTCTATTTATCGAAAATTTAATAATTAAAAAATAGGAATGGATTGGGAGAGGAGTGCAAAGAGAAATGCCAAAGGTCGCCCATTGGGATGATCGAAAAAGATTGAAAGAGTGCCAAAGACTGAGACGAATGACGCCCTTTTATCCCTTATGTCATTTTCTTAATGCAAAACAAATTTATTTCTTTTGCATATGTCTTAATCCTTTCTTTTGTCTTCTCCTTTAATTTAAATTTTATTTGTGAAACATACAAGTTATTCCAGTTTGTCAGTTAAATATTTTTCATTATTGTATGCAATATCTTATGTTATATAACTATTGTATAAGTTCATATATCTCGCATACTTGAATGTGTACTACACGTTACTATGTAAAGATAGCAACGAAAAAATAAAAGTTTTATTGCACTTGGTGTTGCATAAAAGTTTTTGTAAAATGTTGAATAATAATAATAATCGCTTTCCCAAGTATAAATATTGTGACAACAAAATTGTTTTAAGTTGTCACTTGGTACATTGAATAATCCTTTCGATAATCAGATTAGGATATGATTTATTTTTATTCTAATATGAATTTTTTTTATAACTAGGCTTAAACTACACATGTTGGGTTTAGGTGAACTTATACTAAATAAGTGCAATAAAAGATTCCGGCTTAATAGGCTATTAATTAAATTCTAATCATATCCATATGATATTATCATAAATATGTATTTTAGAAAAATCATTGTATAATGTTGAGGTCGCTGTCGAGCCATATTAACAATGTACAATCACTTGTCCTTTTACCTATATAATTTTTCTATACACATTCTGATTTATTATATTAATGTCGTCGAGGCAAAAATAATATTATCTTTTGTAAGGTTAGACAAAAAATAAAATCGTTATTTGTCATTTTACGAGGTAAAATAATAGTAACATAAATGAACACAAAAAGACAACTGCATGTATATTCTCATTGGATTCTCGAAAGTTAATTAAGAAGAGATTTTTTTTTACTGAGGTAGGTAACTAATTGCAATTCTAATTGTCTTATAAGGTTGAATTACTTCATTTCATTCTCCGGAACGAAATGAAGTAACTTAATATAATAAAACAATTAATTGCCAACGAGGTCTTATTAAGTAGTCAAGATACGATAGAAAAATTCAATATTAATATTTATGCTTTGGATTCGAGTTCTACTATATATAAGTATTTTGTGATCTTTCTTTATGTCGATATAGTTATTTTATTACTTGTTGCAATTAATGTATTGGTAATGTGATAAATATTAATGACTTGGCTGTTAATACATTGATATGATTATGTAGTTAATTGCTTATCTTATCTAACTAAATATTGAAAACTAATTGATAATAAGGATTAATCACTACAAAAGAAGAGCTCGATTATTAAATAAAATGGGTGTTACTATATATAATTATAGTTTTGCCGCAATAACATTCTTTACTAGTTTAAACAGTAATCAAAATTACAGGTAAGTAATTACTATTTCAAAACCAGTTGCAAAATATTTTGTTACTCAAAATTTAGTTAGAGTCATATTTAGTTATGAGAACAAAAAACTATCACCATGACTTAATGTAGGGATAATTTAGAACAATTCTAGTCCCAAGTGAGTAAAATTTATTAGTGAGTAGTAACAACAGTGAACTTTTTTATTTACCATTTTGCGATAACATTATTTTTCTTGGACTACTCTTTATTAAATAATACATTCATTAGGAAGAGTTAGTTAATGCATAAATTTTGTGGATACTGAAATCAAGAGCCAACTGATTATTTTTTAATGAGAAATTTAGGTCCCACCGCCACTTCAAGTTCCAAAGGATCACTTGACATTTTAATTGGCAATTAAAAATTAGAATTGCCAGAGATTTTAATTGCAAATGAATTTACCATATATTTATGGCACTTTGTAGGAAGATGACGCCTTATGAATTCAATGACAAAACAAACTTCAATTCGCTGAGTGATTTGATTTTTCTGACGGCATATTGCAATATCTCTACAACATCTCAATAAAAATTGGAGCCCACAATGTGTAAGGAGAAATTTAAATAAAAACATATATTTAAAAATTATTTCAAGAAATGGTATATTTTTTTGGGGAATTTTTGGAAATGGCACAATCTGCTATATAGAGGTCATTTTGGGAAGAGGACCGAGGTCGTTTCATCCCGAGGTGACGAGGCGATCTCTTCGCCTCGGGATGGGTCCATCTCGTCCCGTCGCATTTTTTTCAGAGGTTTTCCTTGAGATCGAGGAGAAGCTCGAAAAAGAGGTCAAATTGACATCTTTTTTAGAGATTTCCCTCGAGATGGAGGAGAATCATTAGACATATGCACCTTTGGCAAGACCGCTTATGGCCCTGAATTTACGTGGCCCTACTTATATATATAGACGGGGCCACAACATATCCATATCTACACCTCCCCTTTTTTTAATCAATTTGTTTTTAAAAAGATATTTTTTTAAATATTTATTCGTTTTAAACTCTTTCTAAAAAAGTTATTTTGCTAAGTTTGTTTTATTTAAAATGGCTTATAATCGAAATATTTACGATTCAATTGATACTAGTGTCTTAACAGAGCAGACAAATCATAGATGTGAACAAATTTTTAGTAAGTCTGATGATGCATTATTATTATGCTCAAGATGAGCTGGTGTTCACACGTTTAGAATCACATATAATCACGTTCCTAATTTGCGTGTTCTGAATAAACTTTATCAAATGGGTTCTTAAAAATATTTAAATTGCAAAAAATAGAAATAATTTGGGATTAATAACTGTACTGGACGAAAAGTGGCATCCGGAAACATAACATTTTTCATTTACGAGCTGAAGAAACTATAGTTACTCTTCAAGACCTAGCTATTATTTGGGGTTGACCCGTTTTAGGTCATCCAATAGTTGCTCACGAGCAGTGCACAACATTCCTTTTCATCAACCTAGAATTTACAATATTCTAGGTCTCGATGCTCAACATGGAGATTTCCAGTATGATGGGATAAAATTAAAAGCAGAATGAGTGGTCCGCTACGTGAGTTCGGATGAAACACAAATTATAGATAAGTGCGAGGAAGCTAGTGTTGATAAAATAGCACGTTGTTGGGCTTTCTTTATCATAGATGTAATGTGTCCGGACACTAGTGGCGATTCAATCCAATGTTATTAGTTGAAATGCTCGAAAGTGTTGATGAAGTTGGTACATATTTGATATATTTATCAACTCGGTAATTGTTATGTTCCTAAATATGAGTGAAGAACACACTCCTTTCAAGTGTATAGAGAAATAAACTTAAATTGAATTTTGAAATTTTTCTTCTTTTTTCATTAATAAGGGATCATCCTATTTATACAATAAAATAAAACAAAACTAAATATATCCATTAAGCCACTAATAAACCACTAATCTAAAATAATTAACCACTAAATCAGCCCAATAATTAATTACAACTAATAAAGAAAAAATTAATAATTAATAAAATAAAAATTACTAATTTAATTACTACATAAAAATCCAGATCCTATCAATACTTCACCCATTAAAATGGTATTGTCCTCAAGGCCATAAGATAATTTAACGGATGGAGTATTACATGAAATTGGTAAAACTTGTACATTAAAGAGCCTTCGATTACGCGGAGTTTTCTAGCGTTCAAATATTTAATTCTCCATTTCGGCCAAAAGCCTAAAATCATATAACTTTCTTTCACTTTATTGTCAAGAAGAAAGAAATGGAATATTTCTGGTTTGGGGTCAAATAGGTTTACTGTCAATGGAATCAAAAATTTCAATTGAGGTGATTTTGGTTTATTGCATGAGTATCCAGGTTTGTAAGGGTATGGATGAGTGACGGAAATAGTTGTTGGGATAAGCTTGGTGGTAGAGGGGCCTCGTTGTGGTTGTGAGCTGTTAGCAGTAATTTGGAATTGTATTTTCACCACTCCTGTAATTCGTGAAATGTGGGGTTGATTTGGTTTGATTTTGGCTTGTAGAGGGGAAAGGTGGGAAGTTGGAGCAGAGATGTTAGCGAATTTTGTGACACATGGCATCAATTTTGATGAGATTCTTCCAATAAAACCTCTAGTCGATCAGACCTTTGATTTATCTCGGCCTTAAAATCATTCAATAATTCAATGATTTTGGAAATAGAATCTTGAATGGTAGCTGAAATTGAAGTTTCGATAGGCTCGGGAGGCGCGTAAAGTGGGTTTGTTCGTATGTAAAAAATGGGAGGGCATGAGTATGGATTAGCGTTTCGAATGTAGTATGGAGGCATCGTTCGAGAGAATGAAAGCACCATTGTTATGTTCCTAAATATGAGTGAGGAACACACTCCTTTCAAGTGTATAGAGAAATAAACTTGAATAGAATTATGAATTTTTTTTTTCTTTTTTTTCATTAATAATGGATCATCCTATTTATACAATAAAATAAAACAAAACTAAATCTATCCATTAAGCCACTAATAAACCACTAATCTAAAATAACTAACCACTAAATCAGCTCACTAATTAATTACAACTAATAAAGAAAAGATTAATAATTAATAAAATAAAAACTACTAATTAATTACTACATACATATCCATATCCTATCAGTAATATTGGTTAACAAGCGTTAGCGACCTTAGCCCCATTGATTTGCATAAAGCAATTGCATGTGAGCAAGGTATTTCAACGGCCGTCCATTTTTTACAAGAACACGTTTGGCTTTTAGTGTCCACAACATACTTTCTACCATGACTTTCGAATTGACCATGTGTAAAAACTTGCACTACAAGAAAAAAGATCTACAATCACATATGTTTTCCTTACACTTTTAAGAAAGTGTAACTATAAATATTCTATCATCTCACTTAACTAGAAGTGTAATTAAACCATATTTTTTTATTTATATTTTTTTATAAAATAAAATTTTGGGCATCAAGTTGGAATGTAAGGTGCTAAATCCCAAATCTAATTTTTGGCCAAAAAATAATTCCAAAACAAATATAGTTCAACCCTAGAATTGCAAAAAAACCCCAATTACCCACAGTCTCTTCACGTTTCTTCTATGTTTTTCCCCCAATTTTTCATTCTCCCATATTCTCCCCAATTTTCTCACGTAAACAGGTACGCTTCTTCCTCATCTTTTATTCTTTATTAGTTTATGGTTTTCTGATGTTGAGTTCAACTCTAATCGACGACGGCGTAGGTTCAAATCATCTTGTTTTCGCTTCGCTCGCAATTGATGCTACAAATTGTTGTGCTTCAAGGTACGTTTCGTTTTTCATCAAAATGCCACCGTTGTTTGCATTTTTTGTGAGTATAAGCACGTTTTGTTGGATATATGAAAGGTTTTTGTGGGATTTATGAAAGGTTTCTGGGTTTGATTGGATTCTTACATGCATAAATCTATTTATATTGTGATATCATTTTCATTTTGGTATTATATACTTGTTTTGAGATCTTTATTGACCTTTGATTTCATTTGTGTTTTGCTTATTAATTTTTAAAGCTTTTTCTCTCTTCTTGTACAGCTCTCACAATATCATCTATTTTCCCATTCATTTATTTCATGGTAAGTACTATTTACATTTTTCACTGCATAGAATTTGTTGGGCTAAATTGTTATGATAAGCTCATATGTGTTTTATTTTGTCATCTGATGAATGATAAAACAGTATAATTCACCAAACATGAATCAAAGCAATTAACAATTTGTTAAAATAGAAGAAATCTCAATTTCTTAGTTGATTTCTGGCCAAAATGAGCTTTTACTGAACATGAATAAGAGTTATTTGGAAGAAATGATACTGTTAATGAAAGTCCCAAAGAAGGGATTGATATTTTTTCAGTATGTGGATGACCAATTGGAAAGCAAGATATTGTAAAATTTGATGATAACATTTTATACCAAGCACATCGATATGTGTTATTTAACTGCAAAGACATTGAGCCATATCTCATGTAAGTTCTTTAGATAAATGGTTTATCATATATTTTCTATAAGTAAATTTTATTCATATATATATATATATATGTAGGGAGCACAAAACTATGATTAGTAGACAAACTCCTAGTGCATCAGAACATGAAATCCAACGTTTCCATGCTGAAACATTTGCATCATGGTTTAAAGATCATGTAAGTTTTTATTAATATTATGTAAAAATTTAATATACCATATTACTTGCTAAAGTCTTCTATTATTATATTTGTCACTTTTTCTCTTATATTATCTTATGTAGGTTGAACACGTGCAATTGATTGAGAGTGATGCTATTTATAAAGATTTGAAACTATTAGCTAAAGGACCAATGACGGTTGGGAAAAAACATAGTGGCTTTGTAGTTAATGGATTTAGAACTCATACAAAAGATCGGGAGAAAAAAAAAAAAAAAACTCAAAATAGTGGGATTATGGTATCTGCTATGACATCTAGTTTTGCTAATAAGAGAGATAATCGTCCCATAGTAACTGAGTTGAGTTATTATGGAGTGGTGAGGGGTATGATAGAGTTAGATTATTTGCAAGATAAAAAAGTTGTGTTGTTTGATTGTGATTGGGTTTCAAAAGGCAAAAGACTGAAGCAAGATGATGATGGATTTACTTTAACGAACTTCACAAATGTTGAACGTCATAACGAGCCTTTTATCCTTGCATCTCAAGCAAAACAAGTATTTTATGTCGATGATGCATTAGAGAGTAACTGGAAAGTTCTAAAAACTCTCGCGAGAGATCATTATGATATGGAAGAAAAGAATGAGTTTGACATAGAACAATGGGGCTCAGTTCGTCCATTGCATGCAGATGAAGAAGTTGTATTAGTAAGAGATGATGATGCGGGAACCAAAGTTGACATGCCAATGGCAAAGATTTTGGAGTTGATACAAAAAAGAAAGAGACCAGAGGTATCACAGAGGAAATAAATAATAATCGACCTCTTCGAGTAAGTATTAAATTCATGCAACTTTATATATCTTTTCATACACTTTTGAGTTTAAAATTGCACATAGTTTGTTGTTGTTAGTACGTTGATACTATTAGTTATTGATACTTAGATACTATTTTTTTATTGGATGTTGGTTGATGTTAGTTATTGCTTATAATTAGCTTGAGGATGGTGCTTGTTAGTTTTTGTTTTGGCATTAACTTGAGGGTTGTATTGGTTGTTTAGGTTTTGTTTTAATTTAATATATTTTTTGTGTGATGATTTGGACTTAGGTTAATCGAAAAGAAGTTGTAGCAAAGGGATTCTTAAAGAGTATGGAGCCCAACAACCAAGTTGGTGGTCAATATCATTGGTATGTTTTTTAATTCAATTTAGCATTTTAGAGAGATTTTAACATGCCAAAAATAATTGTTAAATTTGTCTTTGATTGTTGTCTTTTTCTTCTTTTTTTGAATTAAAGGTGGTTCGTGTTGAAGACTGAACATGAAGATGGATTAAGGTTGTTTTTTGCTGAAATCTAGTATTTTTGATATAGTACTTGTTGATAATAGAATTAAGTGTTTTGGATGATAATTGTCAAATTGTTATGGTATTGACTAATTAAATTTTAGTTGGTATTAATGAAGTATATTTTAGTTGGATGTTCTTGGTATCTTTTAATGATATATTATGGAAGTGTAGGATTTGAAATCAATTTAGATTATTATTTTGTTTATCGAGCAGGTGTGCTAAAGCTTTGGAAATTGTCACACTTCCATATGTAATCTTAGGTATCATTTCGTCACACTTCCATGTATAATCTTATGATTTTAGTCACACTTTTATATGTAATATTCAGTAACATTTCGCCACACTTTAGAACGTAGTTGTTATGTGTCTTTTGTCACACTTGAAATTGTAGTCTTAAATAATATTTCCCCACACTATAGGCCGTAAGTTTTAACTATCTTTTGTCACACTTGAAATCCGTAGTCTTATTTAACATTTCGCCACACTTCAGAATGTAAGTGTTAAGTATCTTTTGTCACACTTGAAATTTTAGTCTTATTAATTTTTCAAAACTTGTATGTCACATTTTCAAGTGTGACTAAAGCCAAAGGCTTACACTTTTAAGTGTGACCATAGGCATTATAATTAGTTACACTTCCAAGCGTAATAGTAACTTTAGATTACGGCCAACTCGATCACACTAAGATAAACCGTGGCCTTTGTGTAAGTGTAGCTATATGATATATTTAGTTACATTTTCAAGTGTAATCAAAGCCAATTTTTGTTGTAGTGTTGGTCAGTTTGATCAGATAAAGAAAATTCAATGACGTTGTGACTACTGCAAGCTTCTGCTGGTACATTGTATAATTGAAAGTCTTTTCTTGTCAATGAAGCTTTGCTCTTCATTCGTAACCAATCTACAACTCATTCATAAAATTATGTAACAAGTTTGTGGAATATGCATTCCACAATAGATGTAGGTGGAAGACGTCGAGTAATTTTTATAATATTATTAAAACTTTCTCTCATGTTAGTAGTCATAATGCCTTCACGCACCCCTCAGTCATATGAAAGTGTCCATTTTCTTTATCAAGTCTTTGCAATCAATTGTAAGCATCTTCATTCAACATACAAATTTTTTCCGTATAAAGCTCAAACTTTCCAATGCTGGATGCATTTCCTGCATGATGACATAGTTTCTTCAAAGCTTTACTTTTGAACTTCAAGTTAAAGTTTGAAGCCACACGTCTCAAACAGTATCGATGACTTCCAAGCGGAGTGTGAAATACTCGTACAACTCTGGCCCCATTTAACAAGCCTTGATAATAATCAGAAAGAAGTCATGTGCCTTCATTGCGAGGAACGGAATAGTGGGCGATATAACGTAAAAACCAAAGCCAAGACTCGTTTGATTGTGTTTTTGGTTGTGTTTGTTTACAATAAAACCCCAATTTCATTCTCTTTATAATAAAACCCAAATTACTTAGCTATGCGAGTTTTTGGTTGTGTTTGTTTTGTCTATCTTCCTATTAAAGAACATGACAGTTGTCTCCCAAAGCAACTAAATGTGTTTTTATCGGTTATGCCGATCATCAAAAATGTAACCTTTGTTATGATCCTCTAAATTACTGTATTAGAGTATCTCGTCATGTAATTTTCCTTGAACATCATTTTTGTTATAAGATGGCAACTTCATTACCTATAATAAATATTTCTACTTTTTATTTTTCAGACGATAATAATGACAATGATGATGTAAACTATGATCAAAATTAAGAAAGAAGTATGTCAGCACCTACGTCCTCTTTTGATTTTTTTCTCTACATCTTCAAATCAAGATAATACTACTGCAGTTATTTCTGAACCTCAAAATCTTAGTTATTCCCTCTTTAACTTCTAATAACTTAACTTCTAGTGTCAGACAAAATAACACCATCATAGAGACTCTTGACATTACTTCTCTTCGTCGCTCTAATAGACATTCCCAAATTCCTGATAGATATGGTTACTCACTGAAAAGATATGGTAAGTAATGGGTTTTTAACAACCTTGGATTCAGTTTCTATACCTACTCACTATCATGAAATACCTATTGGGATTTGGTGTCGCCACCTTCCCGTGCATCTATAATTGGGAGTAAATGTATAACTAAAGGCACATGGGAGTCTTGAGCGATATAAAGCTCTCTTAGTTGCATAATTTGCATGGTACACAATTTGCACGGTACAATAGATTGTGGGCTTTTCTTCTCGACTACTTTTTCTCTACAACTAGTAGGATACACAAATGCTGATTGGACGGGTTGCCCTGATTCTCATCGTTCTACCACTGGTCGGTGTGTATTCTTAGGATATTTTCTTATTTCATGGAAATGCAAGAAATAAGAAAGAGTCTCAAAGTCATTCACCGAAACTGAATAAAGATCCATGTCAATGGCTAGTTGGGAGATTGTTTGGCTTCGTCGTTTATTATCTGAAATTAGAATTTCAAACTACACCCACACAATTGTATGCTTTGACGATTAATATTTGAGATTGGAATTTCAAATTACACCTACTCGATTCTTTGCTGACAACTCTAGTGCTATTCAGATTGCTATAAATTCAGTTTTTCACGAACGCATGAATCATATTGAAGTTGACTATCAATTTATTCATCATCTTATTATAGAATCAGACTAATACTATATCACATATTTTTACGAGATCAACTTGCTGATTTATTCACGAAAGCTTGCCTAAGAAATCGCCATGGCTACTTATTCTCCAAATTGATGTTGGTTGCAATTTGCATCAATTTGCGGGAGGGTGTTAACTAACAGAGTTTGATGAGGTTGAGTTTAGGGGATTACGAATACGTTAGTGGTAATTTGATTTCTAAAAATTAGGAATTAGCTTTAATTTAGGAATTATATTTATATTTTCCTTATTTGCGTTCCTAAAATGTGTATATATAGGGCATGTAATGTACATTATGTGACATGAAAATATAGATTTCAATTTTTAAATGCCTCTTCTTTCTAGCTATAATATTTCATATGAAACTTTACAAGCAATCAAGATAGTAATGAATTCACATTTCACTTATTAGTATCAACAACTTTTTACATTCAAATAATAAAAATATCCCATTTCCAACTTAACGAATCTATTAAAAAATTTCACTTTAAATATTTAATTAATTACAATATATTCTTTTCCAGGGTGTGAAATTAAATTTTGTACTTTTAATTTCATAAAATGAGCCTCCTAACTTCTCAAAAGCGTATATATGAGCTATTATGACTTATTACAGGTGGTTACATAATAATAGTTTTTTTTTTGTCAATTTGTGTAATCAAATTGGCATATTAAGCAACTTCTATGAGGACAACTTCTATTTCTCGTAATTGTGTCACATCATTGTAAAATTGACAAGCGTACATTTATTTGAATTATTAATTATAATTTATTTTTAAATGGAGAATTATTGATTCCACAACAATGTGACACCATTGTGATACACCAGTCAAAAAACCATAGTTCGTATAACGGCCACTTTCATTGGTTTGCTCTTATGTGAATCGAATTCTTCTTGTCCTTCATATAAACTTATCGGTCTAAGCTTATATGATTTGAGACTTTGTTGAGTGGTCATTTATAAGATTTTCTCATCTTCCGTATCAACTCAACCTTTTTAGCTTTAAGATTATTATTTCTATTTTTAAATTTATAAAAAAATAAAGAGATAATACTAAGATTACTACTTGTTCGTTAAATATAGATACTAAAGATCTTAATTAATAGCTACAAAATATAAATTTATAGTGACAAAATTTCATATTAATGTCCACCTTGAAAATATTTGAGTTAGAAGGAAAAGCCCTCAACTTCGTCATGTTTCTGAAGCATATGGTCATAAACGGGAATATTGCATTTTTGGTACATCAATGTGGCCTGCACGTTTATTTGATACACTAATATGGGGGGTGGCAATTTGGGTACATCATTGTGGGGTAGGTCTGGCAATTTGGGTACAAATTACGCCGGAAAATTCGATTTTCGCCGGAAAATGACATGTGCCGGTCACGTGCATTCAAATTTGGGGATTTTGACCAATTTTGACCAAAAAGCTGACGTGGCCTATTATTGAAGGGAAATTTTCATTTTTATTTTTATAATTTTTTTTTCTTCTAATTTTAATTATTATTTTTTATTTATTTTCTCTTCCATTTTTGTCTTCTTCCCCAATGGTCTTCTTCTTCCTTAGAACCACCACCATAAACCACCACCATGAACCACCATAATCAAATTACAGTCCTAATCTTAATACAATATTAGTAAAACAAGACTAAAGATTCTAATCATCTGCAATAATTAGGATTAACAATACAAGCCTACAAATAACTCTCCATCGCCCACCATAATCTCATTCAACTCTCTGCAATGGAAAATCAAACATACCAGCAATAATTATGATTAACAATACAAGCCTACATATCAGCATACACGCATCCCCATTCACATCTCGTGGCCAATCTTCACCCTTCAAAATCTGCTTCATTATATCCTCCAAACAGATTCGTAGCAGTTGGATTATACAAGAACATCCTCAGATTGTGAAATACGAAATTCCATTCACCACACTTAACTCTATCACTTTCACCCTCCAACAGTTCTTATCGTACAAACAATCAAGCGAAACCGTTGAGGAAACCGTCAAAGCATATTTCACCATTGACAATGGACGACTTATGTGAGAAAGCCATTTTTAGGGTTTGGTGGGGAAGAAGATGGTGGTGGGGAAGAAGACAAATTTTTGGAAATAATTGAGGATTGAGGGGTAATTTGGTAAAACACAATTTAATTAATCCAATTATAAAATCAAAATTGGTCAAACCCCTAAACAAATAAGTCAATTTCCTTTAATTTATGGTCAAAATGATAAAAAATCCCCAATTTCGGTCAAAATCCCCAATTTTAGTCAAAATTAACTAATAGTCCGGCTGAAATCGAATATTCCGGCTGAAATCGGATATTCCGGCGTAATTTGTATCCAAATTGCCAGACCTACCCCACAATAATGTACCCAAATTGCCACCCCCCCATATTAGTGTATCAAATAAACGTGCAGGCCACATTAATGTACCAAAAATGCAATATTCCCGGTCATAAACATACAAAAACTTGCCTATTCAAACCATTTGTCAGATGAGGAAGAATATACGTAATCCAAAATCAATGAACTATATGCTTCCTATTGCTTCTTTTAGTTTTGTTTATTTAGTAATCTGCTGAACAAGACTGAAAAGGTCATTTACTTTATCTTTTGAAAGTTTTAGTTGTTATTGCGTTTAGGAAAATGGTATTGTATTTTTAAGTGTTGTATTTATGTGGGTAGAAATCGATTATTTATGATAGGCTAGGCACACCTTAAAGATGCTATCTTTAAAGGTATATATTTCTCCCACACAGATGTAGATGGTTTCGAGAAATACACCTTCTAGGATACAAAGCCTACAACTGCGTTTCAAAAGCTACACTCTTTTGAAACCTCTTTAGAAATGAACTCGACCAAAAGAGACACGAAAATATGTAGAGAAACGAAAATATGTAGAGAAAGAAGAAAGAAATATTTTGAATAATTTTGAATGATTTTTTTTCGGTCAATGTATGGAAGTATTTATAGACTTCCAAAAGATGTCACGAATAGACACCTTTCCATCCGAAACGGTATCTCCAATCAAGAGACACCTATTCGGTCAAACCACATGACCATTGGACCCGAAACAATGTGAATCACACCATTTCACGGTTTGAAACCTTTCATTAAAGGAAGCAACCGTTCAAAAACGTTCAGCTAAATATTAAATATTTATTTAATATTTTATTTCTTTCTTTCTTAAATATATATAAATTATAAATTATATATAAATATACAACAATCCCCCACTAATTTATATATAATAAAAAATACGAAATATACAAAAACTTGGTCTTTATACAACGAATAGCCATGAAGTGGACGAACCTTTAACTTATGGTTGAATATGAATCACTAAGAAAACATATTCTCGTTGTATATGAGTTCTTGCTCTTTATACTTGGAAGCACATTTAAAATGGGCCTTGTGCTAGATCCTAGTTTTCACAAGTACTCTAGGATTCTACCGATGTTAATCCATAAGAAGCGGCCTCTCACTTCTCTACTTGTATAGGTAGACTCATCAAGAATGTCCACACGCATTCCACTTAGCTATAAGTCTATTAAGAGTTTATTAATAACTCAACCTACTCTTGTGTGGTATAATAGTGCATAGATCAGATATGGAGCTTTGAACAGTGGCACCCCCACTATTTTTAAGTTATGCACTTGAAATGTATCCATGTTTCCATTTCACTAATATTTTGATTGAATTGCCTTTTTAACTCTCATACGTAGGGTAACAAGTGCGTAACTTGTACCATAAGATAGAGTTGGTTTCAATCAAACTACTGTTTTATCGGTAGTAGTCCCATATCTCCCATGGTCTTAGTTATATTTCTCCAGATAACAATTTTGTTAGTGGATCCCACCATCAACATGGTTCAGGTTGTCAATCAATGACTGACTTTGATCATCACTAGCATTTGATTCGACTTACCACGTTAGTGGTTGTGCCCTCCAAATAGAATTGATTTATCTTCATTTCGACTATTGTTAGTACACCAATACTGGATTTGGTTTGATCAAACTCTCCACAACTTTAAAGTCATTTTCTTGAATTTAATTTCGGACGTTTGATCGACTTTCTCGATCTTACTCCGATAATTACTATCCTTTATTCTTGACCAAGTTGTGTACTATGCACAATAAGTCATTCCATTTATTCTCTTGGAAAAATCCGTTTCACAATATGAAACTTTTGAAATCATTCTCACTTCGCAACCTTATAGGTTTATAGTGATAATATTCCACAATATTGGTTTTTAAAATTCTTAAAAACAAACTCAATTTCTTTCGCCAAACGAAATCACATCTTGTTTTTCCTCACAAGTTATATCACTTCCATAGTGAAAATTATGGGTAAAAACTCTATATAATGCAATAATTATTCTTTTAGATTAAATTGACTTATTTGAATAAACGTCACTGTCACACGAAAAGAACATGCCTGTAACAATGCATTTCTTCATTCATTGTGATTAGACTTTATTCTAAAATGTCAAACATAATAAAGAATCACACTTATTGCATTTGTTCATAAGCCGAAAGAAATTTGCTAATTTTTATATAAGCATATACACATATTTATTCTTTATTAAGAATAAATCACAATTATATAATATAATTAAATATTATATATACCTCATGCTCATATTAAACGCATATAACATGATTACAAGAAAATATAACTTAATCATGTTTCATATATCCGTAAACATGCATAAAGAATTTATTCTTGATCAAGAATAATTCACCATGATAAAATATTAAATCACATATATCGCATTGTTACTCAACGGATCACAACATTGTTGAATCACATTTAATATTATTCAACATAATATGCACTCAAATGGAATAAGCGAAAATAGATAATTTATATTAAGAACTTATCTCATTTATTTGTAACTAATATTTCGCCTTCAATAACTTCCACGTATTTGATAGTATCTTTGACACCATGGAAATTCGAAAGTTCCTTCAAATCGATTTGAATTTTACTACAACAAAATATTCAAACTCGAATTAGTCATCAAATAAATAGAATTATAAGTTATGACATAAAATGAAATTAAATGAAATTTCTTCTCTTTATTTCATCATCTTTCCATCTCTTCACTCTTGCATTAGCCTCCTTGCTCCAACGCATGTAATTCACACCATTGAGACGCTCCACAAGAACCGACTCCATTTCAGAAATTTATATACCTTTAAAATTGTTGTATTTATGTGGGTAGGAATCGATTTATTATGATAGGCTAGGCACACCTTAAAGATGCTATCTTTAAAGGTATATATTTCTCCCACACAGATGTAGATGGTTTCGAGAAATACACCTTCTAGGATACAAAGCCTACAACTGTGTTTCAAAAGCTACACTCTTTTGAAACCTCTTTAGAACATGAACTCGACCAAAAGAGACACGAAAATATGTAGAGAAACGAAAATATGTAGAGAAAGAAGAAAGAAATATTTTGAATAATTTTGAATGATTTTTTTTCGGTCAATGTATGGAAGTATTTATAGACTTCCAAAAGATGTCACGAATAGACACCTTTCCATCCGAAACGGTATCTCCAATCAAGAGACACCTATTCGGTCAAACCACATGACCATTGGACCCGAAACAATGTGAATCACACCATTTCACGGTTCGAAACCTTTCATTAAAGGAAGCAACCGTTCAAAAATGTCCAGCTAAATATTAAATATTTATTTAATATTTTATTTCTTTCTTTCTTAAATATATATAAATTATAAATTATATATAAATATACAACATTAAGGTGGATGTTTTTATTTTACTATTAGTGTTATTTTGCCACTATGTTATCTTAAGTTCAAGTGTAATTGTTTTAGCAATAATGCAACGCTATACTCCTAACAAAATAAAAAATAAATTACATTAATTAAAAAAATATATTTAACTATCTTGATACCTTTGGATAAAATATTATTTTCTTAAACTAATCATTGGATAAAATGTAGAAAGAAAAAGAACTATTGAGAAAAAATAACTTTGAGATTATTACTTGACCTTAATATTTAAATTTTTTGATGTTGTATTATATGATTAGGGGTGGCAAAATGGTTCCGGAACCATGGTTCCGACCCAATTAAACTAGTTTGGATTGGATAGGTTCCTAAGAAATTATTTTTGGTTTCTAATTGGTTCCGAATTGGTTTCAAGTTGGATCCAACTAATTTCATGTTAGGCCCAATCCGCTTGCCAATAATTTAAATTATAAAGAACAAAATGTAAGGTATTAGTCGGTTTGAGCTTGGTTCCCTTTCGGGTTGACTTCGATTCCGTTTTGGGTTGAGTTGGTTTCACCTTAAAACTATTTAAAAACCTAACCCATTTAAGAATCGAACTGTTGGAACCAACCCAAACCCAACCCGACCCACTCAATTGCCACCTCTTATTTATGACCTATCAACTCAAGACTTGGTATACTTTTTATTAAAATTTGAAACTTTAAAAACTTAATCTTATGATTATTGCTAAAACATCAATTAAGAGTTAAAATTAATCATCTTTCATATCAAAACAAGTCAGTTTCAAATATAAGTCAATCAACTATAACTATATTATGCATCCAATTTTCAACTTTTTATGATCCCGCGCAAATTGTTGGTCTCATAAAAAGAAGTTTATTTTTCTTTAGCCTTTCAAATCAAAAGGCTTGATTGAGGGACGAAATGTGCTGCGTCTTTTTTTGTATTACTGGAAAATAATGGTTGTAGTATGTGGTTTGAGAAGGGGAAAGGGTTTGGAGGCCGGTTGTGGAGATTGGGGTCATTGAGAAGAAGATCAATTTCAACAAGTACTTTCTCTTATTTTTTTGTGTCTTTTGTTTAAGGTGTTATTATGTATTGTTATTTATTTAATCATCAAAAATCTTAACATCAGATATATTAAAATAAAAGGACTAGATATAACAGTTATAAGCTAATGTAGCATATTCAAATTTGATTTTCAAAAATTTCCACTATTTTTAAAATTTATTGATATAGAATTGTTTATTAATATTATTTTTATTAACAAACAATTCTATATTATTTTTATCGAAGAATGTTCGAAGTCTTTAAAAGGACTAAAACATACTCCATCAATAACATATTCACCACAAACCTTCTTTAAAATATAGACATATAAATTGAGAGAAATATGAAGTGATTAAAAGGATTGTTAAAAATATCATAAATATAGAAAAATGGAGAAGAAGGAATATAAGACTTGGGTAGACCATAAGAAGTTTAGTCCAATTTCACTTTTATCTCATGCATTAAAGATTCCTTTGTTGCTTTTTGAATTCGAACTATATAATAAAGTTAGTCATTTCATCATTGTTTAGTATTTGAACAATATAATAGAGTTAGTCTTTTGGTTAAACAATGTTGCTTCATAGCTTTATATTCCATTACAAACTAAAAAAAATTGTCAATTAAAAATATTGCAAATTGCCCCTCATTATACTACTAATTTTGTATCCAAACCCGTTTTACTTCAATTTTACCGGACTTGGACCTTACCCAGATCTGTAATATTTATATAGTTCGGATCCAGATCCAGATCCAATATTTACCCTCAGGTATTTGACCAAAAATTTATGACGTTTACTCGAATTGTAATATTTGAAAATACTCGTAGGTTTTTATCTAAATAATACCCAAAATTTACTCGTGGGTTTTAGCTGATGTGGACCCGGATATTCCCGTTTATTGAGAAGGCTAGGTAGATAATACAAAAATTGATTCAGAAGGGCATTACACGAGCTATTTAGTTTGTACAATTGCAATTTTTAATTATTATAGAAGGTACAATTTGCATTTTTTTTTTTGGATGACGGGAGAAATTCGCAGCCGCTATGCACCCACACAAGAGAGAAAACCAACTTAGGTTGCCCATAACTGAGAAGGCAAATAGTCATTCTAACAGTGGGAATCGAACCCATGACCAAGCTACAGAATTCAAATGCCCTATTCATTTTAATTATTATAGAACGTTAAACGTGAAGGGAAAGATGTATATGCAATTAACAGCTGAATTCATTCAACTTGAAAGCTAAAAGACAGCCTTTACCAAACTATATATAAAGTTGTCATTTTTTGACTTTTTTGATTATTTTACACATTTTATGACCAGAAAAGGAGGAAAGATCCATATTAAAAATACATTTGTTTGTTAAAAGCTCGATCAGCATCCATATCTTACATTCCCAACTTTTGTATTTTCCCTTTCTGCTATTATTATACTCAACAAGCCCAGCCACCAGGTATGAACCTTTCCCTTCTCCCTAATTCTCTTTTAATTCTTGCATATTTACTTATATATGTTTAATTATACATCTGTTTGTTTGTATCCAATTATATATGTTTCATCTTTTAAGGGATTAAAGCTCTGACTTTGCAGTTTTGGATGTGCTATTTTTTTTTTATTACTTACTTGGTTTATGGTGATGGGGTATAGATTATTCTTGAATATACTCCAGATTTGTGCTTTGATGGGTTTATTTATTAGTGATGCGATCTTTATCATTATTTATGGAAAGTGATTCGGCTTGGAATCTAGTTTCATTTTGTGGGAACAAGAGTAAAGTTTTCTTAGTTTGATGAATTTATTTATAACAATTCAAGAATGTACAATTCCTTGATCTATAGACTGCAGTTTTGTACAAGGAAAAAAATAGAGTAAAAGAAATACAAATCAAGATCAGACTGGTCAAAACAGAAGTAATTTTCTGATAAGAATATTACATGTGTTTTCAATTTAATTGCAACCAAATAGTAAGGCATACATGAAGATAAGCAATTTACTCTTGTATCCTTTTAACATTTTGTATCACCAAGAACAAAAAATTAATTAATGAGGTTGCTATTATCAATTTATCATTAGATGCTATGGCAGAATCTAGACTTAAAATTACATTTTTTTTATGCAGAGTTTTTTGTTATTGAAGTGAATAAAATACCTCCACATTATGGGAAACAGTGAATCATCATCACCTGATGAAGCCTACGGCAATTTTTCACATCAACCGGCTGAATCTGCAGGATACTCGTACGATACTGGCTATCGATCTCACCCTCCAGAACGTTCTAGAAGTTCAACACCTGCTAATTATCAGCATAATGCCCCATCACATGAAGGAACTTCTGTAAACGCTGAATTTAGAAAGAAAAAGCATTCGGCATACATAGCTGATAACTTCGACTCTTTAGAAGGGGTATACTTTTCGTTTGTGGTTAAATAGTACATATTGAATTATGGAAGTTGGTTTCAACGACTGAGATAAAAAAGATGTAATAATGCTATCAGGTTATCAATGCACTGAGAGAAGCTGGCCTGGAATCATCAAACTTAATCCTTGGAATTGATTTTACCAAGAGTAATGAGTGGACAGGTAGATAATGGATATTTTGAATAAAATATTACTGCTTATTTTTGAAATGGTTGATCAATAGAGAGAAATATCTGATTTAATCATGATTGTAGGAAAGCTTTCTTTCAATAGGAGAAGCCTCCATGCACTTGGTAACTCACGTAATCCATATGAGCAAGCCATTTCTATAATTGGGCGAACTTTATCTCCATTTGATGAGGACAATTTGATACCTTGTTTTGGATTCGGCGATGGTCAGTTTTCTTTTTTAAAATTGAATACTAGTATTTATGTTGTTTAATTAGTTAGATATGAATTAGAGGAATTTTATTCACTTTTCAGTGACAACACATGATCAGCATGTATTCAGCTTTTATCCCGATCATCGACCTTGTAATGGATTTGAGGAAGCTCTTGCACGATACAAACAAATTCTTCCTTATTTGCATTTATCAGGTAATCTCATACACTTTAGCCCCATGGTTATTTTACTTTTTGGACTTTTGTTGATTTAGTTATGTTGGAATTATATTGTTATGGGATTGTTTTTTTCAAAACTAAATTTTGTAGCTTATCCTACATTTGGATTGTGGGATAAGGGAAGGGGATATCAAAATTAGTTCTCTCTCCAACTATGTTTTGTACTTTTCTTGAACACTCAAGGATAGTCTCTCAGTTTGATGGTGAATTGGGTAGTGGACTGGCTAGCCTGGGCCTTGGTCCAACAACCCAGATATTGAACAAAGTAAAGTTCAGTAAAATAGTCAATCAAGTCCTATCGAACAGACAAATTGAGTCCCAAAATAATTTGTTATCTAGTCGAGCATAAAAAAGTGAAATTTAATGTGTTAAATTTGATTGATATGCTACTTCTTAAAACATATATTTGTTATATGAATTTTCGGGATTGGAATTACTATAAATGATTATAAGAGTGTAAGTAGTTTTGTGTTAACATTCGTTTTTTCCTATTTTTAGAATATGGTTTCGACATGCTTTGTTGTGTATCAGCATATGTTCGCTAGACAAAAAAAACCCTATTTTATTATTAGCAATATGCGGTAAAATTATAGTTGTTGAAGACTGAAAGATCATTCGACATAATGCTTATATGTATATATTTTGCATTGAAATCTAGAAAATGTAATTGGCGACATATAATTTTGGTATCATGGGAAGTTGAACTTGCTAATGATAAAATTGTGTCTTATTTTTTCTTGGCTGCTTGATATACAGGACCAACCTCGTTTGCACCAGTAATTGATGCTGCAATTGATATAGTGGAAAAGAGCAACTTTCAGTATCACGTCCTTGTTATCATTGCAGATGGACAGGTCATATTTCATTCTCTAATTTGATAACTTTGTATCACTTAATAATCATCTTATATATAATATGTTATTCAGGTCACTAGAGGTCCTGATGTACCACCTGGAAGATTAAGTCCTCAAGAACAAGCAACTATCAATTCTATAGTTGCTGCAAGGTAAAACAAGAATTTAGTAGTTTTTAAGTTATCGGAAAAGGGTTCAAGATTTACCAAATTTAGCTGATCTTCCTGTATATATAAAGTGAATATCCTCTCTCGATCATTCTTGTCGGTGTGGGCGATGGGCCATGGGATGCGATGAAAGAATTTGATGATAACATTCCTCAACGAGCATTTGACAATTTTCAGGTACTTTGTAATTATTAAAAATTCTCAAGTGACTCAGTTGGGACAAATTACAATCATTCATGTGGTGGGGTTCTAAAGCTTAGATACTTCCTAAGAAATCACTAGGAAAAATGATGTGAATAGTTTGCTCATACCCTATGAGCTTATGTTTTACCCTGTTTTGTCTCAAGATTCTCAAACTCTTTGTCGAACGTGCTGATCAATTAATTAGGTGACAAGTCGTATCAAAATTACCATGTATAATTAGCATTTCCTGCATAATTAGCTCCTTGTGCAACTGGGAAATTTTCATAGTCTTCTTGTCATACTTTTCCGTCCATTAATTCTGATGCTATATTTCATCACATTTGGTGCTTCTTTATAACTAGCTATGTTGGCCTCAAGTTTAGTATTGGCTCTGAATTGTTTTTGTCCCTTCACTTAATTTCACCTTATTAGACCTAGCTTTATTACAAATTGCTGCTTTTTACGACTTGTTCTATTTGGTCATTGTTAAAACAGAAACTTAAACCCTTTTATCCTAAAGACAACGTAAATGCTAGTTACAATGCTTCCAATTACCAAACAGAAGATTGGTTAGCATTCAGTCAAGTTATGATATGAATAATATTAGAGATATTATATTTCTTTTTATTAGTTTTATATTTGATATTTAGTTAGATTTAGATTGATTTATTTAGTTGTTTAGATAAGTTAGAATTTTTATTTGGATTGAAATCCTGTTTCTATTAGGACTCCTTTCTAAATTAGGATTCCTATTTCTATTAGGATTCCTTTTCAAATTAGGATTCCTATTTATATTAGGATTCCTACTTCTATTAGGATTCCTACTTGTATTAGGATCAATGTTTTGAAACCCAGCCCGTTCATTGAACCGGAAAAATGACTGGGTCACGGGTCATCGGTTCAACCGTTGGGTCAACCCTGGTTGAACCGGTGGTCTTAATTATGCAATAAATAATATATATTATATTAATAGTATAATGAATTAATAAATCAACATATATCTCATGTTTTAAATTATACATAATATAAATCAAATCAAAATAAATATATCCTGATAAAAGGAAAAAGGAATAAGCAAATTTTAGACAATGTAATTTTCTATTTCAATCAAATAATTGTACAAAAATAGGTTTTTTATTTCATAATTAAGTAGTACTACAAAAGTTAAAAAATATAATATAATATAATGAGTATATATAAACAAAACCCACACCATTTCAATGTAAACCTAATTTTTATATTACAGCCGCCGCTCACTTCTTCTTCTTCTTCAATCCTCTGCACTCCATCTTCCACCTTTTCTTTCTTCTTTTCTCTTGTAACCTTCCATTTCCCATTAGTCTATTTCTTATCCTTTATCAAACAGTAAGCATCAGTAGCAATTTCTACAGTTTAATGGTTGAAATTTTCAGATTTAAAAAAAAAAAAGAAGAAAAGTAACAACATTGGCCTAACCGGTTCTATCAACCCACCACCGGTTCCGGCGATTCAATGGTTGAACCGCCAGTTTGAACGGGTGTTGACCAAAAAAGACGGTTTTTAACATAAACGATTTTGATATTTAACCCGTATCGTTTTGATGACTGGTTCCCGGTCCGTCCGGTTCGACCGGCCAGTCCGGTCCAGGTTTTAAAACATTGATTAGGATTCCTACTTCTATTAGGATTCTTGTTTTCTTTTGCCTATAAATAGTCTACGTTTTTCATTAGGAAAAAGCTTTTATAACAGTCTGTAAGATTGTAAGATTTAAAACAGACTGCCTCAAACACACATCATGGCACCTCAAATAGTTTTATTATTGGAATTAGCACACATAATTTAATGTTTTGACTTGATTTCAAGATTAAGTCGAGATAAAAATAATATTTTATTTATTTATAATATAATAATATATTGTATATAATAGTATAAATGTATAAATAATGATATACACTTAATACTTATTATCTAATAATATATATATATAATTATATATATATACACTTATAAGCTGGTTCGAGTTGTGCCCGAATCCGATGACTCACATTCTTATGCTCGCAAGAGTAGATAAAATAATATTTTTATGTTATGATTATTTAAATAACATAGTAGAATATATTTTGAGAAATACTAAATTATGATATATTTAATATTCAATAAAATTAATAATATACATTAATACAAAATTTATAATAAATATTTAATAAAGTTATTATTGTTTGAATTGTAAGTTTGAGCTCGAACTTGGAAGTCTTTTATGGAGTTCGAATAGAGAAATTTGACCGGCTCGACTCAAGCTTTATCCAAACCCATATTCCAAAATATTAACGTTAGTTAAGAGGCAAAGATTGTAATTATGTAAATAAATTATACATGCTACACATAATCTATTTCTTTTAAGTAAATGGTTGTGGCTGTAAGGGTAAATCTTACAGGCAGCTGTAAGATTAGCATCATCCTTTTCAATAATAAAATTAGAGAATATTTTGATTAAAATTTTGTGAGTTTTATCTCTCGTCGTTCTTTAAGAACGTTTTGAACTTATCGGATTTTTATATCCGTGACGTTCGTTCCCGACTTATCAAACGGCATTTCATCCCGTTTTTGGCGTCATCATAATTTCGTTCTAAGGTTCGTCTTCATTGACTTCATCGGGTTGAGGTTTTCATACCAAGGTTCGTTGTCGCAATCGAATTCGGGTTAAAGATATCCATTCATCTATCAACTCGTGCGCAAATTAAGATCTTGGGAAAATTCCGCAATGAGTCAACCCATCTTGGGAAGATTCTCATCAAGTGGTATCTCAGAGCTACGTTTGCCACGTAGTTTCTGGAAGGCCCTACAGGCAGTTATCTCCTATTTGAGGTAAAAGTCTTTTCTATTTCAAATAGAAAGTATCTTTGTTTTTTTTCCTTTATTTTTTTTTTAATTTTTTCGGATTCTGTCCGAAAATTATCTTTTGTTTCTAGTTAAATTTCGTACCTGTACGTGTCGTCCCAAAAAAAATCGAAAAAAAAATACGAAAAAAAAAACGAAAAAAAAAATTGAAAAAAAAAATCGAAATTATTTGTAGATGGACATAAAAATGTCGAAAAAAAGTTTTCCTCGGTATATAATAGGAGGAGTTGACTTTAAGTTCATCATCGATGGGCTAAAGGCTGAGATGAGAAGGTTGGTAAGAATTGAATTTGAGCGCCTCGACGAGAGGATGGATCGATTTGAGAACCAACTCAAGAGGAAGAGTAGGGTTCACCCAAATACACATACTTGGGAACATGCTTGGAAATATGCTTGGGAAGCATACCAATGGAAAAAGAATGAGCGGCAAGCCAAACTAAAATCGAAGATGGAGCACAAAGAGGAGACGAGCCACCATAAAAAACAAGACGAGAAAGGTTCCAACACCGATGAGATGCCATCATTGGAGGATTCAGTTAAGTAGTGTATAGTTCATGATGCATTGCCTTTGGTTTCAGTAAGAACAATGAGCGAACACGTGAAGGTGGTTGAAGATAAGGGAAGTAATCTAACTGTCGATGGTGATAGTTTTTGCCCAAATATCGCTAATACATCTATGGTGGAAAAGTTAGAAATATCTATTTTGGAGCATCCTAAACCATACACGTTAGAATGTGTCAATGATAGTGGTGAGACAAAAGTGATCAAATAAGTGATGGTTGTATTAACATTCCAACAAGTTTATGAAGATCAAGTGAGGGTAAATAAAGTTAGTGAGTCAAAGCATGTGAGTAAACAAAGGTGCAATGGTGATTATGTCAAATTTCAACAACGGATTGACGACACTGCATACAAATGACACATTGGATTTGAGGACAAATCCCTCTCAAAAGGAGGGGAATGAAATGAATAATATTAGAGATATTATATTTCTTTTTATTAGTTTTATATTTGATATTTAGTTAGATTTAGATTGATTTATTTAGTTGTTTAGATAAGTTAGAATTTTTATTTGGATTGAAATACTGTTTCTATTAGGACTCCTTTCTAAATTAGGATTCCTATTTCTATTAGGATTTTCAAATTAGGATTCCTATTTATATTAGGATTTCTACATCTATTAGGATTCCTACTTATATTAGGATTCCTACTTCTATTAGGATTCTGGTTTTCTTTTGCCTATAAAATAGGCTACGTTTTTCATTAATAAAACTAGAGAATATTTTGATTAAAATTTTGTGAGATATCTCTCGTCGTTCTTTAAGAACGTTTTGAACTTATCGGATTTTTATATCAGTGGCGTTCTTTCCCGACTTATCAAACGGTTTTTCATCCCGTTTGTGGTGTCATCATAATTTCGTTCTGAGGTTCGTCTTCATTTTTACTTCATTGGGTTGAGTTTTTCATACCAAGGTTCGTTGTCGCAATCGAATTCGGGCTAAAGATATCCATTCTTCTATCAACTCGTGCGCAAATTAAGATCTTGGAAAAATTCCGCAATGAGTCAACCCATCTTGGGAAGATTCGCATCAAGTTATTTGTACCACTGTATTTAGTTCTTTCTTCTGATAGTAAAAGTAAAATGAATTCTCCATCATATGTTATCCATGTACATATTCGCTTTTGTTTGGCTCTTACATCGTGCAAGTTTGAGATTGGTATTTCTTAATGTATTTAATTTTTATAAATACAGTTTGTCAACTTCACGAAAATTATGTCTGAGCAAACAAATACAGCTAAAAAGGAGTCAGCCTTTGCCCTAGCCGCTCTTATGGAAATTCCACTTCAATACAGAGCAACATTGTCCCGTCAATATAAAGAGTAAGGCCATACATAATCCTTATGTACATTTCATACTCATTTAAAAGTTGATTTCTTTCAAATGATGCTTAGGGCTCACCATTGTGAAGAAATTTCTTTTTGTTTTCAGTGAATAACAGCTTATACTTTTGTCGTGAAGAAAATACTATGCAGGTCTGAGGATAAAACCTCTTCCTCCTCCACGTGAAGTTATTGACCATGATAATGCTGTAAAGTCGATATCAAGCTCAGAACCAGTCGACTCAGGATCATCAGCTGATCAAGTAAAAATGACCTACCACCTTATGCAGCCACTTATTAGTTATTATGTGTTTCCATATTCATTTAAACTTTTTTTGTATCAATCATCAAGGTATGCCCAATCTGTTTGACAAATCCGAAGGACATGGCTTTCGGGTGCGGTCATCTGGTAAGCATCTATATTCGATTTATAGAATTCGTTGAATCTATAGTGACAACTGTTTACAATAATCCGATTATTAAACAGATGTGTAGAAACTTTTTTGAAAAAACTAAAAATTGAGTTTAATTCATTTGAGGAGATTCAAACTTACATTACATGAATCATCTAAACTAAAGTCTATCTAAGTGGAACTCCTCTTTTTTTATCATATTCTGTTCTCATCCTGATGTTGGGGAATTGCAGACATGCAAGGATTGTGGTGTCTCTTTATCTTCATGCCCCTTGTGCCGCAACCCAATAACTACTCGACTACGACTTTATGGTTGAAACGGAACTCCAGAAATTTACAGTTGGAAGATATGAAACTTATTGACATTCAGCAACTTCATAAAATTATATTTATATACATTTTTTTTTTATTGATGTATATAACTGCATAATATTCTACTGTGAGAGTAGCCTGCCCAAGTTAAAAATCTATAGATATTTATGTTACATATCCATAGTTATTTGAAGTAATTGTAACATATTTTATGACTGTTTCACTATTACCTTCTTGTCTACATGCAGATGCAGTGAAATTTTTAGTTGAGTGTAAGTTTAACCTTGGCCAAGTCATTCACACCTGGTGCTAGACTTTTAATAAATATACATTTCGATTAGAATGACCATTCGCAATTGCATTTTCTACTGATTAAGTGAAGGTGACAAAAACAGTCTTATATAGTTCTGCTTGTTTGTGGTTTAAAAGATATTTACTTGAATGCACCATCTCCAAGAGGCCTTGCACAATCTGGGAAAACGGTTTTGAGCCAGAAAGTGATCCATGATTCCATCTAACCTAGCATCCACAACATTTAACCTTGTAACACTTTTAAATGGGTTTATGTCACCATGTATGATGCTAGGGCTGGCATTGGGTGGGTCGGACCCGGACTCAGACCCAAACCCAAAACTAAGGGTGACCCAATGGGTTTAAATTTGGACCCAGACCCAATGGGTCTCATGTGTGGGTCTAGTTTGGGTCTAGACCCAATGTTTTGGGTTTGGGTCTAGACCCAATCTTTTGGGTCCGGACCTAGACCCAATTGTTTTCTTTTATTTTTTGTCCAAATTGTTTTAAAATCTGGTATATTTTTGTAATTTTATAATAAATATGGTATAAAATAATTTTTATAATAATATTCCATATTTTCAAATAATTTTATAATTTGGTATATTTTTGTAATTTTTATAAATCTGGTAATTTTATAATAATTTTACATAAATATACAAATTTTTTATATTTTTGTAATCTTATAATAATTTTTTTATTATGAAATAATTTTTATTATTCTGTAAAATAATAAATTATTGCTAATATAAAATAATTGGGTAAATTATTTATCATTGCAATAATAAATCTTTACTAATATAAAATAATTGTATAAATTATATCACTGTTAATTGTAAAAATAATAAATCATTGCTTACAAATTATTGCTAATCCATGACAGGAGATCAAACCAAATTTTATAAAAAAAAAATTATTTATTTTTAAGTTTAGATAAAAGTAGGTCAGTCATCAGTAGCTAGCTGTTTGGGTTTAGCTAGCTGTTTGGGTTTTGGATCTTTGGGTCTCTGGGTCTAGACCCAGACCCAATAAAATTTTTTATTGGGTCTGGGTCCAGCAGACCCAATGATATATTTTGGGTCTAGGTCTGGACCCAAACCCAATGTTTTGGGTCTGGGTCTGGGTCCGACCCACCCAATGCCATGCCTATATGATGCTACTGGTTTTTCACTTCATTTGGTTTTCATAAGAAATAACTTATAATTAATTAATTTTAATAAATTTATTATACATACTTCCTAAATTAAGAGCATGTTTCATTTCCCTTAGTTTTGGTAAAATTCACCTACAATTAATTAATTTTATGAATTTATTATATCCGTAATTTCTAAATCAACAACCATTGAAAAATTGATCATATTAAAACGATATTACATAGTTAGTGATATTATATATATATTTTTATATACAACTAATTTTTCACTTCCCTTAGCTTTGGTAAGAAATCAAGTAAAACAATTATATATAGCATATATCTGCCCAAAGTAAAGATATAATATCAGCCTTTACTGCGAAAAAAATTCTCAATATCAGTTGCCACGCTTGCATTTCAAACTCCTTTAATTGTTAATGGAAGGAAGGTTTCGTGCATGATGAACTACTTGGGGGTATTATGGCCTTATCGAACAACTCCTTGAACATCTACGGGTGAGACACCTTTCTGCCTCATATATGGGTCTGAAGCTGTGATCACAGCAGAAATTGGAATGATGACAAACATGGTCGCATCATACGACCCAGAAACTAATTTGGAGTATACCTACGATTTCATACACCCCTTTAGAAGTTATTCGACTCTTAGTGTTAATATGTGGCAAAAATGAGTGATATAAAAGAAGCATCACGGGGGTTCTCATACCGACCTTTCGGCCGATGATATTAGCCGCTAGTTCTATTATATATCGTGGCTTTATCTATCTTGGTTTTTACACCTCAAGGTATTCACCACTCTCTGTTGGGTCCGCCGGTCTCTCCCGCGTACCGTGCCTACCCGACCGCCAATCAAATACCAATCCTCTCTTTCGAAAACGTTTTCTTGACATGTATAGCAATATAATGCAACATAATAACATGTACCTCATTATTTCACATCAAATAACATTCATTTTTTTTTCTTTTGAGCCTCCAACCACTCTTTTTCTTGCTCGTCGATTTTCGAGATCTGATGCCGCTACATCGATGATATTGATTTCAGGAGTTTCCCTTTTCCTCTTCAAATTTCTTGCCTCTAAGGAGGTCGTATATCATTGTCGAGCCTCCAACCCTCATTTCTCCAATCGCATTCCTTATTTTGAATTTTATTTTCAAATGGAGAGTCGATACAACAGCTTCAATGAAACATAAGAGCAAGATTCAAAATTTCGAATGAAACATAAGAGCAAGATTCAAAATTTCGTTTCTAACATAAGTTTCGAGTTGTTAAATATTAGAAAAGTTTCATAAATATTTCGAAAAAGTAAGAAAAACTTGCAAAAATAAGAAAAAGACGAAAACAAAAGTAAACATTCTTGAATAAATATTAAATCACACTTTTAACCCCATATTTATTATTCATAAGTACAATTATTTTCACTTTTATGGTGAGAATATCAATTAGGCCTTAGTGTCCAATTCCTTTCTTTCTCGTCTCGTCAGGGGAGAATTGCATTTCTTGTCCTTTAATTTATTCCAAGTACAATTTTTGTTCAATTCGTTACAATTTTTATATTTAGTCACACAAATTTCAAAATATTTCATATTTAGTCCTATTGTCCAAAATATAATAATCAACTCCATTATTATATTTTTGATAAAAGGACTAAACATGCTATATATTAAATATTTTGTGATTAATTTGAGAAACTCATAATATATGAGACTCCAATTGAATTTGAGTTATTTATAGGATGAAATGCGCAAATCTCCCTTCTCAGAATAGGTTACAAGAAAAGAAAACAAGGGCGAAAAGGAAAACCAGAGGAAGAAGTTAACTACTATGGCTCGGAGCATATCAAGGTCGCCGTCGTACTCGAGGCGGCGCCGGCGCCACGACTCCCGCTCTCGATCACCCGTCCGCCACTCCTCCCGACGAACTCCTCACACCAGGTTTTGCGTTTTAACAATTTCGATTAATACAACTACTTTGCTCTTCAAATATTTTGTAACTTAGTTCTCAGCTTCTGTACTGCAGTGGGCACATTTACTTTTTGCTAGTGCAGTCTTCAGCTGTTTAATTAGTTTATTTTGGACATATTGAGTAATGTATTAATAAATGTAACTATTAAGGTCTGGAATGATAATTTCCAAAAGAATCGACACCATAGGATGGTCAAAACATAAGCACTGGTCTGAATGTATACTTTATTTAGTCTGTTCGAAAAAAGTGCATCCAGCTGGGACAGAAAAAGAGTGTTCTTTATGAGGTTCATGATGATTGCGCTTTTCTATCTTGAAGAAAGATGAAAGCTTGGAAATTGATCGTTTTTCCCTTCAATTTCTTTATCTGGAAAGCTTGTACACGTTAATTAAGTTGTAATGTTCTATGATTGATCCTTGTAATTTGCTGAAAATAACACAATGGAAAACATTTCACGCCAACTGACAGACTGGTGTGCTACATTTTGTGATGCACCTCATTTTCCTTTTCTTTTTGGTCACATAAAACCCAAGGTTCAAACAATAAGGAAAGACGGCTAAAAGCTTCATTTTAACTTCTAAACAAAGTTGTATTGTTGCAGGCGGAGAAGTCGTTCTGGTACACCACGACGAAGAAGAAGTCTTTCTCCAGCTGTGAGGCGTCGGAAGAGCCGTTCCCCAACCCCAAGGCGTCATAGGAGACATAAAAGCCGGAGTTCTTCTTTGTCTCCTTCACCAAAATCTCGTAGTCCAAGCTCAACGTCAGCTGACCGCAAGTATGCTCAGGAAAAGTTGAAAAAGGAAGAAGAAGAGAAAAAAAGGTAATGAAATAAGTGTCTTTGGATGTCTTTTGGAATTGAGCTATTTCATTTGTAAGTTTGATCTTCTTTTGTTGGGCAAGTTTAATAATCTCGCGAATCTAATATGTGTAGACTAAGAACAATTCAGCTTTGTGTCATTAGCGGAGAAAAAGTTGGTCCATGTAATGTTATGGTTGAGATTTTAATTTCTGGAAGTCATTAGTAAAGAGTAAACAATGTTTAAGGGGCCACCCTGTAATTTGTTTGTCGAATGATCAAGGGGTTTATGAAAATTGTGCATTTGTTTCTTTCCATCTGTTCCATTTGATGCTAGAAATGTGAGGTTGTCACATTTGGTGCTGTTTAAAATACTGCATTTATCATCTACTGCATGAGTAATACTTGTGCTGACTTTGGGAAGAATAGTGTTTCTTTTCTATAAGGGAAGTACATTATATGCATGACGCATGGCTTGTGATGTCAACACTATGTGGATTGTGACATTAAGATTGATATTCTGCAAGCTGAATTTTTATGAGACTTTTTGACTTTGAATCAGCAATAGATTCTAGGCCTTTGGCTTGATTCAGATAATTCTTGTATCTTTAATACGGCCGTCAAAAAATTCTTTTTCCTCATTTATAAGGTTGTGGTCATGTGTGCTGCTTTTGGTTGTATTTTTCATGTTTGTCTTCAAGGTGAGAATGGGGTTTGGTGTTGATGCAGTTTTAGGTTATCGCAGTCTTTAGTGGTTAACTTCTGAAAATTTCTGAATCAGACAATCTGTGACTCATCTCAGTCTTTAGTGTATCATTTTTTCTGGGATTATTTTGGCTTAGTTGCATGTCTGTTTTCTGTTATTGGGACATAGGGAGATCAGGAATGGAGGATAATAGAATATTGAATCACGGTTTGCCGCTTAATGGATGTATATTTTCTCTAGTGTTTTAAGAACCTTCATTACTGTTCTGTAGGAAGTTTGTCATTGTTATGAGGTGGCATTTAGTAGCTTAAGATTAATTTTTCTTTCAGACTGCAGCATGAGGCTGAGCTAAAACAATTAGAAGAGGAGACTGCAAGAAGACTGGAGGAAGAAATTCGGAAAAGGGTTGAGGATAAATTGAGTTCAGAAGAAGTTAGGTTAGAAATTGAAAGACAAATCGAAGAAGGAAAGAAGAAACTGTTTCATGATGTTGAAGCTCAACTTCAAAAAGAAAAGGAAGCCGCAATAGCCGAGGCAAGGCAAAAAGAAGTAAGTTCTTTGAGGCTTCTTTTTGATGTTCTCTTACAATTTGAGCTCGTTTCATTATCCTACGTGTTTTGTTTAGTCTTTTTGCTTTGCCTGTTATGACTCATCATTAATGATAGGATCAGATAGAGCAAATTAATCTTTGTAGTTTCTGTAATTTTAACATGAAAGTTTAGACCTGAATTTATGTTATCCTTATTGTTGAATCCTCAGTCTTATAGATCAGTTACCTTCTGAAGAGTTAACGAAGTTATATGTAGAGTTTGAAACCGAGTTTTATATATATCTATTCATAACCTTTCCGTATTGGTGTATCCCGAATTATCAAGGGTTCTAATCTATTGATGTCATCTGATATACATATATTCTGTTCTTTAATTCAAGCTTGTCCTCCTTTCAATTGGTTTATCTTATTTACGTATCTAAACTGGATCATGAGAATCAACAGGAAGAAGCTAGGAAGGAGAGAGAAGAGCTAGATAAGATGCTTGAAGAAAACCGAAGAAGGGTAGAAGAGGCTCAGAGGAGAGAAGCTGTGGAGCTGCAGAGAAAAGAAGAAGAGAGACAGAGAGAGTTGGAATTGATTCATAGACAAAATGGAGAGACTGCTCGAAGGAGAAGAATCGAGGAGGAGGAAGTGCATGCAAATCAAACATTACTTGCTATTGGTAAGAACAAGTCTTCTCGCCAAAAAATGAATGGTCTTTAGAATAAGAATAAGTGGTTTTTGGGAGAACTGTTAAAATTATCACTGTAACAGTTAGTAAAATTATCGAAGAGTAGTTTTATATAATTTAAACTTCCTAAATTCGCTGTTAAATATTGATTAAGCATATATAATCTTATGCTTGTTACAATATGAAATCTTTGAAATTATGCAAGTGAAGTGATGTTTGTCCATCGCAGTGAAAATCATCTAACAAAATTGTTTCCATTGAACTTCTACACATTGGCATTTCAGGTTTTGGGGTGGGATTTATATAATTTTTTTGGGTATTTCACTCTAATAGCTAGTTTTTGAATTTTGGTTCGAAATGTTTATTTTAAGGGAAAATTACAAATACCTCCCATTTAGAATGTCGAAATTCCAAAAAACACTTAAAAACGATCATAATTACACGTACCTGCCTTATAAAATATTTTGCATATCATGGGCAGGCACCCCCTGTCCTTTTTTCCTGTCACCTTTTTGCTGATGTCAGCAAAAAATTTTTGTACTTTTTTTATTTTACCCCTGATGATGTCATCAATTGATGACGTCATCCACTTTCCAATGATGTTATATATTTTTTTGACAAAAATACCCTCAATGGGTGTAAATGTAATATTTTTTTCTTGGCTATGATATAACCATTATAGAGGTTGTCTATGTTATTGTTGGATCATTTGAGGGGTTCCAAATGTAATATGTTCGTATGATTTATCAACAAGATAATTCACAAGTTTACAATCTGCTTTCGCATATAAACTCCATTTAATAAATTTGATAATTCATAAAAAATGCCTCCAACAAATATAATTTCTTTATTACAACTATTCCAAATGTTTCCCTTTTTCAAATGCCCCAACAAATATTATTTCTTTATTACAATTATTTCTTCATAAAATTATATAATGAATTTGATAATTCATAGAAAAATGAATATAAAAATAATTTTAAGTGCAAAATTGTAAAAAGGGCGAATGAGTCTCGTAACAATGGTAGAGGCGACGATCTAACTTCTTTAAACTCCTTATTCCCAATATATCCCTTTCTTTAATCTCCACTATACCTTCCAATTCCGATATATTATTGTCTTCTAAATCTGAAAATATTTAATAAACCCAATTAATTCATCTGAAAATATTTAGTAAACTCAACAAAAATTGAGCAAAATACGTACCTCTGGATTGGTAAAAGCCTTCAATCCATTGAACTCAACCATATCTGAAGCCACAAAAACAAAAATAAGTTTGATAATTTAATGAAATAATTAATAGGAAACAACTCCATATTATATCATTATATATATGGTATATATGTATGTTTATGAATAAACATGAAAATGTACTATTTCATATGAAGATCCCACAAAATGAAACTTATTAGCTAGCAATTTAATGAAATAATTAAAAGGAAAAACCTCCTCATTATGCAAGAATATATATATATATAAATATCGCGAGTACCGCGTGCGCGGGTTGCTAGTATAAATATATATAAACAAGAGAAAACACGATCTGCTGTTTCAGCTTGCTGCTCATTGTCTTGCTTTTATTCACAAAATTGATCCCTGGGCTTTGTAGAGGCAAGCAAGATGTTATGCAGCAGCTAACAGCTAACATAAACAATAATAGCAATCCACAATATCCTACCGAATACGATATATCATTCAACAATAGTAATAATTCTCCAAAATCAACAGCAATCCAGTTCACAATCTAAAATAAGCACGATTACAATACTGAAAATGTAACTCAATGTCTTGATACCTTCAACAACGTTCGAATATCATACAATTAACCGAAAACTGAGGACAGAGACGGATATAACAATCCAGTTGACGATTCCCACTCCGACACGAACAACTCTAATCTTAGAAATTATCTCAATTAGCCAAAAACTGATTTCCTTTTTCCCGTTCCTTTGCTAATTAAAGGCCTTTGCTTGTGATTTCCCTAAAATGCCCCTTGCTTCCTCTAAAATTATTGATTAATGATAAATCATGCTTTTCCTTTTTTGAATCTTTTGTGATCACTTCCTGACAAATCTCCCTCCTTATAAGAGGTTTGTCCCCAAACCTCTAGTTGAAGAAATCGATTCACCATAGTATTATTATATTCATAATTGGCTGAAATTTTCCCTTGACATACACATTGCGCGCTCAAAACCCGGAAAACATCTGTTTCATATTCAAAAGAACAACCATTGGAGAACACATACCATTCATTCAAATTGACGGACCATAACCGCCCCAACCGAGCTGTCGATTCACCCAAAGTGGCAAGATATAGTAATGACAATAAAACGCCTACCCATCCCATTAGAAGATCATACAAGCTTCTCAACACATCAACCAAAATACTGTTTGATTAATAAAGCACCTAAACTCCAGCTAAACAACCTCACAAAACCGGCAACACAGAGGTACTTACCCCTTGGAGAAAATTGTGCAATTCAGGAAGACCAGCTTCGATCAACTTCAAAGCAGCTACCAATCAAAGCACAAGGTGACTGATCATCGACAACATGACCTATCCCATATCTTTGTCTAGCCAAGCATAGACAACAGAAACATTCCAAAATCACCTCCAAATGGATACATAATCCAATGTGAGTAAAATCGCAGCAATACCCAAATAATTTTCAGAGTTTCTCAATAATCAAACGCAATACCAATGCAATGTCTGTCAGAAAACCAATTCACCAAGCAATAAACGATTACAACTCAATATATAAACAATAACTTGATTCCCAAAACTCCAGCTGCAATTCGAATCATAATCTTCAGCAGCAAAATCTAATCAGCTCCTTACAGTAATTCGTAGTCCAAGGTGACTCTCACTCAACCACAATTCAATGTTGCAATGCTCAGCTTGCAATGCAATACCACGATCACTTCGAATCGATCACCTTAATCCCAATGTGAACTTTCTTCAATAATACAAAAACTGATCAAAAAGATCAATCACTCTTGACCTAAAGCTGCCAAAAATTATGTTGGCAGCTTTAGGTCAAGAGTGATTGATCTTTTTGATCAGTTTTTGGTTGAAATCTGCATTTTCGGATGGGTTTTGTTTGCATTTTCGAATTAACACATGGGGCTTTTTTTGCATTTTCGAATTAACACATGGGACTTTTTTGCATTTTTCCAGTTAAAAAATAGTTAAGACACATCGAAGAAGATACCATTTTATACTAGAAATCATTGGGAAAGGCGATACCATCATGCAAAAAATAATCTTAACAAATAATCGGGCTGACTTTTAGATGAACACCTTCCGAAGATGGATGTTAGTAACCAGACCAATTGACAATGAATGCAACGAAGAAATGAATTTTTATTTTTTTAGGGCACATGAATTTGAATATTCTATTTATAGAAAGATAATTGTGCTTTGTCCATTTAAATCTTCATGACATTGATAAGTATTGAATAAATCGTTTATGAGTATCAATAATGACTTTCCACTCTAATAATAAGGAGGAGGCGGGGGCAACCCCTGGTAGAGTTGGTAAGGGCATTTGAACTTGTGGCCTAGGTCACGGGTTCGAATCCCACTGTGGGAATGCCTATTTGCCTTCTCTACTGTGAGCCTGTCAGTTATGGGCAACCTAGGCTGGTTTACCTCTCTTGTGTGGTTTGCAGGCTATTGCACAAGAGCGGGGTTTACCCAGTGCGCACCTAACGGTAGCGGCTGCGGGTTCCCTTGTCATCAAAAAAATAAGGAGGAGGCATTAAAAGAGTCAAGTACTTGAACTTTATATGGGTTCACAAGTAAAACATTTTTTTTAGGGATAATTACAAATAACTCCCCTATCTAATGTCGTAATTCCAGAAAACACCCAAAAATGACCATAATTACAAATACCTCCCCTATTTTGTATTCCACCTCCCCTGCCCGTTTTTTCGGTCAGTTTTTTGCTGACGTCAGCGATAATTTTTTGTGGTTTTCCTATTTTGCCCCTGATGACGTCATCAATTGGTGACGTCATCCAATGTCATATATTTTTTGACGAAAATACCCTTAGGGGTGTAAATGTAATGTTTTTTTACTAAACCAAAAAAAGACATTTGAAGGTGTGAACAAATTTTAAAGTTTTGTCAACAAATTTATTCTAGTAATTTTTGTTATAACTTTCACTTTTCTAGATCTTTAATAAAGTATCATTGAGTAAATAATTATTTAAATTAATTTCAATTTTTATCGATGTAAAAAATTATATTCAAGTATCATTTGATTGTATATCTATTTAATTATTTAAACTAATTTAATACTTTTGTTAAATTTCAAATTTTATCGAATATAAAAATAAATATTTTTAAATTTATCTGACATGTCAAATAAATTGAAATTAAATGATCTTTAAATAATCATACTGAAGTTACACATACAAAAAATCAAGAATTAATTTATCAAATACGTCACTAACGAAAACAAAGCTAAAATCAAAGGCACCCAGATCAATTTCAGAACACAAGTTTGCATCAAAAAGCAAATATATATATATATATATATATATACACACACATGCATATATATATATATACATATATATATATACACACACATGTTAGCCGCTCCTTCCTCACGCCTCCTCGCGACGAACCATCGGTGTTCTCGAGCAGCGGCTGCCGCCGGTCCATCGACGGCGGCGCACGAAGCACGATTTGCCTCGTCATCTTCTTAACCATCGATCTACGATTTCAGAGCTGTGCTTCGATAGTAGTACAAAACACGATTGGAGAAATTTTGTGGCCTTCACCTCAAGAATGACCTAATTAACCAAATCTGCCTTCGATAATCGGTGTCTTGAATCTCAATCGAGCTGTGCTTGATAAATTGTGGAAGATTAGGTTAATTTACCCTAGAATCGTCAGAGAATTTTGATTAAAGGTTTGCAGTGCCATGCTCGTCTGCGGCGGAGGAGGGGAGTACGACGGCGGGGCAACATAACAAATTACCCGGTGAATTTGTGTACGAAAACCAATATATTTTTTGGGAAAAAATTGAATGAACTTCCGTAATTGAAGGGAGAATAATTGACGAGTTCAATTGATTGGAAAATGCTTGAGTTAGCTGAGAGATTAGAGTGAAAGATGTAGAAAGAAAGATGAAGATTAGATAAATCAATTTTGCAGTGAGATTGGAATGGAGAAAGAAGTTTTCCCTTCTGAAAAATGAGAGACGGCTGTGGAGAGGAGTATGATAGAGAGAAAAACATATTAGGGTTAAGGGTATTTGGGTCTTTTCATATTTTACTATTTGTTTGTTTGTTTTATATTTTTTTCCTCAGAAATTATAGGGGCATTTTGGTCTTTTCACCCTTTCGGGCAGACAAAAATACGGGCAGGGGAGGTGGAATACAAAATAGGGGAGGTGGAATACAAAATAGGGGAGGTATTTGTAATTATGGTCATTTTTGAGTGTTTTCTGGAATTACGATATTAGATAGGGGAGTTATTTGTAATTATCCCTTTTTTTTATTAGGCGTTGAGATTAGATTTGAAGGACACATGCTAACAATAAACATTCCAGTCATATACACAAGTGAGAGCTTATAACGATAGTCTATGGAAGCGATATCTTCGAATATAACTATGCAGTAATTCGATCAATTGGCTATTTACTTCAATAGTTTGATTATTCATTATAATAATATGTGTGGGTTTTAGACTTGAGGACCATAGTTCATGTGCTTGTAGATTAGATCTGTTACTCGATTAGTTAGTCTTTTAACCAATTAGTAGGGGTCAACCTCAAAGTGCAATATATATAATATGAGCGGCAGTTGTGAGATGACCGTCAACATGGATTCACTTTCTCGACCATAAAAAAGAATGTAAATTATGTGATCAATATAAAAGAAATTATAAGTCTAAAGCAAATATACTAACTCGTGTTAAACACATAGGGTAGTTTGTTAATATTGTCTTACTATGATTAATAGTATAGTATCAAGTACGATGAGTTCATTATATCACGACTTGCACTCGATCATGTTAGAATATTTATTATATTATTTCCTTATATTTTCATATCTTCCCGTATCTTTATTATCTTTTGTATATCTTCCATATCTTCGTATATCTTTGATTGATTCTCTAGTTAGGGTTTCTTTGTATCTATATAAACCCTTGAGTTGTATTCATTATTCCTCACGGGGGTTTATTCATTATAACATGGTATCAGCCATATATTCGGAGTCTCACTACTCCGTCTTTCGATCCAACAATCACCAATCCAAGTGTCGTACCCTCGCGACCAAAATCGCTTCCGTCGCATAATCCTATCCTTCGTTTGTTTTCTCGGCAAGGTACGTTTTTTATTTCTCTCGTAATCTACGTTTCGTTTATTTTATTATCATGGACGTCTCCAAGTCATCCGATTCAACCTCCCCTTCGCCTACACCAACTCATCCCGCATACTCCGTCAACACCGTTTTTCCTTTATTTAATTTTAAGCTTTGTGATGAAGATCCACGATTCAAATTGTGGAAAACAATTTTTTCTGATATTTGTCGTAGTTATCGTGTTCTTGGACATTTAAATGGCACATCATTGCCCATTGATAAATCTGATGTGCAAAAATTAAAACCTGGATGTATAACTCTGTTGATCCCAACCTTCTGGATAGCGTTAGTGGCGATGGTTTTACCGCCAAACAAATTTGGGATAATCTGGAAAGCTTTTTCCTTAACAATAAACCATCCCGCTCCCTACAACTACAAGAAAAATTTCGAAATCTCAAAAAGGGAGCCTTATCTATTTCTGATTTTTGTCGTGCAATGAAACGTCTCGCTGACAATCTCAAAGATGTTGATTCTCCTATCTCAGACCGTGAACTCGTATTACAAATTTTACATAATCTTCCCGACTCCTACAATAGCATCGTTGATGTGATCACTAATCGTATTCCCTTCCCATCATTTTCTGAGACTCGTAATATGTTAATGATTCATGAAAGTCGAGACACTCACACCACTGTCAAACCCTGACCCACATGTCATCCTATATTCTCAATCCCCTAGACGTCCTGATAATAATCGATTCAGAGGTAGGGGACGTGGACGAAATAATTATCGTGCATCGGGCCGAGGTAATGGCTCTCTTTACCGTCCACATACACCTTAGACTCCATCTTTTTTGCAGGAACAGGCTCCACCGCGTCCACACTCACACATGGGCCACTCTCCTATGCCCACATCTGGTTCAAGTAGTCGTAGCCCAGCCTCTTATCAAGCTTATGCCATGGGATCTCCAAATTGGGCCTATTCGGCCCCTACTGTCTCCATGCAGCCCGGTCCACCACCACCTTACTATCAGCCCAATTATATGCCCTCCTCGGGCCTACCATATCAAGACACGACCCATCCCTATTCGACCCACACCACCCATGCACCCCAGGCTCAATCATACCAAGCCACCATCCATCAGACAGTGCCGAACACCCAACCACCTATCCCTCCACTCCATCTCACATTGCAAGTGACATCTCGCAGCTCTTCTCCAACATGACAGTCAATCAACCCAACGATAGTTGGTACATGGATTCTGGTGCCACTGCTCACATCACCCCTCACTCAGGTAACATCGTTTCCTCTTCACATTGTGAATTATCAAAGAATATCATAATAGGTAATGGTGATGTTATCCCTGTCTCTCACACTGGTCACTCCTTTTTACATTCTGACACATCTACACTCATACTCAACAATATTCTTGTCTCCCCTTATATTTTCAAAAATCTTATCTCAGTTCGTCATTTTACCCGTGATAACAATTGTTCTGTTGAATTTGACCCTCTCGGTTTTTCTGTGAAGGATCTTAAGTCTGGCGCCCTCCTTCATCGTAGTGACAGTTCTGGTGATCTTTATCCTTTCACTCCATCAGCTCTTTCACCATCTTCCTCTCCGTTATGTCTTGCTGCCGTCTCCTCCACCATCTGGCATCGTCGTCTCGGCCACCCGGGAAAATCAGTTTTTAATTTTTTAGCTTCTAGAAATTTTATTAAGTCTCACGGTAATGCTGATTTTTTATGTAATGCTTGTCAACTTGGCAAGAATCGTCGTTTTCCTTTTCACGTTTCCCTTAATCAAACTCTTAATGCTTTTGATATTATTCACTCAGATATATGGACATCTCCAGTTTCTAGTTCAAATAATTTTCGTTATTATGTGCTGTTTTTAGATGATTTCACGCATTTTCTATGGGTCTTTTCCATTCGCACAAAATCTGAAGTTTTTGCTATTTTTCCTCAGTTCCATAATTTTTTTAAAGTTAATGGTATTCTTTTCCTTTTCTCGTGTCCTCATACATCGCAACAGAACGGTAAAGCTGAGCGTGCAATCCAAATAATTAATAATATGATTCGATCTCTTCTTTTCCAAGCCCACCTTCCATCGTGCTTTTGGGTGGAAGCCCTGCAAATGTCTACTCATCTTCTCAATTTACTCCCGACGACTACGCTTTCCTATCGCTCTCCCTTTGAAGTCTTATTTGGCAAGTTTCCTACTTTCGACCATCTTCATACTTTCGGTTGTCTTTGTTACCCGAATCTCTTCGCCACTGCACCTCACAAACTTTCTCCCCGTTCCACACCATGCGTCTTTCTTGGATATCCTTCCGATCATCGTGGCTATCGATGTCTCAATCTCTCCACGAATCAAATCATTGTCTCGCGTCACGTCACCTTCGATGAAACTGCTTTTCCTTTTTCGTCCCTTCCTTCATCTCCCACGGCAACCACTTATGATTTTCTCTCCTTAGAGGATGATCCTCCACAGTCTAATCTCAATCCTTCTTTCCCAACCATGCCACCGCCTATTATTCCTTCTCCATCACAGTCCTCTCATTCGTCTCCTTCCCCCGAACCACCTGCTAGACCCACGGTTCCTTCCATTGGGCCCTCAATGCATCCCATGACTACTCGTTCTAAGACCGGAACCCTATGCCCTCGACAGATTCTTAGCTTATCTGCGCAAACAACTCCTTCCCCTATTCCTCGCTCTCATATTCAAGCCATTTGTGACCCAAACTGGAAACATGCAATGACCTCTGAGCTCGACGCCTTACACATCAATGGCACTTGGGAACTTGTTCCCCCGCCTCTTTCTGTAAATATTATTGGTTGCCGATGGATCTTTCGTCATAAATTTCGCTCCGATGGAAGCCTTGAGCGCTACAAAGCCCGTCTCGTCGCTCAAGGATTTTCTCAACAGCCTGATCTTGACTACGATGAAACCTTTAGCCCTGTTGTCAAACCCGCTACCATCCGCCTCGTTCTTACTTTAGCAATCTCACGTTCATGGTCTTTACATCAGCTCGATGTAAAAAATGCTTTTCTTCATGGTCATCTTTCTGAGGTTGTCTTCATGAAACAACCTCTCGGTTTTGTTGATCCGTCATATCCTAATCATGTATGTCGCCTTAAGAAAGCTCTCTACGGTCTTAAGCAAGCTCCTCGCGCCTGGTTCCATCGATTTGCATCTTTCATTTCAACCATTGGCTTCGTAGGTAGCAAGTCCGATTCCTCTCTCTTCGTGCTTCGCCGTGGCTCGGACACTGCTTACCTCCTCCTCTACGTCGACGATATCGTTCTTACTGCCTCGTCCGATTCTCTTCTCTCTTCCATCACTACTTTGCTATCTTCTGAATTTTCTATGACTGATCTCGGGCCACTCCATTATTTTCTCGGAATTTCCGTCGCTCGTTCCTCGTCCGACCTCTTTCTCTCCCAAGAAAAATTTGCTCATGAGATACTCTCTAGAGCAGGTCTATCTGATTGTAATCCGTGCTCGACCCCTGTCGATACAAAGTCAAAACTCCCTTCCACTGGTTCCCAGTCTCTGATTCCACACTTTATCGAAGTCTCGCAGGTGCTCTTCAATATCTAACTATTACACGACCCGATATTTCTTATGTCGTCCAACAAATATGTCTCTACATGCATGATCCTCGCGAGCCCCATTTTAATGCCCTCAAGCGTATTCTGCGCTATCTCAAAGGCACCCTCTGCTTCGGTCTCTCTTTACGACCATCTTCCACCTCCAACCTTATTGCCTACTCTGATGTTGATTGGGCTGGCTGTCCGGAAACCCGTCATTCCACTTCCGGTTATTGTATTTTTCTAGGCGATAATCTCATCTCTTGGTCCTCTAAACGTCAACCCGTTGTCTCTCGATCCAGCGCCGAGGCTGAATATCGGGGCGTCGCCAATGCAGTGGCCGAATCCACTTAGGTTTGCAATCTGCTCCTTGAGTTGCTTTGTCCCCTTTCGTCTGCCACTATCGTTTACTGTGATAACATTAGCTCTGTTTATCTCTCATCCAATCCCATACAGCACCAACGTACCAAACATGTTGAAATTGATATTCATTTTGTGCGAGAACGTGTTGCTTTGGGTGAGGTTCGTGTTTTACATGTTCCATCTAGTTTTCAATATGCAGATATCTTTATAAAAGGATTGCCGTCACCATTGTTCACTGAGTTCCGCTCCAGTCTGAACGTTCGCGATGCATCCGCTCCGACTGCGGGGGCGTGTTAGAATATTTATTATATTATTTCCTTATATTTTCATATCTTCCTGTATCTTTATTATCTTTTGTATATCTTTCATATCTTCGTATATCTTTGATTGATTCTCTAGTTAGGGTTTTTGAGTTGTATTCATTATTCCTCACGGGGGTTTATTCATTATAACAGATCATGATTAAAGAGGTTATAATCAAGATGAGCCCTAGAGAGTCATGTTATAACAAGAAAATAAGATATGTTAGTTTAAAGTAGTATAGTTGCATCTCTGTAATTTGACATTGGATGTGCAAATTAAGTACAAGGACTGATTAATTTAATAAGTTATTTGGCTAGATAAATTAATACTTTATGCAATTAAATTAATTTTAAGTTGAAATTAAATAATCGAATTAATTAAACATTTGTATAAATTCATTAATAAAAGAATGGACTAAGCTGACTGGACTAACTTAGCCCATCTTAGCCATCCATATACGCTTGGAGAATTGAGGCTTAAAAAGTCTTGAGTTTTATTTTAAATAAAGGGAAAATTACGAATACCTCCTCTCAAGAATGTTGTAATTCCAAAAAACACTCAAAAATGACCATAATTACAAATACCTCCCCTGCCCGTTTTTTCGGTCAGCTTTTTGCTGACGTCAGCGAATTTTTTTTGTGGTTTTCCTATTTTACCCCTAATGATGTCATCAATTGGTGACGTCATCCAATGTCATATATTTTTTGACGAAAATACCCTCAGGGGGTGTAAATGTAATATTGTTTTCTTGGCCATGATTTGACCGTTATAGGGGGTGTAAATGTAACTCGGTCAGAAAAACGCGAATTACTTCCAATATACTTATCGTGTCGGGGCGTGCGAGGTACCAAAACGATCGTCTTGAAATCCTCTACAAAGCCCAATAGACGGATTTGCGAAAAAAACAACAGCCAAGTGACAGAAAATCAAAATGCAGAACGCAGATTTTCTAAGAAAAGTCCCAAAAACTCTAAGAAACTCGAATCAAGCGGGTTTTGATTTGATTTGTTTTGGGGTTTTGATTGGGGATAACATGGTAAGTAGAGGAGAGTTAGGGTTTTGATTTGGGATAAAAAGATTTGGAATGGAGGTGTGAAGAAGAAGGTAAATTAGGGTTTTTTAAATTTGAAAATAAAAATATATTTATAAAATAAAAATAGGGGTATTTATGTCCATACAGAAATTATAATTATCAATGTTTTTTTAATTTTTTTTTCTCAGAAATTGTAAGGGCATTTTGGTATTTTCACCCTTTCGAGCAGGTAAAAAAATGGGCAGGGGAGGCAAAATACAAAATAGGGGAGGTATTTGTAATTATGGTCATTTTTTGGGTGTTTTTTGGAATTACGACATTCTTGAGGGGAGGTATTTGTAATTTTCCCTTAAATAAATCCTAAACCTCTTAGTTGAGATTACAGAAGTCTTCTACTAACACGTGAAAACTAAGATTAGAGCAACTCCAATGGAGCGGCAATTTGGCGTTGGAGGGCCAAATTGCCGCTCCAATGGAACTGCAAAAGAGGGCCCACCCACGGCAAATTGCCGTGGGTTTTACATTTTTTTTATTTCTTTTTTTTTTGTTTTTAATTTAGTATATATATTTATGATTTAGTACAATTTGATCCATTTACAATTAAGCCCCTAAATTTTATAAATGTTACGATTAGATATATGTTATTTTTTCATATATGTTATTTAAATATAATTCGAGCTTTATATATTACGTACAATTTTCATTTCATTGATATTTAATTTCGTCGATAAAATATTAAAAATATATATACTACGTATTATTATTATTATTAAATAATCATTGTATAATTTTATAAGTCTATAAAATATAAAAAAATATTAACTTGGATGAATATGTAATAAAGAATTAAATGTAGGGTGTTATTTGTAAAATATAAGAAATAATAGTAAATGGGGTTTAAAAGGAATATTCTGTGGAATATACTTTTAGAGTGAGATATAGTGACATACATTGGAGTAGATTACTGTAGCAATCACTAAAATGGTGAAAAAGTTACACTATTTTAGTGAACAACATTGGAGATGCTCTAACCTAGTCGCCATCTTCATCTGGAGATTGGGGCTTTCAAAGGTTTTTTTTCGTGATAATCTAGATTAGGAAATTAGTAGGATTGCTATTGTTGTGATAATTCATGCTAGAAGTAAATTGTTTACGGTCTTGTTCTTCTCATTTCTCTCAAAAAGTAGTAAAAATGTAAAAATTACAAAATATTCAGAAAAACGAAAACAAATCCAAGTGCGCTTGTAAATTTTGGAATAAATTGAATGATTGGTAAAACTGAAAAAAAAATTAAAAACATTGAAAATGTCAAGCAAACAGTTTCAAAATTATAATATCATTTTTTAAAATCCTAAACAATTTTAATCTATCTATTCCCTATATAAATGTGTGAATAATAAAATTGTTTAGTCCCATGTGAAAAGACTCACATACCTTTATTCAAATTTAGAATCCATTTAGTAATTAGAACTATTAACCTTTTAGTATTATAACACTATTTAATTTATTGAAAAATAGATTCTCACTTTACCTTAAGCACTTAATAAAATCAGAAAACTAATATCTATACCCTATATAAATGTGTGAATAGTAAAATTGTTTAGTCCCATGTGAAAAGACTCGCATACCCTTATTCAAATTTAGAATCCTTTTAGTAATTGAAACTATTAACCTTTTAGTATTATAACACTATTTAATTTATTGAAAAATAGATTCTCACTTTACCTTAAACACCTAATAAAATCAGAAAACTAATAAATAAAATCTAAATAATATAATATTATAAATGTACTAATCACAAAACCTAAATATAATAAGTAATATATATATAATAATAATATTCTTATACAACAGTAAAAAGAATGAACTCCCATTCAATTTGAATAAATTTCATATGCAGACGCGTCATTCGAAAGGTATTTGAAAAAGATATTAGCTCAAATTTAAAGGATATTTAGAAGATCAAACTTGGCAAAAATATTAATGTCATTCTTTCCATAAGTCCAATTCATACTAAAAAATCTAAATAATATAATTTTGTAAGTATACTAAGAAACAAAACCTAAATAACATAATAATGATAATACAATATAATAATTAAATTATTATAATTATAATCTCTATCCTATATAATGTGTGAATAACAAAATTATTTCTTCTTATGTGAAAAGACTTTCATAAAAGAATTATAATAGTAAGAAATCATTTATGTAGCAAAAACAATCTCTACAAGAAAAGAGACATATTGGTACCATTATTATAATAATTGAATTTATTATATAAAAGAATTTTAAAAGTAACGGGAAATCATTTATGTAGCAAAAATGATCTCTAAAAGAAAAGAAACACATTGATAGTAAGATACTATTTAATAAATAAATAAAGTATGTTCCTAACTCTTCACAATAACATGCCTATTAAAAAAAATTTAGTTGTCTAGAGTTTAATTATATTTTTGAACATAATATTATTGTGAACATATTTATATATTATATTATATTATATATAAATATAGTAGAAAATTATTTAGTAGTAGGACTTTCATTGTATTAATAAAACTTTGTATAAATAGTAGAATAAATCTTCTAGAGCTAACACAATAAAAACATTTGAACTTTTTTGGACTCATATTTACAAGTATCTATATGCGACTAAAAAATTCTTGCAACCCATACATAGTATAGTAACAAACTCTGTGGACTCAATGATATGGACTCTTGATTTATAGCGGTCAAGTTCATTTAACAATAATTCTACTAGCATTTGGATCGGAACATTATATGCAATTTATCGACATTGAATTCAACGCTAGAATGAGAGAAGTAACCTGCTGGTTTTTAATACACCAAGATAAGAAATTGTCACATAATTAAACATCACGAGCGGTAGAGAGTGTGAAGATTACCAATTGGTAATTGGAAGTAATACTGATTCATGCATGGCCATGCATTATTCGCCAAACTAGGGAAAGATTCCCCATAGAGTTAAGAATACGAGATGAGGAATATGGAATTGAGCCATCAACCTAGCCAAGTAAATTGTGGTTACGAAGTATTAGGTCTAATTGATATTTCCACAAGAGATAGTTGTCTGAGTTGAGTTTGTTTTGGTGAACATGAAGGAGAGATTATGATGAGAGCGGGGCGGAAGACGAAGGAATTTCCGATGTGAAAGATGGAGAGGGAAGGTGTGGAAAATATATAGCATATAAATTAGGATTTTTCGTGAAAAAGATGGGCAAAAGATACGGTTTGGAGAAGTTGCATGACAACAAGAGTTGGGTTAGGTGAGACGGCAAGGAATAAATGACTTAATAGGGCTTTGGGTGTGGTACATCGCCGAGATAAGGATGAGGAAGTCGGGGTTTGGATTTGTAGTATTAAAGGGACTAGGGTTTTAGTTGGAGGCATCAACTTGGTCAGGAGTGTAGGTAATATAGGGTTAGGAATGGTATCAGGATTACAGATGTTTAATATATGCTGACAACTCTGGGATGGGGGAATTAGGGCTAGGATTTGCATGAAGTTTAGGTTTGGAGTTTGTGTGAGAGAGTCACGACATTAGGGTTAACGAAAATGGAGAGAGACCAAGGGGTACCATTTTCGGAATGAAGATTGAGGGGCAGCAAAAGTAGGTGATAAAATAGAGAGATTGTGTAAGAAAATGACAGAGAGATTGTGTAAGAAAGTGTCATCAAGAAGGATGATGCCTTTAGGTGATGATGATGGTATCGATATTTATATTGAAAAATGATATTGTATATTAAACATTATCAGAAAAAAATAGATTTCTATAACGAAGAAGAATTACGACAGTGATATATTTTAATAAGATACATAGATGAATATCTTATACAGAAACATGGATGTTAAATTGAAATACTAATATTTTTTGTCAAAAGTTTATTCTACATTCAAATAAACAAAATAAGTTATTCAAAAATATATAAAACAAACATAATAACGGTCGGTTATGAAAAAAACTCTTAATAATAGGAATTCATTTAGTAAAAGAAATTTAATTATTTAGTTTTCTACGTTACTCAAAATTATAAAATCAATGTGTTTAGAAAAAAAATTTATGCATGAAGAAACATAACAAAATATGTGACAGATATCTTAATCTCTTAAAAGTGTTTTATATTTTGAAATTAATTTCTTATGAATTCTTTGAAAAGTGTGCATTATATATTCGCGTAAAATGATTGATTATATTTTTGATCTGTTCATATTTTTACAAAAAAGCTGAAATTGGTGAAATGTCAAATGAAGTACGATTATATTAATGAATGACGTGTAAGTGATTGCTTTGTTATTTTTATCATGATTATGTGATAAAAAAAATAATAAAGTAAGCAGAGAAAAGAAAAATAATTTACATATGAAATTGTTGATGTGAAATAGTGTGAAATAATGAGAAATAATATGAACTATTGTGAAGTAATGAACGTGTTGGTTAATGAGTAGTTGTATATGAGAAAGTGACTGAACTGTTTTTGTTAAAATAGGTGGTATTGAAATTTTCAAAAATTGCTATAAACAACTTGCAAATATAAACAATCATATAAAGTTTTTCAGATATTAGGTGAAGAGTGATGTAGAATGAAAAAAAGTAAATATACATATGTGGAGTACAAGGAAGAAAAAATGGCATCAAGATAAATTTTAAAAAGATACGTAGGTTGATGATCTTATACACAAACATGCTAAAAAAATACTAATATTTTTTATTAGAATTTATTTTACCTTATATTTTTATTAGATTTTATTTTACCTTAAAACAGATAAAATAAGTTGTTCAAAAAATAGATGAAACAAATATTATATATGCAAATTGAGGGGAAAAAATCTCTTAATAGTAGGAAACCATTTAGTAAAGTAAAATTAAATTTTTCGATTTCTACGGTGTTTAAAGTTATACATGAAAAGTACAATAATATATGTATGAAATATTATAAGTTTATAGTGTTTTATGTTTTGAGATTAGTATCTTAGAAATTTCTTTGAAAATTGTGATATATATATATATATATATATATATATATATATATATATATATATATATTCGACTGCAATGACTACTTTTGGATGTTCTTGTTCATGTTTTTACAAAATAATTGGGATTGATAAAATCTATCAAATCAAGTGTAATTTTATTTATGAAGACGCGTAAGTTATTGCTTTGTTATTTTTATGATGATCATGTGATTATAAAATATCAGAAAAGAAAGAAAATTAGTTTAAAAATAAATTTTTTGACAAGAAATATGTGAAATTATGAGGAATAATGTGATGGAATAATGTGATGCAACAATGTGAAATTATGAGGAATAATGTGATGCAATATATGTTGATAAATAAGTAGTTATAAATAAACATAATGAATATGAAAGAAAATGATTTTGATTGAAAATGGGTTATATTTGAATTTTTGAGAAAGTTGTGATAAAGAAATAATCTTTGCAAAGATACATGTATGTAGTTTTTCAGATATAAGGTGTTAAAAAAACTGAGAGGAAAATATAAATTAACAATTAGATTTGACTCATCTTAGGATATGACTCATTTTATTCCAATTTTGTAAGTTTATTCATGACAAGTTTTATGTTTTAAATGAGATTCAAAATCTAAAAGTTACAAGATATTTAGTAATAAATTAAATAACTATGAAATCATTGAATAATAATTTATTTTAATTTAGTTTATTTCTTAAAAAATCACGTGCTAACCACGTGCGACGCACATGATGTTTTCTAGTAAGTCAAAAATATTAAAAATAATTTTGAAAAACAGTGCTAATCTTCTCCAATGTAACCCCTTAGAATCCCGAATCGTGTGAAGCAAACCACAAATCGAAGCCGAAATTTTTCTCAAGCTTACACTTCCGGGCTTCAAATGATAGCTGTATCCATAATTCGGGCATGTACGTTGTTGGGGCAGGAGGAGCTGGTTAGGCATGGGGTTGGGAATAAGAACAAGCTTTCTTTCTTTCTTTCTTTTTGATTTTATTTTTGAGTTATTTTTGAATTTAGTACGTATGTTGAACATGGTAGCCCTCCCAAACAGTTTTAGAAGTTGCAAAAGGATCCAATTTAACTATCACCACCTGATCTGTACGTGACCACTTTCATAAAAAAAAATATAACGAACATAATACCAACTTATGCACATTCTTGAATTTCGTGTGACTATATTAGTGGAGGCGAGATATTGGTGCCCAAACGTGTAATATTCTCTTTTAAATTCTTGAATTCTTCTTACATATTCTGGAGATATTGGTATCACGACTTGTATTTTTTGTATCGCGGCCATTCTGCAGCATCCATTCAGTTTAGTAGTTGATGCCTCCAAGTTGACTACGTTATTACCAATGTCAGTCAAAGCTCAACTTTGGAACGAGCTAGCGAACTATGTATTTGCAAGGAGCTGTCCATGTGCTCATAAGTTGGTTAAATTCCATCGTGTACTAGGTTGAGTCAATCTCATAAAATCGTAATAATTACTAAAACATTATAAGATATATAACTAACCTTTAGAATTATACTTCAAATCAATCAGAACCACCAGTTGGAATATGAAACTTTTTAGATAGTATCCCACAATTGTCATGTATCACAACTATAGGAATATGACTGATATTGTACGTAGATGTATGGATATGAAGCAAAGCACGTGGATGGGATGGTGTAAAGGGTTGTAAAAATGAATGTGTTGGTAACAGACGTGCCAAAACCGCCCAATGACAGCCATCGGATGTGCTTTTGCCACTGAAAAAGAGGAAAGAAGATTCACCAATCTTTTCATTTGTTTACAATCCCAATTACAAGGTATGATGTTTGGAGTTTATAGTTTATATCGAAATTATGAAATTTCAATATGGAGTTTATGTACCCTTGAATTCTTGCACCTCAATAACTAGCTTTTGGGGTTGGATTATATCCTACCAATCGGTATCAGAGCTGTCTACTGCCCTCCCAGTTACAATAATGCTACACAGGTGGTAACGCTGGTATTGCAATGTTCCCCAAAACTAGGAATTAGCGCAAAGCCAACATGATGACGTCACAATTGCAGTGGTCATCCGATGCTAGTTCACTAGCCCACATCCAGCCGGCGTGGGCGCCGATTCTGTGGAGCATGGTGGATTGTTACAATCCTAATTGCAAATTAAGAGACTAGGATCCTACATCAGAATTATGTGATTTTAATATGGGGTTCATATGACATCGACTCTCCCATCTCAATAATTAACTTTTGGGGTTGGGTTATCCCAAGACCCTATCATCATCCCTCTATTTAGCAACATAAAAAATGGTTGATTTCATTTGAAAACCAAAGTAAGTCCATGTTAAGAGAAAATTGCATTTTTTGACTCATAATTTATAAGTACAATTTTGACCCCATTTATTTTTTTGTTTTCAGAAAAGTATTTTAAGAATTATTATTGAAGTCAACAAGTTATTGCATGTGTCAATCGATCCCCAGGTCAACAAACAACAGTATTCTTTTGATAGGAGACGAAAAAGACGTGTGTATATATTCTTTTAGTGATAAGTATCTACAAGTCTGCAAAATCCATCTAAGAATCTTACCTGTACGTATTCTCCCACAATCATTGAACTCAGACCACAAGAAGCAAAGATTAACACAGGAAGTGGGCAAATGTTCTTGCCGAAAGCTGATTTGAAGGCTGGCCAGCCAACCTGCTGCAAATTCTGTGGCTATGTTTATTTATGTCTTTGAGTAATTTGGATTTTAAAAATATCTTCAAGAATATGTATTATGTAAATTAGTGTGAAATAGTGTATTAATGTTGTTCAAAATTACTTGAATGTTGTAAATGTATCAAATCAATGGTAATATTTGTTGAATTATTTTGTCTGCAATGTATATATTATATACTAATTAATAATTATGTGAATAAAAGTAAAAATTATAAGAATGTTATAAAATATGAAATAGAAAGATATAAATGATTTTGATTGATGATGTGTAATTATGAAACCGATAGTGGTAGATATATCATATATAGGAGAATGAAAAAATAGGGTCGAAAAAATTATGAATTTGAATCAGAATAGTTTCTATTTCATATAATGTCTTTTTCGGGAGCTAGAGGAAATGCATCTCAGGTACATCAATTAGTAGGTATGAGACGATTAATGTCGGACCCTCAAGGACAAATGATTGATTTACCCATTCAAAGCAATTTACGCGAAAGGCTTCTTTAACAGAATATATAATTTCCTGCTACGGAGCCCGTAAAGGGGTTGTGGATACTGTTGTACGAACATCAGATGCTGGATATCTCACGCGCAGACTTGTTGAAGTAGTTCAACACATTATTGTACATCGAACAGATTGTGGCACAGTGTCCGTGGTACTTCAGTGAGTCACAAAATAATCTAAAAATGCTTTTTCTATTTAAATGCTTCTTCTATTTCTTTTTATTTGAATAAAAATATTATGAACTAAAATTCATTAATTTTGATTACTTTTTAGGGTAGAATTGACCCACATTTCAAATAAATCGGTGAAAATCTTGTTATTTTATTTGAATGAGTTGTCAAACCCTAATCATATAAAAAGGAAGAAATTAAAGCAAATTTCTTACAAAATTGTAAAATATAAATTAAGAATTTCATAAAATTGTAATTACAACAAAGATTTTAGTTGTTTGAACAAAAACCTTAACATTTTGTCTTTTTAGTCTTCTTCAAGCGACAAATCCGATTTTGCAAGTAAAAGAAAAAAAGATGAACACACTTTATGTTATTTCAATTCAGTACATTTTAATATGCTACTTTCTTCAAATATTTGAAGTAATATTAAAAACCCTACTATCTTATGGCTTCTCTCTCTCAGACATATGAGGAAGTCAAATTCATAAAATATGATATTTTACTTGATTAGGCATGAAGTGTATAACAGGTATATTATGAAAAATTTAATTGTGTTAAAGTAAATAGAAAAAAATAGAAAGCGTGCAATCTCAAAATTATATTATACATTTTTTCATACAAAATTTTCAGCCGATAAAATATTTCACGGAAGGATTTTGTGAATTTTACCCCATATATGATTGATTACACACCATTTTGACCTTGGAAGTAAAGGCGTATTCTTTTTGCATTTCCTTCCTCAATGTTCATTTTCAGGTTCGAATAATAACCCCTTCTCTTATACTTTGCTTATTATGGGGTAATTTGCCCATGACAATTTTTAAGGATAATTTTGATCCCTGCATATAAATTTATTTTAGTCCCCAATTTTTCGCACTTTATTTTAGTCCCCAATTTTTCTCTTTTCATTGAATTTCTTTCTTGTCTATAATAAAATATTATTCCATCGTCCTTGATTCTTTTTATTAATTTAAAAATATTACACCTCTAGACAACCTAACATTACTCTCCAACTTTGGAGATAGTCAACAAAAGAAATCTCCATTTTCAGGGAAATAACATCCATCACCCAAAGTGCCACCACTCAAATTTAAAGATATTAAGAATCATGACCAAATTAATGATTATTGACATGTAGATCCTTTTGACTTATGAATTTGTGGTTATACTCCTTTCCTAACACTCCCCCAATGTCACCATGATTTTAATTTCATTTTCATATATTAATCACAAAATTATCTGGCGTATTGTTGTAATTAATTTAACTTTTCTTTAGTAAAATTACCTATGAAGGGGTTTTTATGGACCTTTCATCCATTTGTTATTATATTTAAAAAATAAAATCATGAATTTTGGAGATTTAACTACCCCATAAGAATCTAAAAACGCGAATAAACGAGGAATAATATTAGCTATTAGCATATCTTGTTTCAAATTTGTTATATCTAGTTTTAGTTATCAGAAGTCTAGATTAGTTTAGGAGTTTTGTTATGTAATTCTCCTATATATCTAAATTTATCCCCTATATAAATATGTGAATAATAAAATTATTTAATCCTGAAAAGACTCACATACCCTTATTCAAATTTAGAATTCTTTTAGTAATTGGAACTAGAAATCTTTTAGTATTATAACACTATTTTATTTATTAAAAATAGAGTCCCCCTTTATATTAAATACCTAATAAAATCAAAAAACTAATAAATAAAATCTAAATAATATATATAATATTATAAATGTACTAATCACAAAACCTAAATATAATAAGTAATATATATAATAATAATATCCCTACATGTTATTCTTAGACAACAGTAAAAAGAATGAACTCCCATTCAATTTGAATAAATTAAAAAAATAGTTTATATATGAAATTGTTGATGTGAGATAGTGTGAAATATATAAGAAGTAATATTTGTATTAATTAAAGTGTCATTTATTAAGTGACACTTTTAGGTTAGTTAGTTATCCATCTTACTATATATAGATGGGTTCTCTCTTTGTTTTAATTTGTATCTGAACATGTTCATTCTCTCCCCATCAATACTAGTATTCGAGTTATGCCTTCGTCTTCTCTCTCATTCTCTATGGTAGCTTTGTTGTGTTTTAACATGGAATCAGAGCAAGGTTATTCTTGCCACATTGCCTTCTTTTTCATCGCGAATTGAAGACTTGTTGTTCGGGTTCTTTTTTTTTGCTATCACTCCTTTTTTTTCGATTCTTTAGATCGATCCTGTTGTTTTCTTTCCATTGCATTCATCCACTATCATGGGAAAAGATGATGCATTGTCCATGGGAGAGCCGATTCCAACTCAAGAACGAAAGAATTCGATCGCAATTGATCCTCAAAACCCACTGTATCTCCATCCATCCGATACGCCTAATTTGGATTTAGTCACGGAAGTGCTGCGTGGATCGGAGAATTATAAGGTATGGAGTAGGGAGATAATTGTTGGTTTGGAAGCCAAAACTAAAATTGGCTTCATTGATGGATCTTGTACAGTTCCGGATCAAGATTCCACGTATTATCCTCATTGGAAGAGATGTAATGCACTCGTGAAATCTTGGATTCATCGCTCTCTCTGCGATCTCATACATGGAGTGGTTTATCTAGACTCAGCCTACTTGATTTGGACTGATTTGAAGGAAAGATTCGATAAGATTAATGGTGCTAGGCTATATGCTTTATATCGGCAGACAAACACCATTACACAAGGAACTAATAATGTTTCAGATTACTACTCCAAACTATGGAAGTTGTGGGATGAGTATAACTCATTAATACCATCACCATCTGAACAAGTATCAAAGAAATATGCAGATTTCTGTGGGCAATTAAAGATGATGCAGTTTTTGATGTGGTTGAATGAATCCTATGGCATTATTCGATCCCAGATACTGATGATGACACCTTTACCCTCACATGGCCAAGTTTATTCTATGGTATCCAATGAAGAAACGCAAAAGGGGATAAGTGTGCCAAACACCAGTTCAGATTCCTCTATAGCCTTGCTAGGAAATTCAGAAACCAAGAATGTTGATAAATTACACATCTACTGTGATCATTGCAATTACAATGGTCACACAAAAGAAATCTGTTTCAAGCTTCATGGCTATCCTCCCAACTGGACAAGGGGAGGCAGACGGGGTGGACGAAGAGGGGACAATAGAGGAGGTTATGGAAGAGGATCTAATGTGAATAATGCAGCTTCAAGCACATCTAACAAAGCCAGCACTAAAGCAGATAATGCTGGGACATCCCAAACTGCTTTGACTCCACAACAATATCAGAAAATAATGGAGATGATAAGTTCTATGAACATAGCTGATGGACAAACAACAACTGCAGGACTGTCCCAAGCAAGTGCCAATAATGCAGGTACTGCTACGGGTATATATGAAACTCAATCTAATAATCATATTCAATTGAATGAGCATGAGTGACTTATTGATTCTGGTGCTAATGAGCACATGACTTATAATTCTAGTCTTTTCATATCTCATAATAGTAAATCTTTGGCTGGTAAATCCATCAAGCTGCCTAATGGGAGCATCACTAATGCTGCTTATTCTGGTTCCATTATTCTTAATAGTCAATTGTGTTTACATAATGTTCTTTATGTACCTGAATTCAAACACAACTTGCTATCTGTATCTATGGAGCTGATATTTCAGTCACCTTTTACAAACAATTTTGTGTTATCTAGGAAGTCCAGACTTGATTGATGAGGGGGATTGCTAGACTCATCAATGGACTGTATTTTCTCTGCAAAATAGATAAGAATCAGTTGTTGAGGATTGAGAGATCTTATTATAATTCATATTCTTCTTGTACTGATAGATTAGCAGATACTCAAGCCTTGTATTCTGTTGGTCTCAATAAGAAACTGTTATGGCACCAAAAGTTTGGACATATGTCCTTTAGAGGTTTCAATTTTTGCCTGAATTAGGATTGTCTATCTATAAGAATGAGAAATATTGTTCTATCTATCCACTTGCTAAACAAAGTAGAAAACCATTTCCTATGAGCAACAGTTCATCTAAGAATATATTTGATCTCATCCATGTTGACATATGGGATCCCTACAGGGAACTCACCTACAATAATGAAAAATATTTTCTAACCGTAGTTGATGACATGTCTAGGAGTACTTGAGTTTTCCTTCTACAATCTAAATTTGAAACTTTTGGCTTCCTTAAAAGATTTCTTTTTTATGTCAATACTCAATTTTCTAAACAAGTAAAACAGATGAGAATAGATAATGGAATTGAATTCTTTAGTTCTGAATGTATAGATTTGTTTAATTCTCTTTTCATAATACATCAAAGCTCTTGTGCTTACACACCCCAGCAGAATGGAGTGGTTGAAAGGAAGCATAGACATGTCCTAAATGTTGCTAGAGCACTCAAATTTTAATCATGTTTACCTATGAAGTTTTGGGATGATTGTGCAAAAACTACAGTGTATCTGATTAATAGAACACCAACTACTCTTTAAAAGGGAAAAGTCCTTTCTTTGTTCTCTATGGGAAAGCTCCTTCCTACCAACATCTTAGATATTTTGGATGTTTATGTTTTGCCAAAGTCTTAAATCAAACTGATAAGTTCAAAGAAAGATCCAAGGCCTATGTTCTGATAGGTTATTCTAATGTTCAAAAGGGATATAGATTATTAGAGTTAGATAGCCAGAATATCATTATTTCTAGGGATGTGATCTTTCATGAACATATTTTCCCGTTTTCACAATCTAAAGACAAGATTCAGGCACAATATTTTCCTACTGTCAACAGACCTTCTCCTGTTGAGGATGTTTCACATTATGACATTGATGATCAGAATGGTGAGCATACACCTATTTTATACAATGAGAACACTAGCTCTCAGATCATGTCCAGTGCTCCAGATGACACTCTTATCACCTCCAGACATCAAACTGAACCTAATGACAATCTGAGGAGGTCCAAGAGAAGTGTCCATAATCCAATGTGGATGAAGGACTACATTTCACCTTTTGATTATGATTCTAACCTTGTCTTTTCTATTAAGCATCCTCTATGCAGATATATGACATATGATGCCATCGAGCCACAATATAGAGCTTTCCTTACAGCATTATCTAGTGATTAGATACCTACTAATTATAATGAAGTCAAGGATAATCCAAAATGGCAGGATGCTATGAATAAAGAAATTCAAGCATTAGACTTAAACAAGACTTGGACTGTCACGGATTTGCCACCAGGAAAGAATATTATTGGCTGCAGATGGGTGTACATAATTAAATACAAATCTGATCGATCTATAGAGAGATACAAGGCTAGGCTGGTTGCAAAAGGGTACACTCAGTTGACTGGAATAGATTATACAGACACTTTCTCTCCTGTTGCAAAGCATGTAATAGTGAGAATGGTTCTTTCACTTGCAGCCATTCACTATTGGAAGCTTTGGCAGATGGATGTCACCAATGCTTTCCTTCAAGGATACCTCCATGAAGAAGTCTATATGGTTCTCCCTCTAGGTATTGAGGTAAATGATAACACTTCTCACACTAAGGTTTGTAAGCTTGAAAAGTCCTTATATGGCCTTAAGCAGGCATCAAGGTAATGGAATAGTAAATTTATACTTGCTGTTATAGATTTTGAATTTGTCCAATCCAAGAATGATTATTCACTATTTATCAAATCAAGGGGAAGTAGTCTAACTATCCTTTTAGTGTATGTAGATGACATTGTTATTACATGAAATGATGATGAGTCAATCCAACAATGTAAAGAATATCTTAACAACACTTTCTATATGAAGGATCTTAGAACACTAAAGTTTTTCTTGGGGATAGAAGTTGATAGATCCAGAAAAGGAATATGCTTGAATCAGAGGAAATATGTGCTTGAGCTGTTGACAGAAACAAGCATGATAGGGAGCAAGCCAGTGGATGTGCCTATAGAACAACACAAGAAGTATTTTGATGATGATCCAAATAATGAAGATCCACTGATCAGCAATGTTTCTGAATTTAAAAGGATAGTGGACAGACTCATTTATTTATGCCTTACTAGACCTAGCATTTCTTATGCAGTACAAGAAGTAGGCTACAGTTTCTCGAAGTTCAGCAAAAGTTGAGTATAGAGCGATGGGAATTACAACAGTTGAGATAATATGGTTACTGGCATTGTTCAAGGATATAGGTTTTACAAATTTACAACCTATTACCTTACATACAGATAGCAAATCTGCTATGCAAATGGGAGCTAATCCAGTGTTTCACGAGAGAACTAAACACTTGGAAGTTGATTGTCATTTATTTGTATTAATAAAAGTGTCATTTATTAAGTGACACTTTTAGGTTAGTTAGTTAGTTATCCATCTTACTATATAGATGGTTTCTGATCTCTTTGTTTTTGTATCTGAACATATTCATTCTCTCCCCATCAATACTAGTATTCGAGTTATGCCTTCGTCTTCTCTCTCGTTCTCTATGGTAGCTTTGCTGTGTTTTAACAAAATAATGAGAAATAATGTGAAGTAATGAACGTGTTGGTTAATGAGTAGCTATATATGAAAAAGTGACTGAATTGTTATTGTTAAAATAAGTAGTATTGAAATTTTTAAAAGTTGCTATAAACAATTTGCAAATATAAACAGGCATATTATTGACTAGAATTGTGCAATTAAAATAAGAATTTGATTTATTTAGTAATAAATTAAATAATTATGAAATCATTTGATAATAACAATTTATTTTAATTTACTTCATTTAAAAAAAATCAACTACGTGCGCGTGATATTTTCTAGTTTATTGTAAAAGTATGAATAATCTATACTTTATGGGTTAATCTTTTTCAATGGATATCACACGGAGAGTTCAACTCTGTACATCAATCAAATATTGCCCTTTAGCATCGTCACACATCAAACTGCTTTATATATGCCCTATAAATTTACTAACACCACACAAATCTTGCTACTTAGACTTGCCCTTCAACTCCACTCATAAGTCATTACTATCTTTCTCAACACTCTCTCTTTAAATTTTCATCAGCAATTAGGAGATGAAGATGAAGAAGGGATGGCTAGCAGTGCAAGTAGGGTTAGAGGATGAAGATGCTGAATTTCAAAGATTTTCAATACCAATATCATACTTATATCATCCTCTCTTTCAAAACCTTCTTGATAAAGCTCGTGAAATATATGGCTACAACACAAATGGCCCTCTATTGCTTCCTTGCTCCGTCGAAGATTTTCTTCATCTCCGGCGGCGGATCGAAAAAGAAACAGCTCGTTACGGCGGCGGCCACCATCACCACCGCCACCAACTTCCGGCCACTTCTTTATCATTTCAATCTTGTTAATTATAATCTCTTCTAAATTTATAATACCCAATGGAGGAGCGAGGCAATTTCCAATATTTTAGAGTGATGTGCTTCTTTAAATCTTCCATTACAGTCATGTAGTTCGTGGATGATGTTTCTTTATGGAAAACATAATTTTGTAAAATTACAAGTGATTACATATAATGTTCCTGGCCTTCTAGTATGCTAAATGTGATTTTTTTTTAGTCTTTTAACCTTTTGGTTTTTAGTCAACAATATACATATTGGTCGTTTTTAGAAGTAATTATATGAGTACTATTATGATATTGATTGTGAGTTTAGAGTTACAATTATGAATTTCTATTTCAGTTTATATGCTTTAAGGCTCTCTTATTTTGATAGTCAGTTTTTGAGGTTCAATCGAGAGTCATATCAATTACACTATAAAAGGACAAAAACCCTACTTAAAACTTAAATGTCAAAAAGCCTTGGAAAATTAGACCCATGTGTGGTTATTCACATGTTTTGAAAGTGGTCATACTTTTTATTTTTACCTTCGTAATACTATTTTATTCCTGATCTGACACTCATTGAATGTAATGTGCTAAAATCGTCCGTAATCATTAGCCTAAATATTTACTAGTACTCAATTTAATAAGCCATAAAACCTAAATTATATAATTAATATTAAATAGGCAAATATATATATGAAATTAAAAATATTATTTATTCAAGATCAATTGAAGAAATTATTCAGCTTATTTCTAACGCACAGCTCATGGACCAATATAATAAAATTGAATATATTTAATTAATAAGTCATCCTAATGTTGGAATCATCACTGCATGCAGTTTTAAAATCCTAGATATAATACTAAGGAGAATCGTTTTAGGCCTTGGATTCTTAGTCAGCCTTGATGAAGTATCTTGATGTATTGCACGATAGGAAAAAAGCATCTTATCATATGGGAATCTTTGCTTTAGCCTAAGAAAAGTGATGAACCAATGAAAATAACTTTGTCGTTGACTCGCTTGTGTTGCCAATTTTTTTTTTTTTTTTTTGAAAATCGGTTGCATTTATTTTAGATAAAAATTATATGAAATACATAAGATACTCTTAGGAATATGATGCTAATGAATAATCGCACCAAAGAAAAGAACAATAAAAGAACACACAAATTGTTTACCCAGTTCGTCAAAAAAAATTTGACTACGTCTGGGGGCGCTGCCAAGCCCTGATTTTCACTATGTTTCGAATAATGATATTACAATGAGAATATGGCTATTTATACTATATGCGTAACTTAATTAGAAAAGGATTCTGAAAAAGTTGGATCGGCGAAAGCTGTGGCCCGATTGTACAGTCTTTCAGGCTTCATAACTCAACAGATACTATCTTCCTACTACCAATAAAAAAGCAAACAAAGTTCTATATAAACGATTAAACAACTCAACGGTAATTTAGATATTTAAAGGACTTTTGATACTACTCTGAAATTAGAACCAACTAACACATACTGCTAAACATGTTCGAATGTTAAAAAATATCGAATCATTTTTGTTTGTTAATAAGCAATGTTATGCATTTTATGCATCTGGGCATCAAAGTTTTTATTTTCAAAACATAATTAACTTATTATTGGTACTTATATGCCCAATTTTGTCTAGAACATTATAATTAGCCTGCCATTATGATGTATAATATTATCAATCCACAATTTCTTGATTAATGTGCTTCCGTACAATATTTCCTTTTTAAATCCTTGAACAAACTTCTAATATGGATCCTTTTACAAATATTCAGAAGATTATGTTAAAAGTTGTACAATTTTAAGAATAATTTAACTAATATATATAAATTCTTCTTAGTAAGAAAAATAAGAAATAAATTCGTAAAATAACTCAGCCCGTGGTATTACGACTTCACAAAATTAAACCATGTTCTCATTTCTTGCCTCTATACATGTATTATTTATATATATGTGTGTTAGATTGTCTTTGAAAGTGTCAAATAAAGAGGGAAAAGAAAAATTCAAAAACCACGAATTAGATTCATATCAATTAAAATCGATGTAGAATGAAACTATCTAGTGAACTACTAAGTTATTGACATCGACACTGCCATGCAAAATGGCAAAACAAAAAACAAAAAACACAAATTGCCATAAAAATGTATAGGTATAGATGGTTGGCAGTTGGCACAACTTTAATTATTAACCATTTCTAATTAATTTGAGGACATCTGTTATGTTTAATCAATCTTGCCTAAAAGATAAAAATGGGCTTAAATAGATGAAGGTGTCTGTCGCGACAAATAATTTTGGTAAGAAAAAAGAGAATTTTTCTTGAAGAAACTGACTCCAGATATGCAAAAAGAGAATTAACAACAAATTCTTCTTTAACCTAAACTGAACTAATTGTAATTCAACAGTATTTCTTATCAAATTATGATTTTTTTTCCCATAATTTGCACAAACATCAAGGTTATTTTACCAAAAAGTAATAAATATATATGACACTAGAGCATGTACTAATTCTTGTACAGCCTAAATTAAATTTCCTGAAAAGTGAAATCAAATTAATTCAAGCAACAAATTAAATTGTTTATAGCACAGTGAAGAAAAGAAGCAGAAGAGAAAACAATAAGTGAATAACTTTTACTTCATTTCTCAATAGTTTTTACAGTAATTTCAATATATAGTTGAATGAGACTTTAACAAGAGTGAAATGATAAAGAAGTGGCCGGAAATTGGTGGCGGTGTTGATGGTGGCCGCCGCCATGATGAGCTGTTTCTTTTTCAATCCGCCACCGGAGATGAAGAAAATCTTCGACGGAGCATGGAAGCAATAGAGGGCCATTTGTATTATAGCCATAAACTTCACGAGCTTTATCAAGAAGGTTTTGAAAGAGAGGATGATATAAATACGAAATTGGGATTGAAAATCTTTGAAATTCACCATCTTCATCTTCTAACCCTACTTGCACTGCTAGCCACCCCTTCTTCATCTTCATATATAATATTATATTCTTGCTAATGAAAATCTAGAGAGAGAGAGAGAGTATTGGATGAGAGAGAATGTTGAGAAAGATATGACTGACTTGTGAGTGGACTTAGAGGGTATGTTTATGTAGGAAGATTTGTGTGGTGCTAATGAATTTATAGGGCATGTATAAAGTAGTTTGATGTGGTGATGATGATAAAGATGTTGCTTTGGAGTTGTAAATACTAATAAAAATCAAAAGATTGGGAAAAAAAATGTTAGTGGAGGTATGTGTCAACAACCGTACATATACGGAATTTAGTTATGCGTCAAAAGTTTCTAGTGGTTTTGGGGAATTCAAATTTCAAAGTTTGCAAATTATATTTCATAAATATTTATATATTTTTTTTCTATTATAAAAATATAAGTATTTATTTGAATTTTTTTATTTAATATGTCTTTATATTTTTTATTTTTGAATATCAAAAAGTTAACGAATTAATTAAAAAAAGATAAGTTGTATATTACAAATAAAATGTATAATTATATTAGAACTCTACAATGTAAGTTCTTCTTTATAAGAGAAAAAAATTAAATAAATAAATAAGTATTTTTATCTATATTAGTGAGATGTATATATTAAATTGAAACTCAAGGATAGACTTACATATACATACTAAATATTTAACTAAAAATACTTAATTAAACATACAAATTACCAATTTTATTACAATATTAGGCTATTATTTCTTTTAATCTAAAAATTATTAAATCAAAGCATGTAAAAAGTTTCTTTCTTCGTTGAGTTACAAAAGCATCTCATATGGTATTTAATTCACAATTGTCCTAGCTAAACACCTTATATGTTCTAACACATATTTAAAATATTTTTTAAATCACATAGCCACACACCTTTTATGTTTTAAGACATATTATAAATATTAATTCAATTTTTCATGTCAATCAATATATTTTTTTAAATAATTATAATTTGTTGAATAATAATTCACCTATCTATGTAATTAATTTATTTTACGAGATCATGACTTATAATTTATTTAGATAGAATTTACTTAGTTAATTAAATTATTTTTTAGTTACGATTGTTTTCTAACTTAATTTATTTGAAGTATTTTATTCAGGATATATTGATGTTTACTCCTTTATTAGTTTGATATATTTTAAAAGGTTTTCAACTGATCATAACCTTGAAACTAAATCACCATGAGTATTTATTTAAAATATAGTTACTTCGTACTTTATATAAATCTCATCTCAATAGAAAATCAAAATGCAACGAGGTTATACATCAATGTAGGAAAAAAATATTTTTCTTTATGTGGTAGTTGTTCCTCATATTGTGCATTAACTTTTATATACAACAAGTAAAATTTTATTATTTTATTTCTATCAAATAAACTAGAGTTGATAAATAAAAATGTCAAAAACAATAGAAGTGGAAATCAAACAAAAAGGATGTGTCATGTATGCTAACCTACTATGGCCTGCGCAATTTAAGATTGAGGTTTTAAGACGAGACATATTTAATGATTCTAACTAATAATTGAAATAAAAAAACAAAAACATTGTCCAACTCTTAAGTATTTTACCGAGAAGAGAGAAGAACTGGAAAAATTTGATTCCTTAAAATTATACAAGATATATGTAATAATTAAATATGAATTTACATAATTTTTTATTATTATTTATATTTCACTTTTTTAATTAAGTTATTTCTTTCAAGATTTGATTATTTTTTCATGTCAATCCATATTTCATTTTCAAAAAGTTAACTTATTAAGTAACAGTTCATTTAAGTTGAAAATAAATATGTATATGATTTAATTTTATGATGTCATATATATTTTACGTTCAACGAACATATTAATTACTAGTATTAAAAATGTGTGGAGCCCACCAAATATATACATATTATATCATCTATTAACATATTTTTATTTTATAACTTTCGAATGTTAAACTTCCGGCTGCTACCAAAAATCATCGGTAATGTTTATTTATATTTTTGAGTTGAATTTTTTTCCAAAAACCGTAGACTACATAAATTCGTGTGGGAGTGATACATGTTTGTTTTTGTTTTTAAAAGTGAGTTGAAAGTTGTAATTTTTTTTTCAAATCTACAGTGACAAGTTGATGGAGCATGCGTAGAATAATTATGTTTATGATTTATAATATAATTATGTGAATAAAAAATTAAAAATTATAACATATGAAAGGAAAATAAAATAATGACTAGAATAAATTATTTTGATTAAAAAACATGTTAAATGATGTTAATATGAATAATATTTAATTACACAGGCAATTGAAAAATTAAGTTAAAAGAATAAAGATTTGAATGAGCATTTTATCTTTTACCTTTATTTAAACTATTATATTCCAAATACTTTAAAAATAAAATTTAAAACTATAAACAAAGACATCCAAAATTTTCTACTCATTTTGCTCTGTCATTCGTTGATTCTTACGTGTGGTCCGTCACTTTTCTCAGTTAATTAGATATTTTCTATATTTTATCCATAAATGTTACATGTGGTCCCTCACTTTTCAATTATCTTACACATGTTAAATATTGCAGCTTATGTCTTGCTTTCACCGTCCAATATTTTGACGAAATTATAGATGAATGAAGTCATGTAACTACAAAGGTATATGTTTTAATAATTTACTTGTATCTATAACTAAGTTTGCTCTCTATCTATATATATATATTTCTTGCTTAGTAATTAGTTAAGTTTGTCCTTGAAATTAATGATTGACAATAAGTTATGTTACGTGTTAAACGATATGAAGTATTAGATTATATTTTTATAAACTTTACATTATTTGTGGATATATATTTTGAAAAAAGAAATATGGAGAATCCCACAGAAAATTTCATTTCTAACTAAATTTAACTTATAAATCCATTTTCTTTTCTTCGTATATTTCGTAAAATTCTCACGTTGGATAGGATTAAGATCACACATTCACCACTATGCCATAAGATATGAGTACAGATAAATAACACTTTAGACCATGTACATTGGGTAGGCAAATTGGGGGGGAAATGGGGGGAAATAAAAATGAGTGATTTAGTAGGTAGGGAATTTGGTAGGGAAATGGAGAGGAAGGGAATTTTTCACTTCCAAGGAAAATAAATGGCTGCCAATGGGATGCTGCCAAGTGGCAACATCATTTTTTTCTTTTTCCTCATTTCTTATAAATCGTTTTTTTGTGTATTAATTATGCAAAATTAATTTTTTTTTTCATCATTATTTTTCTTTTTTCAAGCTCTATGAATAGAGACTAAGTTTGTGTCATTTGGACACCAATTTTGTTTTGACATTTTTACACTATATTTTCAAATTTGAGGGTTTTTTTAGGTTTTTACTTCAAATTTCAAATTTTCTAAATTTATCGATGTTAGTTGTGTTTTTCTTGTACGTTTTTAATAATTTCTGAGTATTCGGTTTAATTGTAACTATAAAATTAATTATTAAAATTAGTGATGTGGATGAAAGAGAAAGTAAAAAAATTTTAATTGACTAGCTGCTGTGAAGTTGAAAGGAATGTGATAGGGAATGTGGTAGAGAATCTGATGTGGCAGGGAATAAAAGGGAAAAATTTGCCTACCCAATGTACATGGTCTTACTCCACTGATTTTTCAGATTCTGCCTCACAAATTTTTAGGCCTTGTTTGTTTATGATTTCAAAACTTATTTTCAACTTTTTAAATCACAAAATTCAAAATAAACTTAACACACCAAATTCGTATCCATGCAAATTCTACTTTTTTCAACTATACCTCTCAATCTCCTATATAACTAACTATCAATCATATATACAACTTTTCACGCATTTATCAATCAAATGAATCATTATTTCACTTTCACTTTCATACTTTACAATTTTTAATCTATATTTGTATTTTTATTTTTATAATCATTATATGCACCATTAATATAATTATTATACATATCATCCATCAACCTATTACTATTGATTTGATATGTCTTACAACTTTTAATCTATTTCTAAAAACAATTCCTTATTAAAACACACAGATTTCCATAGTATACAATTTTCGAGAAAATTTTAAAATTTTATCTAAAAAATCAAACAGAGCCAATTTTCGAGATTGAGTTAAGAAATGATTCCGATTACCACTTATGATTTGAGTTCTTAAGCACTTGCAAAGATTTCACTTATTTCATAAATTTCTAGTTTGGGGGAAGTAGTTAATTATAAGGAATATAGCCACAAATTCACAAGTCAAAAGGGATGTTTGTTAATCATTTATTATGCATGATTTCTAATATTCTTTTGAGCAGTGGCAGATTAATGATGGAAGTGGAAATGGAGAATTCTTTTGTTAAGAATCTTTAAAGTTGGAGAATATTGTTAGGTGCTTATCCGGAGAAAGAGTGATAGATTTTCGGGATTGCACTAGAGGATATACTCACATTATTCCATGCATCTTTTTACCCCTTTTTGAAATGGTCTAAATTAATCTCGATCTATAATCTCATTTTCATATTCATAGTATGAATCTATCACATTGTGTGTGTGTTTATATGTAGAAGTAGAAGCAGTGCACTCAGCCCAGCAAATGATTTTTGGAAACCCTAAAACATTGACAGTTTGTTAGTTCATTTTTAGAAATATTTCTTAGTCCATTGCCATCTCTCAAATTTTTGAATTTTAGAGAAAAGAAAAATTAAAATAGAGCAAAAGGGTAATAAAGCTAGCAATTTACTATATCTTTTATGATGGCTAAATTTTGAATTCAAGTATGTCAAACCATGACTTTGTTTGCTAGTGATTTTTGATTGATTAGTGGTGTATGTGCAATATGTTTGATACTTGATTTTTGCTCATGAAAAAGAAAGTATCACTTCATTTTTCACCGTTTAATTTATCTCTTATTTCTAACATTTTATAAGTTTTCTCAAATACTTCCCAAACGTTTTCAATACAATTTTGATATTTATCAATATGAATATTATCATCAAAACCAATTTTAATCCTTGGAGATAAGACGCTTGGATGGTATTTTTAGCAAAGAATTAATGAACACTAATACATAGACATATGTATAAGATGGATTTTGCAACGAATCAATGCTGATCTATATTCTCTACTCTCTAGTATATGAACATATACGTGTTTATTCTAATAAAATTGAGTTTTGCAAATAAAAAAGTTAATGTAATCAGGCTTCCAATTTTGGACAGGTTGCTTACTACAAATCAAAGAAAAAGGATGTAGTTATGCTTACACCACCCAGTGAACCTTATAAACTTTTATCTCTTTACTTATCGCTTCGTGTTTATTATCATTCTCATCTTGAAAACAAGCGAACAAGTTAACACACGATTTCAAACAAATCAACAACTAACTGAAAACGTTTAATTAATTCAAAACTAAAGACTTAAAACTATTTCTGCTGCATATTAACTCGGAACTAAGCGTTGAGTACTATAACATTTGTTGAAGCGCTCAAAACTGAGTTTAAGTTAAATTATACAGCAAGTCTTGAAACCTAAAACCAATTGGTCTCTAGCGCTGACAATTAACCAGCAATAGCGACTAAGCATTTTAAGATGATTTTTAATTTAAATTAGTAATAACTTTAGGTCTATTCATCCCCTCACCCCCCTTCTAGACCCTTTCGTATACCACTTGTGACCAACTATTATTCTGAACTCATCAACTACAAGTTCATGCAATACTCAATTTTACTATCATCTTTATTATAAATTAGTCTCAAACAATTCAATTTTCTCAATTTTAAATCAATCTGAGAGTTAATTAAATGATATTATTAAGTAATCATATTTATTTATTTTTGATCTCATGATAACTCTTGAATTACCACATTTGGCTAATTTGAATTTGGCCAGATGGCTATTTAACAGATAAAATTGGCTAGACACTAAGGAAAAAAATAAAATAATAGAAACATTTAGGAAGAATGAAGGAAAAATGAAAAATTATTCATAAAACAAATAAAAATTAGTCTATGAAAGCAAGAATGAAAATTTATGTTATATTATATAGTTTTAAATTGATAAATGTTATCATTGATAGTTTAAAAGTGTTACCATTGAAGTTTAGAGTCATTTGTTACATGACCTATATTTCGAGTGGCAATATGCAATTTACCCTTAACTTTAATATTAATTATTAGTATTATTATTCACAATACATACAATGACAATTTTCTATCTTTCACCCTATTAATTGTGGTATTAATAAGATATGTGTAAATTTCATAGAAAATGAATTGGGATCTGTTATTAGAAACAATGAAGAAAAGAAAAAGCAAAAAATGAAACAATCTGAAAATAGATATATAGAATCTATCAAATGATCATACAAATGGTCCTTTACAAGAAGCATATAGTAAATAATTTAATTATCAGTATTTAACATGTGAAATATTACATTTTCAATTTAATCGGCATGAGAAACATATAGTTTTAGTTAATAAGAAAATAAAAGTTTATTAATATTGATGAATTATTCAATTAGCATAAATTACACATAAAAATGATAATGTGTTACTAATTAGACTAAAAACATAAATTAAAAAAAAATACCATTGCTTGTTTGTGTACTGCAAAAGGCTTCGATCCACCAGTATGGGTTGAGATTGAACAATCATTTGAACTCAAAGTATTATTTTTTTCCAGCATTTGATTGTCTTTGAAATCTATCTGTGTTCCAATGATCTTAACATAACTTATTCCATAAACTTTGCCCGAGCCAGTGAGGGCCATGACCCCTCCAATCCAATGAATTTTTAGACTTCAACTTAGCTGCAACTTTAGTCCTTTCCTTACAAAGCATATCAGATGACGATCTACAATTTCCCACCATAGCCCGAGGATTTCAATTGTCGCTCCATCTTCCCACGTGTATTTTTCCTATTAAACAAAAGTTTTAGTAAAAGGATAGGTATTATGGATTGTTAAAATAGATATTGATATATATTATTTTGAGTATTATATAATTATTCAAACAATTTAAACTTTACAATATAAATATATATGATATATTGAATTTTCTAACTGTAAAGAGTCCCCACAGATAGTCTCTTAATTTTTTTGGAAAGTGTGACCATGTTGGCCAGAGGCCTTGTATGTGATATCTTACTGATGCTTAAATTTCTTGAATCACGCCCCGAGGTTGGAAACTTTCACATTGTATAATTGTATACCACAAGAAACAAATACTTGTTAAGCATAGATATATATATTAAAGACCCTAACAATTATTTTTAAAAATACGAAACAACATTAATAAAAGTACCTACAACCAACCACGTGAATAAAAACTCAATATTTAAGATTTATTGGATGTGGAGTCCCTTGGTTAGACCCACGTCTCCTAATCTGTGATGGATGACCAATAGTGCTAGAGATGGAGGGTCTCTTAGTTTGTTTAGGAAGCTCCTCTTCACATTCTATTGATTGATCACCATCTCTTCCTAGTGGCTCAATATGCTCTTCAAGTCGGCTTGGAGTTTGTCTTTGACCACGACCTCTCGATCTACACCTGTGACCACTAAAATTCATATACAACATAAATTCTCGTTAGATTAAAACAATTACAATACAACATTTGTTATATAATATTGGTTCCAAAAATATTCAAATATTTAATGATAAAATAGCAAGTTTAGGGCATACGTAACGATCCCAAAAGATGTTGGGTTAGCTAAACTACCCAGTGGAGAATTAACACCAGCACCGACATGTGACTCTTCCGCCATCACCGCTTCATTTTCTGGTGATATGTTATTACTACCTCTACCATGTGCAACTTCAGTGTTTGCACGTCTACTTAGATGTTTTCTTCTTCCACCTCTTGTTCTAGCCATCCTTCATAACAATAGAGCATTATATCCAAATTAGTGTATTTTCTTCAGTGTTTGCATGTCTACGTAGATGTTTTCTTCCACCACCTCTTGTTCTAGCAATCCTGCATAACAATAGAGCATTATATCCAAATTAGTATTTTTTGATTTAACAATAAAAATAATATATATTTTTTACAATAAGACGATACATAACACAAATACAAAAAATATAAAAGAAATTACATAAATGACATTATAACCCAAACTCAATTCATAGATATAAATAATTTAGTACATTACTGGTGGGTGTTGAATCCGACAAAGATAAAAACCTACTTTAAAAAGATTTGTAATCAGCGATAAGTAGGGTCGATCCACAGGGAATGGTGTAAAATTCAATTCTTAAATTACTAATATCGATAAAAAGGGGGGTTTTGAGATTTTTAACTAAAATTGAAATTAAAAGACGAAATTAAAAACGTAAGATTTAAAAACACAATTTCAAAAGAACGCAAATAAAGCAAAGTTCGGATTTAATATGATGAGGAATTCTAGTCTTTGAATTTTCTCGGAATTGATTCAATTAATTCGATCACTAATGCAAAGATAATTCAATGTTATAGATAAATTGGCTATAGTTATTAACAAGCTATAATAATCTAGTCTTTCCTTAAGTCGTCGGTAATCAAAACAAGCTCTTTGACTACTTCTCTTACAATTAGACAACCCTAAACAAAGCTCTTAGGATTTAGCCTATCGATAGCATGCACGTATTAGAAAGACACCAAATCTAGCCAACAAACACATAAGCTCCGTTTATTTAGACCAGATTACTAATTCTCATAATGACTAATTAAAAATAATTAAATAATCAACGTCGCTAACTGCTACAAAATTAGGGTTAGCCAGTCACGGAGTTAGCCCTAAATAGCTAAATATGATTCCAAATATTAAATAATGGATCAGGTTATCTAACCTATTGAAACATATTGTCAACAGAGCTCATAGAAAAAGTAAATACCTAAAAATAGAGAAATTACGGCACAATTCGATCTCACGAAATTAAAGAATCAAACCTTGATGAATCCTCGACTAGAAGTTTGAGTTTAGCAACTCATAATCGAACGTATTCAAAAAAGTAATAAAATCAAGAGCTTCAGAACTAATAGGGAAAAACGATGCTTGAATTGAAATTAAAATTAAAGGTGTCTTGTGGAATAAAATTTCACATACTTATAATAGTAGAATCCTAATCTAAATGGTAACTAACCAAGATTAGGATCCTAACAAACTTAACAAAATAAAATCTTGCAAAATCTAGAAATAAGGAAATAAAATTCTAACAAATAAAAGGAAATAAATCCTAACAAATTGTCTTAACAAAAATAAAACGGATATAGAATCCGGATTTGACAGCTGGACATCATAACCGAATCTTTATAACTGAAAATCTCCCGAATATTCCAGCAATCCCGTTTCTGGGCAGAAGCGTTCGGTAATTTAAGCGTGGGCACGCTTAATTCTGCGAAGTCTTCTGTTGTCCCTTTTTATGCCAATCTCTTTTCTTCGTCATTTTTCCTCTTTTTCGTCTCATTTGGTTCTTTCTCCTTTTAATCTTCTAAAATCCAATTGTTAACCTAAAATCACAAAATAAGAGGATTAAACGTAACAATCAACCCGACTATAGACTTAACAAATACCCCACACTTATGCCATTGTACGTCCTCGGGCAATGCTCAAAAGTTGGCTATGCAAAAACTACTCAAAACAGTGTAATGCGGCAAATTAGACCATTTAGCATTGTGATCGAAAGAACAAAAATTAAACTCGGAAGAACGAAACACGTGATCAATCGAAATTCTCGATACCACATTAATTTCATGCTAGAACAATGACCTCAATTGAACAAGGAAAACAAAAATTTCAGCCGACTTTTACTCAAATACTCTCCATCTCTCGTGTATGGTTATAAGTGTATCGCTCGAATCTCAACGTGTTAGTGTTATTCCATAAGCTTGGTTATACACCAATGTCGCCACTACGGTTGAGAGTGTGCACAATCGAATCAAAAGGTCTTTATTAAGGGTTGTAACGGGGCTAAGGCTCGAGGTAGCAATGAAAAGAGAGGTCGAAAAAGTGGCTAAGTCTGAAAATTTTATCGAGCATCGAGATCTCATTGGGTATATTTGACGTTTAGGACCCAACTACCACACATTTTCTATCTTTCTCGGGGTTTCGGTACTTCATCGATATTTCGAACTTATCTTTTATTTTTCCTTTTTGTTTCCCCTTTTTTTCTTTGTTTTTTCTTCTTCTTCTTTTTTTTTTTTTGGTACCCTTTGTATTTTCCACGAGTTTCCCCCACACTTATTCAACCCCATCATCTTCTTGACTTTTCGTCCCCAAATAATATACAACCTCCATGCTCGACTTATTTTCTAGATAGGTAAAACGAGGAGGCATAAAAACGGTAAGGGCTCAAATTCGGGGCAATTCAAGAAAATGGGATAAAAAGGCTCAAAGTGGGCTAACTAGGGGATAATGCAAAGGTACGGTTTATTTTGGAAAAAGTGGCTAAATCCTAAATGCCTTTATCATTTTCAATCATGCACATACTCGTGTAATTTGGACACGGTTCTAAGCAAGTTCTAGAATTTTAAAAACACGTGAGTCACACAAGAAGAAAGAAATCATATCGTGATAATTCCCATCCGTGTCAAGCATGCGAGGTCCATCGGCGCTATCTCGCAAGCTACCCGCATATTTGTGTCCTGCACATCTAAAAGAGCAAGTGAAACAGCGATGTGCGTAATAATTGATCCTAATATTAATGGCCTTTTTCGATTACCCGCAGACTCAAATTGTAAGTTAATAAAGACTTTGTTTTTCATACACCAGAGTATGAAAAATTCAGCCTTCGTTAACGTCCCGGAGCTGTCCCTTCGACCTGAAAAATTAAAAGTTAGAAAGCGTTGAATAAGTTTCAAAACGGGGTCTTTCAAAAATGAAGCTTTCGACGAGCTCGGGTTATAGGTATCGCAACAGACCGACCACTCGTCCCAAAGATTATAAGGTTTGAGATCGCGACAATAGTCAATAGTTGAATTCAAATACCCGGGCGTTTTTGCAAAATCAATTGAAATAAAACCGAGTCGAATGTTAAATTTCGTAATTGAAAAACTGAAATTTTTGCCCATGAGTCGGAATTTAATAGTCCCGGGAGTCGATAGTGTCAAATTAGTGCTCATTTTAAATTAAAAAGTCGTATAAAACTCCCGGGTTAATTCGACAAACGCGGGGTAACGGATATTAAAATACGGGACTAGTCCAATACCTTCAATTAAGTTTAAAAATCTCCTCACGCACGTTCAAAACATCTAAAGTATGCAAATCGAAATACTTACAGGGTACGATTGCGCGGGTTGAAAGTTCTGCATACCGTGTTCAGTCGGTGGTGGAGCAGAAGGTGCAATGTCCGCTAGTTGCGGTTTAGGCAGAATGTTTCTGCCGAGTTCCATTCGGGTGCGGCCTTGGACGGGATTTCAGGATGGTGCAGCGGTTGCAGTTGGTGGAGACGGAGCAGGGGAACTATCAGAACTCGGCTTCGGGGCCGGCATTGAAGGGGTTGGTGGAGTTGAGGATGCCAGTGTGTCTACCAAAGTGGTGGCGGAGTGCGAAGGTTGCGCAATCGATGGCACTTAGTAGGTGGTGGATCAATCGGTGGTGATGGTGAGGATCGTCGGCGAGATGTTGAAGGTGCCTCTATCGGATTATCGACGTCGGGTTGAGGAGCAGCCGCGGTGGTGGATGGCGCGTGAGGCGCTGGATTTACGATGGGTTGTGCGGCATCATTATCAAGGTAGAGTTGTCGGACTCTCTTGCTGTACATCTTTACCTTAGGTCGACGCGGTGGACGGTTAGGCGGCGGTGGATCCGAGTCGTACTCCGTCGAGTCCCACGAAAGTGGACTGTCGGGAGTTGGACTTGGACCGTCCTAAGCGGCAATGGGTGTTGGAGCAGGGGTTTCAGCGACAGGTTCTTGAGATGACTCCGATGAGGGGTCCAAAATTAGGGGCTGTGCCGCAGAGGTGGCCGGAACCCTAGGGTTAGTGCGCCATTGTTGGCGAGTGGACCGGCGTAGGACGCGGCGTGGCGGTGGTGATGGTGACCGCGCAGAGGGGTGCTCGGGATTGGCTGAGGGTTCAGTAGGTTCAGTGGGTGGAGGCGGTTGAGTTGGGGGTGGGATGTGTGGCGGAGCAGTTGTGGTATCCGTAGTTTTAGTGTTGGAGGTCGAAGCGACGACTAGTGGTGATTGTGTTTGGACCGGTGCTGGGTTTTCGGAAGGGTTTTCAATGGGCATCGGTTCGTCTAATTTTCAGTGGGGTTAGGGTTTGGGGTGTTCGAAGCCGAGGGTGGTGAAGAATGTTCGCCATGGTTTGCCAGGGTGGAGAATGTGTTGCCCATGGTTTCGCGTTGAGGTCGAATAAAGAAGACGACCGAAAACCTACAAATTCAGCCGGAGAAGAAGGTAAGCGACGATGCGATTTTTGTGTTTTCAGAAATTGGCGGGAAAAGGAAATAAGGTTAGGGTTTGTCTTTTTGCGGTTTTATATTTTCCAAATTTTTTTTTGTATATATAAAAACAAATTTATATATATATAGAAGACTGAAAAATTGAAGGTGCAAAATAGAAGAGTTTGAAGTCTTATGCGTGGGCACGCTTAATTCTTCAGAGTCTTCTGTTAAAATTGAAAGTGCAATATAGAAGAGTTTCGTAAGTTAGGCGTGGGAACGCTTAACTTTTGAAACGCTTTTGTAAAAATAAAAACTGAAAATAAAAGACAAGTAAATAAGGGAAAGAAAAACTCATGGGTTGCCTCCCATGCAGCGCCATTCTTTAACGTCTTTGGCTAGATGTTGCTACAAGGTTATGTAGCCTTCTCTATTGGTTCTAAGTCCGCCGTTTCGACATCGTATTTTTGAAATCCTTCGTAAAAAGGTTTCAAACGATGTCCGTTTACTATAAAATTTTTCCCCGTTATTGGACTTTGGACGTTAACTTCACCATGAGAAAATTTATCAATAACAATAAAATGGCCCAACCTAACGAAAACGAAGTTTACCCGGAAATAATTTTAAACGAGAATGAAAACGAAGGACTTTTTGCCTTATGGCGAAATATTTTCTCATGATTGTTTTGTCTCAGAAAGTTTTTGTTTATTCTTGTATAGCTTGGCGTTCTCATACGCCTCGTTCCGGATTTCTTCGAGTTCTTGTAGTTGCAACTTTCGTTGAATTCCCGATTCATCCAAATTCATGTTGAGTTGTTTGATCGCCCATAACGCTTCATGTTCTAACTCAACGGGAAGATGGCATAGTTTTCCGAAAACTATACGGAACGGGGACATTCCGATTGGTGTCTTGTACGCCGTTCAATACGCCTATAGAGCATCATCTAACCTTGTGCTCCAATCTTTCCTATTTGGGTTGACCGTTTTCTCAAGTATAGACTTGATTTCTCGTTTTGACACTTCGGCTTGTCCGTTTGTTTGAGGATGGTAGGTAGTGGAAATTCGATGAGTTACATTGTACTTTTTCAAGAGCGACTCGAGAGTGTGTTCCTCGATCACTAATTATAGCTCTTGGCGTCCCAAACCTAGTAAAAATATTAGACTTAACGAAATTCACAACATTCTTAGCGTTATCAGTTTTTGTGGATTTAGCGTCGACCCATTTAGAGACATAATCCACCGCAAGTAATATATAATTGAAACCAAAAGAAGGGGAAAGGGGCCCATAAAATCAATACCCCAAACATCGAAAATTTCACAAACATGTATTAGGTTTAGGGGCATTTGATCCCTATGTCCTAAGTTACCCGTCTTTTGACAATTTTCACATGTTTTGGAGAATACGTGTTAATCATGAAATATACTCGGCCAAAACAAACCACACTCGAGAACTTTGCGAGTGGTACGTTTTGAGCCGAAGTGTCCTCCACAGGCGAAAGTATGACAAAAACAGAGGATATAAGGTACCTCACTTTTTGGAACGCATCTTCGTATGACTTGGTTCGGGCAATGTTTCCAAAGGTACGGTTCTTCCCATACGTAATACTTAGACTCACTTTTAATTTTTTTCTTTTGAGTTTGAGTTAAGTCTTCCGGTAAAGTCTTAGTCACTAGGTAATTCACAATATCTACGTACCATGGAAAGTCGGATTTTATCGAGAAGAGGTGTTCATCGGGAAACTCGTCTCGTAGTGGCATGGATTCTTCGCAATTGATTAACCGACTTAAGTAGTCCGCTACTAGATTTTCAGCTCCTTTTTTATCATTAATTTCTAAGTCGAATTCTTGGAGTAGAAGGATCCATCGTATGAGTCGCAGTTTCGCCTCCTTCTGGCTTAGCAAATAACGTAAAGCAGCATGATCGGAATAAACAATAACTTTAGTACCGAGTAAGTAAGATCGAAATTTTTCTAAAGCGTAAATAATGGGAAAAAGTTCTTTTTCCGTCATTGAATAGTTGCATTGAGCACTATCCAAAGTCCTTGAGGCACAATATATAACATGTGGCGTTTTATCAACTTGTTGACCAAGGACGGCTCCGACAGCGTAATTGCTTGCATCGCACATTATCTCGAAGGGTAGACTCCAATTAGGTGGTTTCACTATTGGTGCGGTGGTTAGAAGATTTTTGAGTGTATTGAAGGCGTTTCGACATTCTTCATCGAACTCGAAGGTGGCGTCTTTATGCAATAAATTGCACAAGGGTCTGCTAATTTTTGCGAAGTCTTTGATGAAGAGTCGATCAAAACCTGCATGTCCAAGAAAAGAGCGAATCTCCCGCACGTTTGTGGGGTAAGGCAAGGTTTTAATAACGTCAATTTTTGCTTTATCAACTTCTAACCCTCTAGATGAAACAATATGACCTAAAATATAACCTTGTTCTACCATAAAGTGACATTTTTCGTAGTTAAGTACAAGGTTCGATTTAATACATTGGTCTAAAATTTTCCTTAGGTTAGCTAGACATGAATCGAAAGAGTCACCATGTACCGTAAAATCATCCATAAATACCTCAATGATGTCTTCGACATAGTCGGAAAATATACTAACCATGCACCTTTGAAAAGTCGCCGGAGCGTTGCATAAACCAAACGGCATTCTTCGATATGCGAAAGTGCCAAAAGTACAAGTGAATGTCGTTTTCTCTTGATTTTCCGGTGCGACTGGGATTTGATGAAAACCTGAGTAACCATCTAAATAAAAAAAGTAAGATCGACCGGCTAAACGTTCTAACATTTGATTAATAAAAGGGAGGGGGAAGTGATCCTTACGAGTCGAGGTGTTTCAACCTCTATAATCAATACAAACCCTCCAACTGTTTTGAACACGAGTTGGAACTAACTCACCCTCTGAATTTTCGATCACATTAATACCAATTTTCTTAGGAACAACTTGCACCGGACTTACCCAAGCACTATCAAAAATTGGATAGATAATACCTGCATCGAGAAGCTTTTGTACCTCGTTCTTCATTACTTCCATCATCGGTGGATTTAGTCGTCTTTGGGCTTGGATTTTTGGTTTAGCTCCTTCCTCCATTAGTATTCGATGCATACATATGGAAGGGCTAATCCCTTTATTGTCGGCTATGGTCCAACCGATTGCTTCCTTGTAATCCCTTAATGAGCGTAGCAGTTGCTCTTTGAGTTAATTTATTCGACACGATCATCGGCAAAGTTTCTCGTTCCCCTAGATATAAATACTTAAGATGCTCGGGAAGTTCTTTAAGTTCCAATTTAGGTGCCTGCACAATTGAAGGAAGAAGTTTAGAAGTAGAAATCGGTAATGAAATACGAGAAACGTTTAAAGGTAAATAAGAAAGGGATTCGAGGGCTATTTTTGCATCCTCTAGTTCTTCGGATAGTTCGAAGTCTTGCTCTTTTGCCTCGAAGTCAGTCGTCGTCAACACGACTTGCATGGGGTCCTCATTCTCTAACTCGAACATAACCTGCGATAGACAATCATCAACGTCTATACCAAAAACAGAATGAACATCCGGAGGGTATTTCATGGAATCATAAATATTGAATTGTATAACATCACCATCGAATTCTATAGTAAGTGTACCATCATCTACGTTGATTTTTGTTCTAGATGTTTTCAAGAAGGGTCTTCCTAGTAAAATAGGTGCGGAATTACCAAAATCATTATGACCCATATCGACCACATAAAAATCAGCAGGAAATATGAAGTTATCAACTTGTACCAAAATATCTTCTAAAACACCATCGGGGTAAGCATTAGATCTATCGGCTAGTTGAATTACTACACTGGTTTCTTTCAATTTTCTTACATTAAGTGATTCATATATCGATCGGGGCATAACATTGATTGAGGCTCCTAAGTCTAACATAGCTTTTTCAATTCGAACATTACCTATTTTACAAGGAATTGTAAACATACCCGGATCCTTACATTTAGTCGGTAATTTCTTTTGAAGCACTACGGATACGTTCTCACCTACGTGTATCCTCTCGTTGCCTATAAGCTTTTTCTTTGTCGTGCACAGTTCCTTAAGGAACTTAGCATAACGAGGTACTTGCTTAATGGCATCAAGAAGCGGAATGTTTACCTCAACCTTTTAGAATGTTTCAAGTATCTCTTTTTCTTGCTCCTCTTTCTTTGACTTGGCAAATCGACCTGGGAAAGGTGGTTGAATCACAAATTTCAAAGGTTTCTGCTCGACAACAGGTTCCTCTTCTTTTTTCAATTCTTTTTCAAGTTTGCGTTTTGAAGTGTTCTCGGCAGAAGCGTTCGGAGGATTAGGCGTGGGCACACTTAACTCTTGAAACGGTTCTGATTCTTTTAATTCTTTGCCACTTCGTAACGTAACTGCATTGACGTTCTCCCTTGGATTATAATGACCTGGGACGGTAGTTTACTCGAATTTTGTGATATTAATTCGTTCATGGAGGTAGCCATTTGACCCATCTACTTTTCCAAATTCTTGATGGCGTTTTGGTTTTCTTGTTGAATTTGTTGTATTCCTTGTTAAAATTGGATTGTATTTTGTTGAAATTGTTGGGCATTAGACATCAAAGTTTTTAACATATCTTCCATAGATGTACCTGATGATTGGGTCTGTTGAGGGGGGGAGGTCCTTGAGGTGTTTGGTATGGTGGTTTTGGAGCATAGCTTAGGTTAGGATGATCCCTCCATCCAAGGTTGTATGTATTCGAAAAAGGGTTGTATTTTCGCTGTGCGGGTCCCAAAAAACCAGCTGCGTTGGCTTGTTCGAAGTTCTGATTTTGTGCAGTCAGGCACATCTCGGCCACATGGCCAATTCCGGAACATATTCCGCATGCGTTAACCTAGTGAGAGTTTCCTAGAATCAATTTTTGCACCATAGATGTCAGATCATCTAGACGTTGATTAAACAATGACACGTTTACCTCATTCGTTTCTTTCGTTGGGTGTTCTTGTCGGGTACTAAACTGTTGGGAGTTAGATACCATATTTGAAATTAAATTCCTCGCTTCGGTGTAAGTTTTGTAAATCAATGCTCCCCCACTCGCAGCGTCTATCAGATTCCTATCCATGACCATTAATCCCTCGTAGAAGTACTGTATGAGGAGTTGGTCTGGAATTTGATGTTGTGGGCAACTAGCAACCAACTGTTTGAAACGTTCCCAATACTCGTATAATGTCTCACCCATAAATGGGGGAATTCCACAAATCTCTTTCCTTACGTTTACGACTCGAGACGTTGGGAAAAATCTCTCTAAGAATTGTCTTTTCATCTCGTTCCATTTTGACTAAAAGGGAAAAACGATGCTTGAATTGAAATTAAAATCAAAGGTGTCTTGTGGAATAAAATTTCACATACTTATAATAGTAGAATCCTAATCTAAAAGGTAACTAACCAAGATTAGAATCCTAACAAACTTAACAAAATAAAATCTTGTAAAATCTAGAAATAAGGAAATAAAATCCTAACAAATAAAAGGGAATAAATCCCAACAAATTGTCTCAACAAAAATAAAATGGATATAGAATCCGGATTTGACAGCTGGACATCATAACCGAATCTTGATAACTGAAAATCTCTCGAATATTCCAGCAATCCCATTTCTGGGCAGAAGCGTTCGGTGATTTAAGCGTGGGCATGCTTAATTCTTCGAAGTCTTCTGCTGTCCATTTTTATGCCAATCTCTTTTCTTCATCATTTTTCCTCTTTTTCGTCTCATTTGGTTCTTTCTCCTTTTAATCTTCTAAAATTCAATTGTTAACCTAAAATCACAAAATAAGAGGATTAAACGTAACAATCAACCCGACTATAGACATGTAAAATATGCACAAAACACGACTTAACAATTACTCACTTTATAAAATAGAAAAAACACATCATCTACTTAAGCAACACAATTAATATCATCATTACAATCAGAAATTTCAGTTCACTCCTCTTCCTGAGAATTTTCTTCATCATTTGAAAATAGTTCTTCGAATTCTCCCTACACATCATTCTCGTCATCATCTTCTTCTGCATCCCCTTCAATATTACCAATGATGTGAGCTCGAGGTATTGCCATATCTTTTGGGTCGACTTCTTCTAGATCAAGGTTTGGATTTAATGGATCATGATCCACATCAACACCATGCACGTTACTTCTTGGTTCACAAACTATACTTTCAAATTCTTGAAAAGGACCTTCACGCATCGATTGGTCATTGTCATCTTGTTCCTCAAGATGATGGATGTCAATCATGCTTCTAGCTTTGATTTTGCGCAATACAAACCATTAGCCTATTATTTTATTTCTAGAACGCCTTCTAGCTTTGATTATGCGCACTACAAACTATTAACCTGTTATTTTACTTCTAGAATGCTTTGTCGGGTTCTTTGGATAATCCATGTAATATACTTGTTGAGCTTGCTGAGCCGATATAAATTTATTGTTAGTATTATGTTTCCGCTGTTGATTAACCTCCACTAATTTGAAACACGGATGGACTCTGACTTCCTTATTAGATGAAGTGTATACCAATGACAATTAAATAATACAACCTTATTCTCACTTCTAAAATAATCCAATTCAATAATCTCTTCCAGCATACCATAATAATCTACGCATCATCCCCATTTGAGCTTCCCCAAATGCATACACCATTATTCATTGTTGATTTGGATTTTCCATAGTGCTTCGTATGAAACTTGAATCCATTAAACTAGTAGCCTGTATATATTTTTGCCACACGGTAAGTTAAATAAGATATCCCAACTATACAGTCATCAACAATATTACCCGGAACTTCAGCCTATTCATAATTAGAAAACCTAATAAATGCATTATTCATTATTAGTATATTATATAGGTAGTTTCAAATATGTAGACTTACATATTTTTTGAACCATTCAATAAAGTTCATGTCACGCAATATACCCAATTCAGCTGGATTTATTGAAGGATTTTCTTTCATCATTTTTGCGTCAAGTTTTCTACAATATGAAAATGTTTGATATTATATTGTAAGAAAGTTTATTGCAAGTAGTAAGATATTACTCGAATAAGACACTTACTCGAATATAGGGTTGAGATCTTCACAATTTAGTAATATATATTTATGTACAGCCATCAACTCGTCATCTTTCAAGATTTTGTGATTAATAGGCGCACCCAATGGTCGTCCAAAATTTATAAAAATTGACAAATGCCCCTTAAGATGCACCTGGCCTCCATCATCATTCCGGAGGAATCGATTCAATCTTGTTTGCACACTAGATTCGAAATACGAGGAACAAAAAGTTGACATTTTCTCAATAAAATATGCTTGGACTATCGAGGCCTCAACTCATGTTCGATTTTTTTACTTTCTTCTTTAAATGGTGCAAAAATCTAAACCCCACAATTTTTCATAATTAATTAAAAATCAATGATATTAAATTTAATTTGCAAATATTAACGTATATACTAATACTTTTTAAAATGATACATCCATCAATATTGCAGAGGTCCTCCAACCTTGTCTTCGTATGCCAAATGCACCAGAAAGTGTTCCATTGAATCAAAGAATGCTGGAGGAAATATTTTTTCTAGCCTACAAAGAGTTTCTACAGTGCTTGACTCAAGTTATTCCATGTCTCTTACTCGAAGCATTGTTGCCCCAATGTCTCTGAAAAAACAACTTAACTCAGTTATTGGCTCCCGAATTTCCTAGGGCAATAGATTACAAAACACAACTGGAAGTAGTCTTTGCATAAACACATGACAATCATGACTCTTATTGTATAAAAATTGCATTCCTCCGCATTCACACACTGAGCTATATTCGACGCATATCCATCTGGAAGCTTTAATTGTCGAACCCACTGTTAAGTCGTATTTTGTGCATATTTTACATATCTATAATCGGGATGATTGCTACGTTTAATCCTCTTATTTTGTGATTTTAGGTTGACAAGTGGATTTTAGAAGATTTAGAAGGAGAAAGAACTAAATGAGACGAAAAAGAGGAAAAAGGACAAGAAAAGAATTTGGCATTAAAAAGACAGCAGAAGACTTCACAGAATTGCACGCGCCCACGCTTAAATCACCAAACAATTCTGCCCAGAAACGGAATTTTTGGAATTTCGGGATATTTTCAGTTATTGAGTTGGTTATGATCCGCAACTGCCAGATCTCGATTCCCTATTGAAAGAATTTGTTTAAGGACGATTTTGTTGGGATTTATTCCCTTTTATTTGTTAGGATTTTATTTCCTTATTTATAGATTTCCCAAGATTTTGTTTGTTAAGTTTGTTAGAGCCCTAATTAGTTTCCTTCTTGGATTAGGACTCTTTTAGTTTAAATATGTGGAATATTATTCCACAAGACACCTTTAATTCTATTTTATTTCAGCATCGTTTTTCCCTTTACTCTAGAGTTCTCGATTTTTATCAACTTTTGCATACGTTCGATTATGAGTTGCTAAACTCATATTTCTAGTCAAGGATTTTTCAAGGTTTGATTCTTTAAATTTGTGAGATCGAATTGTGCCATAAATTCTTTGTTATTAGGTATTTACTTTTTCTCTGAGCTCTGTTGATAATATGTTTCAATAGGTTAGATAACCTGATCAATTATTTAATCTTTGAAATTGTATTTAGCTATTTAGGACTAAATCCGTGACTGGTGAACCCTAATTTTGTAGCAGTTAGCGACGTTGATTATTTAATCGTTTTCGATTAGTCGTTATGGAAATTAGTAATCTGGTCTAAATAAACCGAGCTTATGTGTTTGTTGGCTAGAATTGATGTCTTTCTAATACGTGCATGCTATCGATAGGCTAAATCCTAAGAGCTTGTTTAGGGTTGTCTAATTGGTAAGAGAAGTAGTTAAAGAGCTTGTTTTGGCTACCGACGACTTAAGGAAAGACTAGGTTATTATAGCTTGTTAATAACTATAGCCAATTTATCTATAAAACATTGAATCATCATTGCATCAGTGATCGAATTAATTGAATCAATACCGAGAAAATCCGAAGACTAGAATTCCTCATCATATTAAAAATCCGAATTTCACTTTAATTGCTTTATTTGCGTCCTTCGAATCTGCGTTTTTAAATCTTGTGCTTTTTAATTTACGTCTTTTTATTTTAATTAGTTAAAAATCTCAAAACCCCCCCTTTTATCGATATTAGTAATATAGGAATTGAATTTTACACCATTCCCTGTGGATCGACCCTACTTATCGCTGATTACAAATCTTTTTAAAGTAAGTTTTTATTTTTGTTGGATTCGACACCCACCACCCACCTACACACCTCTTTCTTTTTATCCATAGTTAGAGTGTAAATTGTTGTAGGTGTCCATGGCTTCATATTTGTATCATAAACTAAATGCAAATTAGGACATGAGCAGTACAACTCTATATCAACTCTTGCATTAGCATTGTCCTTTGTTTTATCTTTTATATTCATGATTGTATTGAAAATATTGTCAAATATATTTTTTTCAATGTGCATCACATCCAGGTTATGTCGGATAAGATTTGTGTGCCAATAAGGAAGCTCCCAAAATATGCTTTTCTTTACCTAGTTATGTGTCCTGTTAAATCCGTCAATCTTTTGCTTGCCACTTTGTGTACCAAATACAATGCTAGGAAGCCATTCAACTCGCCGACGCATTTTTTCACCGGATAATCAAGGAGGGGGAATATCAGTCTCAATCTGATTTTATAAAACTGTCTTAGTTTCTTTCTGAGGGGACGATCAATAGGCAAGAATTGATGATGGCAATCAAAGTAGGATGGTCTCCTACCATTGCAAAGTGAAAAAGACTTTGTTAACTCCATACAATAAGGACATGCCATTAGTCTGTGAATACTCCATCCAGACAACATAGCATTAGCTGGGAAGTCACTAATTATCTATAAACTCCCGCTCGCATTTGAAAATTCTCTTACTCGCAAATATCATACGTTTAAATGCCATCTTCCCACAATATCTTTAGCTCATCTATTAGAGGGCGCAAGAATAAATCTAGACTTTTACCAGAGCTCTTCGGTTCTGGGATAACCATACTCAAGTACATAAATTGTCATTGCTTGTACATACCCAGTGGGAGATTATAGATAGTGAGGATTACAGGCCAACATGAATAAGGAGCACCAGATATGTTAAAAGGGCTAAAGACCATCCGTACACAAGCCAAGACGAATATTTGGTGGATCTGATGAAAATTGTGGGTGAGTATTATTAAAGTGCTTCCATGCCTCACCATGAGCAGGATGTGTAATAATCTCACCTTGAAAAGACTTCGCATGCCAAGTCATGTGCTCACAAGAGTGACTTGACATATATAACCTTTGTAGGCGTGGAATTAGGGGCAAGTAATGCAAGACACTATAAGACACTTTTCTTTTTTCACCCGAATTTGCTGGCTTAAAACGAGGATGGTGGCACACCAAACACTCTTCTTTATGCTTGTTGTCCTTATAATATAACATGCATTTGTTTATGCAAACATCTATTTTCTCATAAGCTAAACCAAGTTTGTTCAATTTTTTTTTGGTTTCATAGAAGCTACATGGCCATTTTTCATCTTTTGGCAAAATGTCTTTCACTATTGACATAATTCTATCATAGCATGCCTCAGGCATATTAAACTCCGACTTGATATTTAGAAATTTTGACATGGCTGAAAGTTTCGTAAGCTTCGTACAACCCTTATACAGTGGTTCATCTGCAATATTCAAAAAATCAAAAAACTTTTGAGCCTCAGAGTTTGGGAGTTGTTCTTCAAAAGCCGGACTCCATTCAAACTCTGGACCAACAAGATTCATTACCAAATCACTCATACGAGAACACTCCTCATTTGTTGTTTTAGATGCTCGTACTAGAATTAACTCTTCTTCCTCGATATTATCATCGGTAGTTGCTTCATAGGGTTCACCATGTAAAACCCAAGTCTTATAACCGTGGTAAATCCATTTTTATAAAGATGAACATGGACTTGATCACGATCCAATATTTTGCTATTAAAGCACTTTAAACAAGCACGTTTTATTTTCCCATCAAATACACAATTTACATTAGAAAAATGCAAAATTTAAGAATTCATCAACTCCATTCTTCAATTCATTAGTAATTTGTCCATGTTGGTCTCGTCGACGCATCATCCAACCATGATTAATGGACATATTGGTTCTTGAAAATAAAAACTCAATATATGAGTTTTTCTCAACAATAAATAAATAAAGATATATACGCAAATAAAATCAATAGTTGGAAAGTTAATTTATTTACTGCATTATGTAGAGTAAGTCTCCTATCATAAATTTATTATATATTAATTTAAATAAAGTATTAGATGTTATACTTTTTTGATCTTTAAATAAAAAGTAAAGATAATTAAAAAACAAACTGATTTATATTAAAAAAGGAAACCCTTTTGTTAATTTTGACTAAGAGGTAATTGTAGGTATTATAAATTGATGTTCCTATGCAACATTAGTATACTGTTTTTCGAATATTCCCACAAGATTCCCTTATTGACTATTATCTCCAATTTTGAAGTTATGTGGAAGAATTTTTAAGAGCCTAAATATTTTAATGGATTTATAGCTTTTATTTATTGGTTAATTTTTATTTATTATCAAATTCATACTTTTTTAAGTATGACTTTTACTTTTCGGACAACCACACTATATGATTTAAGAATTCAAAACAGGTTTAATAGCATTTTTTGTTTGTGCTTGAGATTGAATCTATAGATTTAATAGGGTGAAATTCTTACTAATATATAACAAAAACAAAACTATGAATCATATTACGAAAAGAAAATTATAAAAACTTATAAAATAAGAATAAAAAACAGATTATACAAACTAATTACTTACTTGAGGATGAATGTCTGGAAGGAAACACACGAACTCGGATCAACTCTTGTCTATAAGTATGGATTCCGCTGATAATCATACACAAAAAGTCTAAAAAAAACCCTTGTCAACCAAAAACAGTTGGTAACATAATAAACAACTTAATATATATATACATATTCATTTTCTAATATATATATATATATATATATATATTCATTTTTCAATAAATTTATCAAACCAAAAGAATGGTGGAACAAATAATTGTTTATACCTTGAGTAATAAGAATGCAAGAACTCCAAATTATCTGAAAAATTAAAAGATTTATTCCATTAGCATGCCTATCACCAAGAATATTGTAAACTCATTATAGGAAATAATATATGTATATAATGGTGGAATTGATGGAATGTGAGGATCTGTAGATGCTGCCGTGGGTGTTGGGGAAAAAAAGAAAGATTTTTGAGAAATAAAAATATAGAGGTAATTTTGGCAAAAAATTGTAAAACATGGGTGATAGAGTGCTATATTGCCATGGCTAATCAAATTCCATATTTGGAATTTGAGATTCTATATTATAATTACCAATAATAAAATAATTTTACCAAATAATTATTATTGTCCAAAAAGGTTGAATCCCCAACCCCAAGGGCCCCCCATGCCCCGGCCCGACAGAGCTATGGGAGGAATAAATCATGGTAACTCAGCCAATCACAGGGGCTAGACCAGTGCCCACTGCGCACAAGGAGCCCCTTTCACTTGAGAGGTTGCTCCCACACTGCCGCTGGTGGGACTCGATCCTTGGTCATTGTCCAAACTTCACCCTTCTGTGACCAACTAGGCTGCCAATGCAGGCTACCAAATAATTATTATGAGTAAATGAAAAGTTGATATTATGTATTTTAGTTGATTTGGAAGGATATAATATAATTTTTATAACATATTCTCTAAGATTATAATATTTAGGATATCAATTTAGGGTATCGATGTGACCAAATCGATTTAAAGCTTGCAAGCTCGATTAAATTTTTTGATTAAGTTCAGATTTAAGTCAAACATGAATTATTTCCAAATGTAAAATAATAACTTTTGAATTAATTATATGATTTACACTAAAAGATAAAATATAAAAATGTCAAGTTTAAGCAGGCTCGAGCTCAACTTGAAGCTCGTCAAGTATTACTAAGAATTGGATGCAAAAAACGTTTAATATCAATTGCTAAATTTGAGCCCATATAAACTCGATTTGTTCGACTTGATTCAAATCATTCACAATGATCTCACTTATTATAGTTACAAATTATAATTTTGTAGAAATAGTATTACTAAATTGGTTCGACATTATAGATAAATCAAAACGATCAATTCTAAGAAATTTTTTTATGTATATTAGAATAAGTGACTGTACTAATTTAATTATTTTTTGTAAGACTATATGTGTAATATATTGACATAATAATGGATTAATATAAAATTTACATAGCGCCAATGTTTTGAAACCCGGACCGTTCATTGAACCGGAAAATTTACTGGGTCAAGGGTACTGGTTCAACCATTGGGCGAACCGCTATCAAACCAGTGACGTCATAATTATGTAATAAATATAATTTATTATATGGATAATTTAATATAATAGTAAATATTATACTCATTTATATTATAGATTTTTAAAAATTGTATAATGTTAAATCAAATATGAATGAACATGCTATTGTGTAATTTATGTCACAAAGTATTCTCTATTTGATCATTAAAAAATTCTAAACATTAAGAATAAAAAATTAGAAAGTATATAAAGGGATACAAACCTTAATATTTTACCATTCTTCACAAACTACAAGCAGCAACACGCCTCCAAAGTCCAACCCTATTCTCCTTCTTCTCTTTCTTATTTTTGTCAATTATTTTCCATATTTTTCCATCTCCATATTTCTATAGCACTTTAATAATGAAAAGAAGATACAAGAAGAAGATTCACGCTGTTATTTTCCATTCCCCATTTTTCTTAATTCACCAAAATCGCAAACTCACCGGTTCCAGCGACCCACCACCGGTTCGAACGATCCGGCGGTTGAACCGCCGGATCGAACGGGTTTTGTCAAAAAACAACGATTTTCAGCCTCTAACGGGTTTGTAGCATAACCCGGACCGTTTACCGGCCGGTTTTCGGTTCCGGCGGTCCGATCGGCCGGTCCGGGCCGGGTTTCAAAACCTTGCATAGCGCTAAACCCTAAATTGTAAACCCTAAATCCTAAATCTAATTAGGAAATAGATTATAGAAGTTTAGCTCCAACATTTTTCTGTACCACATCTAATTTGTAAAATCATTACAATAGTTAGAAATTTTGAATTTTTATTTAATAATTATACATAAAAACCTTATAATTAGAAATTAATTATATATTTACTAATTAGTAAAAGTAAGAATAATGGATTAAGGGGTCTGATAATATTTATAGTTATTCAAATTTTGTTTAAATTATATTGACACTACAAATAGACTTAAAATGCTATTTAACATTAATTTTTATGATAATTTAAACACTTTTAATATTCCCTGGTGTTGAATAATTGTTATTTTTTCAAATGTTTTTTCCAACGCTCAATTTGTAGCTATTTGTCGTTGAATTAATAACGAAAGTTGCAACAAATGTATATATTGTTGTTAGGAATTCAAATATTTTTTCCAACGCGCAATTTGTAGCTATTCGTCGTTGCATTAATAACGAAAGTGGCAACAAATGTTTTACAAAAATCATGCATTTTTTAAAAATATGTTGGTGAGAACTACACATATTCTGTAGCAAATTGAATCCGATGCTATTTTCTAGCTATATTTGTCGTTGCACCAGTAACAGACATTGCAATGAATGTGCTTTTTATTGCAACAGCTACGAACAAATTAACTACGGATTTGAAGTTCATTACAGGTGCCACAATTACTATGTATCTAGGATATTTTATTTATTTTTAAATTCTTAAAATAATTTGTACAATGAATAATTAGTTGCTAATTTGTCGCGTTAGAAATGAAACTTGCAAACGAAAATACCATTTATTGCTGATCCAATGTAATTATGTCGCTGACTTATTCGTATATGTTCATTTATTCTGAAAATACAGTTATCTACGAAAAATTTATAGCTAATTTATGTCCTTAGTTACGAAATTAAGTTCGTAGCAATTTAGTTTGTAGCTGATGCCATGTTTTCTTGTATTGTAAATGTGTAAAATAAGAAAGTAATTAAAAATATGTGAATTTAGGTAGGGAGGATTAATCTTCTGTCATGTATTTTCTTGAAGTTTCAAATTTTAAATTAATGAGTATGTAAATTAAATTTTAAAAATCTTTGTTTCCTTACTCAACCTGTTAAGAATATGTAACTTTTTTTATCATTAGTTGAGTTTTGAACTAAGATTTAAGAATAGAATTCATGTTAAAAATCTAATTGATCCACAAGACTTAACATTTATATTGATATGAAGATTTCAATTTCAAGAGTATATATAATTATGTTTTTTTGCTATGAAATCTGAACAAATTAAAATAGTTTATAATAGTACAATAGCTTATAGTTGTTCAAGATGCATGTAATTCAAATTTATGGTGAAATAAAATTTCTTTGTTGTTTAAACTGATCTATTAATAATTATTATATGTAATTTGTCAGGAGTTTATATAACAGATAAAGTAGTTTCAAAATATATTCATATTTCATTCTTTATAATTTTATTTTATTTTAATATTTTATTAGTTAACAAGAAGAAAACAGTATCACCAACAATCATATATTGAATTGAGAGAAATATATAGTTGAATATTCATGAAGAAAATTAATGTAGTTTTTAAACAACGTCTGAAAACGACACCATGAGTCATCAATCTCGAACAATAAAACTTGTTGCTTAATTCTTTCAGTCAATTATAGTTTGGCAAAGATATCTGAATATTATATATTTATGAAACTAAATGATTAATGTTAGCAAAATAACACTTATTTTGAATATATATAGTTACGGCTTTATTTAAAAAAAGGAAAGTACCAATTATAATAAAATTCAAAATGTTATTATAACAAGAATGACAATAAGAGCTACTTAAACCAAAATCCCTTATATTATTATTTTTACTTTCTCTATCGGGCTTTGTATATTTATGCGTCCGCCATTTTTTTCACATCTCCTATATTTTTATTGTTGAATTTGATGTAAAGCATGAACACGAAGGGGATGAAGAATAATTTGGGATTTGATATATCAGAGAATTGAATAATGAATACAACTGTTATGTAAAATAGCTTGTGGGTCTCCTAAACATGACGGAGCCCATGCCAGAAACTTATGGGCCCAATATACAGCCCAATATAAAATACATTCCAATACCCCCCTCAAGATTGGTCTACATGAAACATATCTATGAGTCCAATCTTGCCAAGAAGATGGTTATGTTGATCTCTAGCTAAACCTTTTGTAAGTAAATCAGCCGGCTGATCTTCACTTCGAACATATTGAACATGAATTAGTCTTCGTTGAATGAGATCTCTTATCATATGGCAATCGATCTCTATGTGTTTGGTTCGTTCATGGAAGAAGGGATTATTCGCTAAGCTCATTGCAGACTTGCTGTCGCTGTAAATAGTTGCAGGTGTGTGAAGTGAAATTCCCAAGTCTTTGAAGATCCCAATAATCCAAATAATCTCATAGGCAGCTGCTGCAACCGACCTGTACTCTGCTTCACATGAGGATCGAGAAACAGTCTTTTGCTTTTTTGTTTTCCACGAGATGATAGAGTCTCCGAGCTTAACAAAGAAACCAGTGATACTTCTTCTAGTCATAAAGCACGATGCCCAATCTGCATCACAAAAAGTAGTTAAGTTCAAGGCACTTTTAGGAGACAAGAAAATTCCAAGTCCTGCTATACCTTTTAGGTACCGTAACACTCTCATGGCAGCATGCCAATGAGAAACTTTAGGCATATGCATAAATTGTGACAAAATATGGACAGAATATTCAAGATCCGGTCTGGTCATGCTCAAATAAATCAATTTGCCAACCAATTTTTGATAACCTGTAACATCATCTAATAAAGAATCATGTTGATTTTCTTGAACAGCCTTATCATAATCACTACTGGTAAGCTTAACATTCTGCTCAATGGGACTCGGAAGAGGTTTACATGCTGTCATGCCAGTTTATTTAAGAAGGTCTATAATGTATTTTCTTTGATTAAGATGGATCCCCTGACTGTTTCTAACGACCTCAATCCCCAAAAAATATGTTAAGTCACCAAGATCTTTAATATGAAAAGTGTTATGCAAAAAGTTCTTAAGATCATTGATCATATTGATGTCATTGCCTGTAATAATGATGTCGTCGACATTGACTAGTAAAATAACAGTTTTATTACCATCATGTTTGGTAAATAAAGCATAATCATGCAAAGATTGCACATAACCAATACTGAGTAAAGAATCCGTAAACTTGACATTCCATTGTCTAGAAGCTTGCTTTAATCCATATAAGGATTTAAGCAATCAACAGACTTTGGGATGTGTAGATGAGTTAGAGAAAGAAGACCCCCCCTGATTGGTGAATCCCTCTGGAATTGTCATGTAGACCTCCTCATCCAAGTCACCCTGTAGAAAAGCATTAGTCACGTCTAATTGAAAAAGTGGCCAATTAAAAATTGAAGCAAGAGAGATAACACTTCTGACAGTGACAATTTTCACAACCGGGCTAAAAGTCTCATGAAAATCTAACCCTGCTTTCTGAGTATAACCTTTTGCTACGAGCCGAGCTTTAAACCTATCTAGACTACCATCAGAATGCACTTTAACTTTGCTTTTGCATGCACATCCATGGTGGGAGATTATATATAGTAATGATCACAGGTCAAAAGAGTAAGGGGTACCAGAATTTCCAAATAGACTAAAACTATTGGTACATAGTCCTATACAGATATTACGAGGATTAAAGGCGAAAGATGGATGAGTGCGATCAAAATGTTTCCATGCCTCTCCATGTGATGGATGTGCTATGTCATTTGCACTACGATATTTTGCATGCCAGCTCATGTGCTCACATGTATAACTAGATGTATATAGCCTTTGAAGTCGAGGTATCAATGGTAAATAACGTAGCACCTTGAATGGAACTTGTTTTCGACCTCCTGACTTTCTTGGCTTATAACGAGGCTGACCACAAACAGGGCATTCTTGACAGTCTTTGTGTTGTTTATAATACAATACACAATTATTCTCACAACCATGAATTATTTTGTAGCTTAGTCCGAGTTTAAACAACTGCAGTTTTGTCTTGTAAAAGTTCTCGGACAACTTGTTACCATTTTGTAACATGCTTTTGATGATCGAAATAAGTCGATCAAAGCAATCCACGGGCAAGTTGTACTCTGACTTAACATTCAACAATTGGACATTAACAGATAGTTTGGTATGATTTTGGCAACCATCCCATAAAGGCTCATCAGCATCTTTCAGCAAGTCAAAGAACTTTTGTGCTTCTGAGTTGGGTGGTTGTTCATCTAGTGTTGAATTTAAAAAAATACCGGAACCCATTACACCCATCACACCCATCACCATTGTTCTTCATTAAAAATGGTTGAAGATTCATTCACGTCCTGTCTTGTAGGGATTGTTTCACCTTGTGCATACCAGAAATTATAGCTAACGTAAAATCCATACTGGTAAAGGTGAAAATGAACATCTTTCCTATCATAAAATTTTGTATTGCGCCACTTAGAGCATAGGCATTTTATTTTTCCATCACTCACGAATCTTGGGTGTGCATAGGCAAAGTACAAGAATATATTTATCTTTTCCACCAATTCACCAGAAAGATAACCATTATCATCTATGCGCCGTCACATTCAAGAATGATTTATATTCATGATTTGTGCATTCATTTCAGTTTTTTTTTAATATGATTAGCTAAGGTCTGTATTTATATACCATATGTTTCTTAATCAATAATTTTTAAAACTTTGTGTTACGCTAGCTAGAATGCTTATTTATTTTCACAATGTACGAATATAGCGAAAGGAAATGAATATATAGTGAACATAATGGGTTTGTATAGGATAGTAGTTTAGGCCTTTTCATTTCACATTCATGTTTTTTAATTTCACATTATTTGACTTACAAGTTGACTTACCTCAGCTAATTAAGAAATACAAGTACAAGTAGCAATAAATGAAGAACAATTATAGTTTACTTAGTTCATCACATCAAGAATTAGAATCCGAATAGAAAATGTTAGGCCCATCTAACTAGGTGGTTCAAAAGTTCAAATCAATCCTAGTTCATATATAGTTACTATATAGGCTCATTATTCTCACTAAAATATAACAAGACAATATTAATTAGCCCAATGCTAATATTGGTGTTTGGGACGTATGTTCACAAGTTTGAAATAGACAATGTTGGCACTAATGATGAATATAAATCTCTATATGGAGAGGAGCAGCCTATAATGGAAAAAGGCATGAAACTCACAAACCCTATTAGTTAATTAATTTATCTAAAGCAGCACAATTAATATTTAGTTAGAAGATGTTTCTAAGGTAATTGAAAATTTAAACTCTATGACATACTTTTGAGATTCAAGAGTGCCTTAACAAAGTAAGAAGTGTTTTACATGTTCTGATTTATCAATTTTTAGAACACAAACAATTGTAATCTAATATTTTACTTAAAAAGCGTGTAATTTGCATTTTTAAGCAAACAATTTTTATTTAAAATTTTGTAGTTATATGTAATTTTAGCGTGTAGTTCTAATGTAAATATACATCTTTTTATATATAAATACAATTTATTTTATTATTTGATTCTTTTACTTTTAAACGGTGAATTACACATCATAAAGTTCTAACATAATTATGTATATATAGAACTTATTTTTAATTATTGTATGATTTAGTTTTTTTGTCATTCAAAAACAAAATATATAGGGACATAATAAGTAGATAAAAAATTCAAATAAACACCCATGTTTTTATACTAAAATAGATATGCAGTCATACAGGTCTAGAGAGAAAATGATGTGATATATGAATAAATGACAGATATTATAAAAGTTATGGGATTAAATACACATAAAAATCTTGTAATGTATAGAAATAACTCTTATAAAAAAAATATTACAAACTGATTTTAATTTATAACATTATAATGAGATGATATTTCATGATCACTTTACATAAAAAATTGAATGATAATTAGATCAATATACAGACCAGTAAATATAACAAATCACATAAGCAAATAGTTGTAGAAATAAAATAGTTACATTGGTACCATGTTATTCAGCATCCTTAAATATGTGCTAAAAGAGGAAGGTTTTTTTCTAAAGTACTTTGAGTTGGAGGTAATATGACAAATGTATTGCCTACATTTTTCATTTCTAAACATTTTCTCAATCATTGAATTGGTTCCTCATGTTACAAACTCGACACGTTTGATCTTTCAATTTAAAAATTGATGACAAATTTGGTCCAAAAATAACGGACTGGCATGTGCGGGGCAGAAAACTTGATTTTTCGCGGGAAAATTGCACCAACTACCCCTGTTGTGCCATGTTTTATCCATTTTGACCAAAGACCATAAATTACTAAAAAAGAACTATTTATATTCCCCACATCATTTTTTTCCTCCCAAATAACCAACCGAGTTCATTAACAACTATGTCATTGTAAGACAAAAATATTAATTAATTTAAATGCTAGTATATACTTCTAAAATAAGTCAACTCTGAACAATTTAATGCAATCTCCCTTTTCTTTTGATCATAATATTTTAAAGTTTACATAACTTTTATGTTGAATGATGGCAATATCATCAAAGGAGACGAAAAGCGCAAAATCGGTTTACAAGGATGGATGCTAACTCCCTGAAAAGAAAACAAATAGTTGAATTTAAAGAGACGAGATTTAGGTTTAAAAGCTGTAGAGGAACGGGCAACAAATAAGTGTTTGAAACGCCAAAAGAAAAGTATGAAAAAGAGCCAACTGAATGTATGTTACAAAAGAAGCAAAAAGGAACAATCTTCAAATGAGGACTAACGCCCATAAAATTAGAATCCCATGGAAAATAGATCGAAGAAACTGGTGACTGGCTTCTAATCATTATAATGTCATTGTCAGTCCTATCAATGACAAATGTGTTATTATGTGAGTCGTTTGACTTTATTGGTTAGTTTGTGAGGAAAAAAAAGTAATGTTGGGAACAAAAATTGATTTTTGTAGTAATTTATGGTGGTAGGTGGTCAACTAGAAATGGATCAAATATGGTAAAACGGGTGTAGTTGGTGCAATTTATCCTCCAAAAACCGAGTTTTCGCCCCAAATGGACTTAATCTGCGCTTCACATGCCAAGACCATTACTTTTGGTCGGTAAATTGACAGAAGAAACTAAAATTTGTCCACATTTTTTATGTTGAGAGATGAAACGTGTCGAGTTTGTAATATGTGGTACCAATTTTTACGATTGGAAGATTGTTTAGGGGCGAAAATTGCATTTTCTCATATATTGTCTATTGCCTCACTGTTATCGTCGTTTTACTCATCTTAATTTGAGAAGAAAAAAATGGAAATTGGACTTGGACCTTTTCCTCTTTAATACAATACCCTATGCAATATCCAGTTTTCCAATAACAACAATTTGGGATGGTTGCATAAATGTTTTATCTTTGAATATTTTTGGAACATCATTGTTACAAGGAAGAAGTGAGATTTGGAAGAATTATTTTTACATTGAAAGATGAAATAATTACAGTCGTACGTCATGGCTTCTAAAAAAAAGTGTTGGACGAACTCTAACTAGCAAAAATAAATAAGAGAATATACAATGGCGCATTCCCTCCATAACCAAAGAATGCGAGATTACTTGTTTGAGGTTAGCTTTTCTATGAGAAGAAGAAAATCCTCAACAGAACATGGCAACAACAATGGGCCATTAACATGGTAACCATACACTTCATAAGCTTCATCAAGAAGTCTCTGAAAGATAGGATTGTATAGATATGAAATGGGAATCGAGAATCGTTGCAATGCATTAAAATATTGTTCATCATTATTTGTTAATCCCACTTGCACTACCACCCACCCTTTCTTCAACTTCATCTTCTTCTGCCCTTGCATTTTAAGACTTGACGTTTATATATATTAGTTCTGCTGTGATTGATATTTCTTTCTCTTTTTTTTTTGTGTGTGTGTATTTGAATATCAGTGGGCAGTATTTATATATAGGTGTTTCAACATGACAAAGATGCTAAGAGGAACATTTAGTTAAATAGATTTGGTGTCGTACTTACATTGTTGAATTTGGATATTGCTCAACGATATGCCCTAAGTCTTTTCTTTTAAGTCCTTTGTCTCTCTTTGCTTTGTACTACATCAAGAATAACGAGCATCCCCTATGACAGTAAGATTTGCTGGCGACGAATAAAAGGTACCATTGTACTTTGTTAATTACAGATTTCTTAATTTATTATGTTTGGAATTCTTGATGGTATCAAAGTTACTATGACTTCGAATTGTGGAAGTTACTATGGCATCCCCTATATATGCATGTTTTCATAACCAATGCCTACTTTTGTCCATTAGTTTTCACATAGTTTCCAAAAAACAGATAGTGCATCTTTTTTGTTCAATTGGAATTATAATATTGAGATGGTTTTCTCCAACTTTGTGCATTCCACCTTGAAATGCTGAGAGAAAAGATTCCATTTTCATTATACTTGTAATATAGTAGTCATGTTCGTTTAATGTTTTTTTTATGCTTTCTGAATTTTAATTATTTTTTTGAAAAATTCATCTATAAATCATTTTCTATACAACCTATGAGTCAACATATCCATCATTTTATACTATTTCTTATTACAACCCCGCTAATCTCACCGAAACTGTGAGATTAGCTCCTGACAGCTCGAAAAAGGCTTTTTTATAAAAAGCCTATTTTAATTTTTTTAATTTTATTTATTCACCCTAAATCCTATTAGATAAAATTGTACTAAAACTAAAACTCTTATTTTAACATATTTGATGATCACTTAATTCAAGAAAAAAGCTGCTACAGTAAAAAATAGTACAAGAAAGGTTCAATTAAATTCAAGGTGTATTTTTTAGATTTTCTTGGTTATGAGGTATTGAATTTATTAACTTTATTGAATTAATAATATATATGTATTTTTTAAAATTTATAGATGTTCGTAGTTCATTAATCTTCACATATTTTTTCATCTATTCTATTATGATATTAATTATATAAATTCCATATATGAATTTTATGTTCGTTTAATATTTTTGAAATATAAAATAAATATAATTGCAATTTATACACCTACTAATTGTATGATTATATATACATATTTTTAGATGGAAGATGTGACACTCAATGATGAATCTGTTGAGATTGGTGATGATAAGATGTTAACTCCGACAAAATCAATACCAATTCCACCTTCTGCAGGTATGGAGTTTGAGTGCTATGATGATGCATATGATTTTTATACTCTTTATGCAAAAAATTTAGGGTTTGGTATTAGGCTGAAAAATTCTTATAAGGGAAAAAATAGTGAAAATAGACAAGGTGCTGTAATTTGTTGCGTTCATCAAGTATTTAAGGAAGACAAAGAAGTGAATAACCCTAGACCAGGAAAAAGAATTGGTTGTCAAGCAATGATGAGGATCAAATTAAGTAAGCTTCGAAAGTTGATTGTTATAGAAGTAGTTCTTGATCACAATCATAATACTACACCATCTAGTGTGCGATTTTACAAGTCTCACAAAAATATGAGCAAATCAATAAAAAAAAAACTTGAGTTAAATTGTGATTCTGGAATTCGTACTAACAAGACTTACCATTCATTATTTGTACAAGCTGGAGGTCCAGAGAAATTAAATTATGATGAAAAGGATGTTAAAAATTATGTTGCTGATTATAAACGTCTAAAGTTAGTCCAAGGAGATGCATAAGCTATGTATGATTATTTTTGTTGTATGCAACTGAAAATTCAAAAAAAAATTTATTTACTTGATTTTGATGATGAAGCACGATTAACAAATATGTTTTGGGCTGATGCAAGGTCTAGAGTTGCATATGATTTTTTTCGGGGATGCCATTACATTTGACACCACATATCTAACAAATAGGAATGACATGCCATTTGCACCTTTTGTGGATGTCAACCATCATGGTCCATCAGTTCTTTTAGGATGTGGTTTGTTTGCAGATGAAACAACCGAGTCATTTATTTGGTTGTTCAATGCATGGTTAACTTGTATGGGTGGTCGAGCTCCACTTGCTATAATAACTAATCAATGCAAAGCTATGAAAACTGCTATTGCTCAAGTGTTCCCAAGGGCTCGTCATCATCTTTGCTTATGGCATATAATGCAAAAGGTACCACAAAAGTTGAAAGGATATAATATGTATCAGTCAATTAAGCATGCAATGGAGAAAGCTGTCTATGATTCATTAAGAGTGAGGGAATTTGAACAAGCTTGGAAAGAGATGATTGATGATCATGGATTGGAAGATAATGAATGGCTTAGGTCTTTATATGATGATAAGGAAACTTGGGTTCCAGTATTTCTTAAGGATACTTTTTTTGTGGGCATGTCTACTACTCAGAGGAGTGAGAGCATGAATGCTTTCTTTGACGGGTATGTACACTCTCAAACAATATTAAGTGATTTTGTTAGTAAATGTACACTGGCTTTGAAAGATAAACATCAAAAAGAAGCTAAAGCAGACTTCCACTCAAGGCATTCAGAGCCTATATGAAAAATAACTCTCTAAAATCTATACACACACTATCTTTAAAAAGTTTCAAGTCGGAGTGGAAGAGATGTTTTTATGTTTTAATATTGTCCGAGAAAAATCAGAAGGTTCCATTGAAATTTATATTGTTAAAGAGCGAGTGAACAAATTTGCAAATAAGAGTCGTGTGGTAGATTACGAAGTTCTATACAATATATCTGAGATAGAAATTAATTGTATTTGTAATCTATTCAATTTCAAAGGCTACGTATGTAGACATGCTTTGAGTGTACTTCATCATCTTGGTATTGAAGTGATACCAACGCGATACATTATGCCCTCTTGGAAAAAGATTTCAAACACCAATAACTTCAGGAAAATATTATAAATGATATAAACTATGATGATTCTGAAAGATGGTACGGCGAGTTGCTCACATGAGAAATTCAATTAGTGGAAGAATGTGTAGTCTCTAAAAAATACTTTACAATTGCTCTACAAGAGCTAGAAGAATCTACCAAAAAACTCCTCCTAATCGAGAGTGAATCTTCTGAAAAGCACCCGAAATTCCACAGGACGCGCCAAAGAAAATAATAAAAGATCCGCTATAGTCAAAGCGACGTGGGCGCCCTATAAGTTGTCGTTTCAAACCTCAAGTGCATAAGGTTAACAAAACGACCAAGAAAAAGAATATAGAGGTATTTATCTAATACTCCTTTTCTTTTACCAACTTTAATTTTTTCATAAATATTAATATATTTTTACCAAGAGATATTAAATTAAATGTGTAATTTATGTTTTATTGTATTGTTTATTCTTCTTTTATTGATTGTACTAGGATCAACAAGACGTTGTGTTGGGTGCAGAAATACATTCAAATAAATTAAGCCTTCAACATCATATCCAATCTACGGTGAACTAGAGTTATAATTTAGCAGAGTACTCATATACACAATCGAATATACCAAGTTTTCAATCTCTTCTGGTTAGAAAATTTTATTTTTTATTTTAAAATACTTCTTAGCCATGGTTACTCAATTTTTTTTTAAATTATTTATAGGCACAATGCTCTCAAGAACACAATTTTGGAAGTGTTAGGTATCAAGAGTCTTCATCAAGTACCGTATATAAATTATATTCTACAATTGTTTAGAGCTAAATATTTTGGTTTACAGTGTCAGACAAAATAATATTAGGATAATAATTTTTTTTTCAATATCAGCACTTTCTAATAAATTTTAAATGCAAGCCCCAATTTCATCCCAGACTTATTATGCAGTAGCGGTTCATAGCTCTAGAGAAGAGTATGCTATATACTAATACATGATTAAGTTTTAAATATTGAACCCGTTATTAAACTATTTCTTTTTTTAATCTAACTATTTCTTTAGTCAATCATTATTAAAAGGGTTTGTGTCACTAATAGTTCCTGCTGAAATATCAATTGTAATATCACTTTTATTTTATGTTATATATTTTGGATAACTTTACCCCAGAGATTAATCAAAACACGTAGACAAACACATTCTTAGTTGTTCTGAAACCTTATAGAGTTACACTTGGTTGAATGTACATCTAAAATAGTTGGAGGTAATAAAATAGAATACACCGTTTACTTATTTACTGTGAAATTGGGTATGTTGTTAGTAATTAAACACATCTGCATTAGTAACATTGCAACTTTAAGAACCTATCTAGTCCATTAGATCTCAGAAATATTTTCAATAAAAGAATTTTTTCTTATTATTTAAGATGGTTGAATAATTAGGCATAAATATCCATACAAAATTTAAAATAGAAAAAGATGATTATTGTAGCTAGATGAAATAAATTTTATTAGATTAAAGTTAATATTTGAACTTGTGACATACATATAATAATTTTTGGTGGGATGACTTATGAATAGGAAATTTGTAACAAGTACGTTTATTGTGCCTTGATGCATGTGGAGGATTACAAATATAGCTCTTAATTAATCATATTTGGAACGGGCTAAATATATATATTTGATATTTTCTCCTAGATAATTTTCAGGCTTAAGTTGGAGGGTAATATGGGGAGATTGTTCGTGCGCCATCTAAAACTTTATTATTTTTTACGGTAAAGAAATTCAGAGATCAAGACCTATAATGGCACATTTCCAGGCATTAATGAGGGGATATATTTGAATAAAAATAAAGTGTTCACAAAATAGTTGGCACTTCAAAACCTAAATTTTGGTGAATGACCATAGGGAGATATTTTTTATTTTTTTGTCTCATTGAACAATCAACCACTAATAATAGGAACTTAGATTCAGATGAAATATAGCTACATTAAATAATGTAATAAATTTGGCATGATTATTACATCTCAATGTAATCCACTTTGCATGCAAAGAATATTCACATATCCTTGTAAGTAAAAGAACAGAAAAGAGAAAATCCATAAGACATGATTACTTCTTTGAGGTTATCTTTTCTGCAGGCCATCGAATCGAAGATGAAGGAAATCCTCAAAGGAAAATGGCAGCATTAGGGGCACATAAATTTGGTGGCCCTAAACTTCGCAAGCTTTATCAAGAGGCCTCTGAAAAATGGGATTGTAAAGGTATGAAATTGAGATAGAAATTTCTGTGATGCACAATAAAAATCATCATCATTATTTGTTAGTCCCACTTTCCCTGTCATCCATCCTTTCTTTAACTTCATCTTCTTCCCTACTTCCATTTTTAGCGCTGAAGAAAACAAACTTGTGAAAATGTCAGGGATTTGGTTGTGGTTTGAACAAGTACGGTGTTGTATATTGACATAGTAATATATATATATTATATAGTAATATATATAAGAGAGAAATAAATAAATAAATAAAATATTAAATAAATATTTAATATATGGCGGGCCATTTTCGAACGGTGGTTTCCTTTAGTGAAAAGGTTTCGGACTGTGAAATGGTGTGTTTCACATTGTTTCGGGTCCATTGGTCATGTGATTTGACCGAATATGTGTCTCTTTATTGGAGATACCATTTCGGGTGGAAAGGTGCCTATTCGTGACATCTTTTGGAAGTCTATAAATACTTCCATACTTTGACCAAGAAAATCATTCAAAATAATTTTTTTTTCTCTCCATATTTTCATGTCTCTCTTGGTCTCAAGTTCTTGTTCTAAAGAGGTTTCAAAGGAGTATAACCTTTTGAAACGAAGTTGTAGACTTTGTATCCTACAAGGTGAATTTCTCGAAACCATCTACATCCGTGTGAGAGAAATATATACATTTAAAGATAGAATCTTTAAGGTGTGACTAGCGTATAATAAAGAATCAATTTCTACCCACATAATAAAATAATTTTAAAAGTATATATTTATGAAATGGAGTCGGTTCTTGTCAAAGCACAATTGAACGAAGGAAACAAATTGGAACGTCTCAATGGTCTTACAAGCATTGGAGTCTCATGCTTGAATACCTTCTTACTATTGCAAAGATATTCTATGTGTTAATTGAACCATGTCCAACCAAAGTTGCAAGTTCCAGTCAAATTCTGATCTTACTACTCCCGATATTGTTGGTACGCAAAATGTGGAGGCTGATGCAAGGGTGAAAAAGTGGAAAGATGATGATTTTATTTGCCTGTATACCATCCTCCAGTCGCTAAACAATACTTTGTTCAATGTGTTTCATATACACAAAACTACCCTTGATCTTTGGAACGAAGGTACGTAAATGAAGATGATGGAAATAAGTCCTTTTTGGTTAAAGTATGTGGAATACAAGATGATTGATTCAAAATCGGTCATTGATCAAGTTAATAAACTCAATGACATTGCAATAGAATGTGCCGATGCGAGTGAACCCATTACTGAAACTTTTCAAGTTTCTACCATCATTGGTAAACTTCCACCTTCGTGGAAAGAATACCAAAAGAAGTTGAAACATAAGAAGTCTATCACTTTATATTAGAGATTAATCCGTGATCCTTCTCATTAATCAAGATGGGTTAATATACATGCTATACAAGCTTAGTTTAAGGCTAGACACTAGGAAAGTCAATCACTAATTACATCATAATCTATGCTATCCTAATATAGAAGATTACAAAAATATTTACAAAAATATTGTTGTCTAACACAGCCCCGCAGTCGAAGCGGGAGGTAAGCGAACGCTTAGACTGTCCCGAAAGTCATCAAATAAAACGCGCGGAAGACCTTTGGTGAAAATATCTGCAATCTGATATCGAGACGGGACATGTAGTACACGTACTTCGCCACGCGCAACTTTTTCACGGACGAAGTGAATATCCATTTCTATATGTTTGGTGCGCTGGTGTTGTACTGGATTACTGGATAAATATATTGCACTAATATTGTCACAATAGACGAGTGTAGCTTGTCGGATAGGACAATGAAGCTCAAGAAGTAAGTTTCTGATCCAACAGGTCTCTGAAACAACATTAGCGACACCCCTGTACTCGGCCTCAGCACTAGACTTAGAAAGAGTCGGTTGACGTTTTGAGGACCACGAAATGAGGTTATCACCGAGAAATACACAATAACCCGAAGTAGATCGGCGAGTGTCAGGACACCCTCCCCAGTCTGCATCTGTATAAGAAACCAACTTGCTAATGGAAGACTTATGGAGATGTAGGCCGAACATAAGAGTACCTTGAATGTAGCGTAAGATGCGCTTTAGGGCATGCATGTGGGCATTTCGAGGATCATGCATATGAAGACAGACTTGTTGTACTGCATAAGAGATATCAGGGCGAGTGAATGTGAGATACTGTAATGCACCCGCAAGTTGTCTGTACTCTGTGGGATCATCATAAGGAGCATCTGTAGTGGCACTAAGTTTCGACTTAGTGTCAACCGGTGTAGGGCATGGTTTGCGATTCGACATGCCTGCTCGTTCAAGTATTTCCTCGGCATATCGTTTTTGGGAAAGGAAGAGGCCATTCTCATGTCTGGTGACACCAATGCCCAAAAAATAACTTAATGTGCCAAGATCCTTCATAGCGAACTCCGAGGCCAAAAGAGCTATGATAGACCTGCGAAGATCGTCTGAGGAGGCTGTGAGAATAATATCATCAACATAGAGCAGAATATATGCAATATCAGAACCTTTCCTATAAATGAACAGGGAATGATCAGAAATACTGTGAGAAAATCCAATGGATGAGACATAGTCTGCAAAACGCTGGTACTAGGCTCGGGGTGCCTATTTCAGGCCATAGAGAGATTTCTGTAACAGGCAAACATGATCAGGATATTTTGGATTTTTGAATCCCATTGGTTGATGCATATACACGGTCTCATGGAGATGACCATGTAAAAAAGCATTCTTGACATCAAGTTGATGAATGGGCCAAGAATATGATAAGGCAATGCTTAAGACAGCGCGAATAGTAGCAGGCTTAACCACTGGACTAAAGGTTTCATCACAATCCACACCTTGCTTCTGAGACCTGCCATCACCTACAAGTCGGGCTTTATGGCGCTCAAATTCACCATTAGATTTTCTTTTATGACGAAAAATCCACATAGACCGAATGACATTCACATTGGGAGGTATAGGTACTAATTTCCATGTCCCATTTTTAATAAGAGCATTATATTCATCTAACATTGCATGTTTCCAATTTAAGTCATGTAATGCACTAACCGGATTTTTTGGGATGGGTGAGACGGTGGCAGTGGTCGTGGTGCTTAAATTGGTAGAGTATTTGTGGTTAGGTTTGAAAATGCCATTGATACTACGGGTCGTCATACGATGAGGCACGGGTGTAGTAGAGCTATGTCTAGGTGGAGATGAATTTTGGGGCTCAATTTGTGCGCATGATATTATTAATGGATTGGATGTGTCTTTGCTTTGCCATTTTGAGGAGATGTGTAAGGGCAAGAGAAACGGAGTTGAATGCCATTATTGACACAAAATTGTTTAAATGGGCCATTTACAAACTCCGTGCCATTATCACATTAGAAGTTCTTGATGGGTCGTTCAAATTGTGTTTTAGTTAGAGCATGGAAAGTTTTAAAATATGGAAAGACCTGCGACTTTGTAGCAATGGGGTAAGTCCACACGAATTTACTAAAATCATCAAGAAACAAAACATAATAACGATGCCCAAGCGAACTTGCAATAGGTGAAGTCCACAAATCACTATGAATTATTTCAAATGGCAAAACAGTAAAAGACATAGAGTCACAAAATGGCAACTTTGTAAGCTTGCCAAGAGGACAAGAGAAACAAGAGTGTTTACGAGACTTATTACAAGTGATGAAAATTTTATTTTGAAGATGACGCAAAATAGTATCTCCCGGATGCCCTAGGCGACTATGCCACAACTGAGTTGACAAAGCAGTGAGAGCTGAGGTAGATTGATTAGAGATGGCTCGATTTGTGGAGAAAATAGGATAAAGATCACCAGTGCTATCACATCTCATGATTTTGGTCCCCGTATGTAAATCATTCACAGAAAACCCAAATGGAGCAAACTCAATGGAAACAGAATTATCAGTGGTAAATTTTCGAACTGAAATTAGGTTTTTGATGAGTTTAGGAGCATGTAACATGTTGTTTAAGGTTGATGGAGGGTGGGGGGATGGTAGGACAGTGTTCCCATGACCTACAATTGGAACCAAGTTTCCATTGTCAACAACAATGTGATGATTAAAATTGCTCGAATTAAAATAGGAAGAAAATATACCTTGATCCGCCGTCATATGAGATGTCGCACCTGTGTCCATGTAGTAGTTTGCATCTGGTTGAGAGAGAGTCATAGTGTGCATGGCTGCCTCGATGTCTGTCGGGGTGTAACTTACGGTGGAGGGGGCATAAGAAGCTGCATATGCCTGCTGTGGTCTCGGGCCTAGCACTCTAGGAGCCCTTTGAGCAGAATTGGGTCTAGTCTGCCCATAACTTGATGGGTAAGGACAAGGAGGAACTGTCCAAGGGGCGCCCCAAGGCTGCTGCCATGCTGCCCATGGGCTGAGGCCAGGAGGCGGCTGCCATCGCTGCTGGGGGTTGTAGCTACCGTGGCCTGTGCCGGAAGAGGATCCACCACCGCCAGAGTTGCCATTTTTATTGCGAGAGCGGTTGTTTTGGCCATTACCGCCTCTATTATTCTTCCTTCTATTTTTCTCTTTGTTGTTGTTTGGACCAGGAGAGTAATTTTGGCTATCGATAGGAGGGTTATAATGTGATCCATTAGTAGTGGTGACAAGGGCAGCAACACCACCGCTTTCTTTAGCGGCAACGGTTTTGATGGTACGTTCGCGAAGCTTGAGACGAGATCGACAATTTTCGAATAGGGGTAGTGGGTCTTGGTTCTGAATGTAGTCGACCACGCCGGAGTACGAATCTGGCAGCCCTCCTATAAGTTTGAGAACAAGGCGACTATTCGTCACCGGAGCATCCACATCGGCTAGTCGATCGGACAATGACTTGACATGGTTGCAATAAGCATCGATGCTGTAGAAATTCTCAAAATTCACGGCAGCCAATTCCTCTTCAAGCTGAGTAGCACGAGAACCTTTATTGTCACGAAATAGAGTTTCAAGGCGGTTCCATGCGGCATGGGCCGAGTCATCCTTGAACAATATGGCATGGAGAAGGTCGAAGGATATGGTGCCATAAATCCATTGCAATATGGCGGCGTCGTGACGATTCCAAAGAGCTAGGTCAGCAGCTTTTTCTTTCTCGTAAGCGGCCTTTGCTGTTTCCTCAGTGGGAGGAAAGATGTGGTCAAGGAGGTTGTGAACACGAAGTTGAACCTTGAAAAGAGCAGCCCATGAATGATATAGGCCGGTTTCATTATCCAACGTGATTGGGATGACGGATTTCACGTTGGTAATCGAGAGAGCAGGGTGGAATTTTTCTTTGGTGTCTGACATGGTGGAGAAGCACAAAGAAATAACAGAGAAGGGTTCCCAGGAAGAAGAAGAAGAGAAAAACCTTTAGAAAACTGATACCATATTAGAGATTAATCCGTGATCCTTCTCATTAATCAAGATGGGTTAATATACATGCTATACAAGCTTAGTTTAAGGCTAGACACTAGGAAAGTCAATCACTAATTACATCATAATCTATGCTATCCTAATATAGAAGATTACAAAAATATTTACAAAAATATTGTTGTCTAACACTTTAGATGAACTTCTTCAAGGCATCTAAATTGAGACTGAAAGTTTTAAAATGGATGGTTCAACTATGGATAGTGTAAACTACTCAGAGGAGAGAAATGTTCCTACAACTTTCAAGGGAAACCATGGAAAGAAGATGAAATTCGTCTCTAAAAAAATGATGGGAACGTCAAGAAGAAGAGATCGATTACTTTGAGACATTTTCACCTGTGACTAAATTTACATCTATTAGGACAATTGAGGTTCATCAAATGGATGTGAAAACAGTTTTCTTGAATAGTAATCTCGAGTAAGAAATTTACATACACACCAACCAGAGGGTTATGTTGCTAAAGGTGACGAACATAAAGTATGTGATTTGAATAAATCATTGTATGGCCTTCAACAAGCGCTAAGGCAATGGTATAAGAAATTCAAGAAAGAAATCAAGAAATTTGGTTTTAAGAGTAGCAAAGTAGAAAGTTGTGTTTTTTCTAAAGTTACTCTTGAATATAAAGTGTTAGTAACTTTATATGTTGATGACTTACTTATTTTTGGTTCTAACATGCGTTGCATCAATGAAACCAAAAATTATTTAAGACAAGCATTTGACATAAAGGACGTAGGTCATGTAGATGTCACATTGGGAGTTAAAGTTCTCACAAGAGATGGAGCTTTTATATTAATACAATCTCACTACATAGAGAAAGTGTTAAGAAAGTTCAATTAATGTGAGGTGCAAAGTAAGTAAATGTCCAATTGATCCTCATGTAAAGCTAGTTCCTAACAATGGAGAATCTATTGATCAAGAAGTATAATGTACGTAGTAAATCACAGAAGACATGATCTTGCGTGTTCAATTGACATATTAAGTAGATTCACTAATAATTCCAGTGAAGAACATTAGAAAGAACTTAAAAGGGTACTAAGGTACTCGAAGTTTACAATGAATCATCTACACTTAAGTGTTATAGTGATGATAATTGGGCGTCCGACACAACAAACTCGAAATCAACGAGTAGATGGTTACTCACCATTAGTGCTGCCATAGTTTCGTGGTCATCAAAAAAACAAATTTGTGTGAGGTTATCGTCGATGGAATCTGAGTACATAGCTATATCTATTGCAAACAAAGATATAGTATGGTTTAAAAGATTCCTTAGAACTATTCCATTCATTGATCCTACAAAGGGTCCGGTTACATTGTATTGTCATAATCAAGCTGCAATATACAATAGAAAGAATGAAAGAATGTCGAGCCATAGCAAACACATTGCTATGAGGTATAATCATATAAGAAGTCTAGTTAAGAAAGAAAAGGTAGTGATTGAATACCTTCCAACAAAACAAATGTTAGCCGATGCACTAACAAAACTATTATCTGGAGAAAAGATAACTAAGACCATGGTAGATATGTGACTACTACCGATAAAATAATATCGTGATTGAAATCAATTTTATCTTATGGTACAAGTTACGCACTTGTTACTTTACGTATGAGAGTTAAAAAGGCGATTCAATCAAAAGATTAGTGAAATGGAAACATGGATACATTTCAAGTGCATAACTTAAAAATAGTGGGGGTGCCATTATTTTCAAAGTTTCATATCTGGTCTATACACTATTATACCACACAAATAGTAGGTTAAGTTATTAATAAACTCTTAATAAGACTTATAGCTATGTGGAATGCGTGTGGACATTCTTAATGAGTGTACCTATACAAGTAGAGAAGTGAGACCGCTTCTTATGGATTACCATCGGTACAATCCTAGAGTACTTGTGAAAACTAGGATCTAGCACAACGTCCATTTTAAACGTGCTGCCAAGTATAGAAAAAGTAAGAACTCATGTATAATGAGAATATGTCTTCTTTGTGATTCATATTCAACCATAAGTTTAAGGTTCGTATACTTCATGGCGATTTGTTGTATAAAGATAAAGTTTGTTGTATTTTGTATTATATGTAAATTAGTGGGGAATGTTGTATATTTACATAGTAATATATAATATATATATATAAGAGAGAAATAAATAAATAAAATATTAAATAAATATTTAATATATGGCGGGCCATTTTCGAACGGAGGCTTCCTTCAATGAAAAGATTTCGAACTGTGAAATAGTGTGTTTCACATTGTTTCGGGTCCATTGATCATGTGGTTTGACCGAATAGGTGGCTCTTGATTTAAGATACTATTTCAGGTGGAAATGTGCTTATTCGTGGCATCTTTTGAAAGTTTATAAATACTTCCATACTTTGACCGAGAAAATCATTCAAAATATTTCTTTTTTGGTCTCAAGTTCTTGTTCTAAAGAGGTTTCAATGGAGTGTAGCCTTTTGAAATGAAGTTGTAGACTTTGTATTCTAAAAGTTGTATTTCTCGAAACCATCTACATCCGTGTGGGAGAAATATATACATTTAAAGATAGCATCTTTAAGGTGTGCCTAGCCTATCATAAAGAATTGATTTCTACCCACATAATACAACATATAGGATAGTGGAATATGGAGAGTATATATAGGTATTTTAATTTGATAAAGATTTAATTTATTGGGAGAATATAAAACTGAGTACATTCAATACCGTAAAATGCATTTGCATTTGTTAACGATGCACTCTAAGCTTTTTGCTTTGACTTTACTCACTTTGTAATAATAAAAAACCAAATATTATTTAACGGAGAATTGCTAATTTGAGACTTGAATAAGCACCCAACGAATTAACATATGTTAATGGATAGAGAAATGCTAACTTTGTTGGTGAGAATTGTTAGCCTATTTATTTATTATACATATTTTGTTAGTATACTTGGTCCAATACATTTACAGTATTCGGATTGTCATCTTATGTTTTATTATATATTTTGCCGTATAGTTGGTCCATTATTGTTTGAGTAAACTTTACATTCGTTAGTTAATAGGTTATGTTGCACCAGTGCACACAAAATGAACGTCCATTTGGGGGTTGTTTGCTCATATAAGCCCCACATAAAAGATCTAGTTTTAGTTTTAATGAAAATTGAAAGCTCAAATTATGTGCTCTAAAAAATGTTACACTACACGAAAACAGGGTATCAGAGATGGCAAAATCCGTCTCTAATACCCAATTTTTCCATTGCTAACTATTATTAGCGACGGAAAATTCGGTCACTCCGATCCGTCGTTAAACGGCTTGACTTATATCCGTCGCTAATGTGACACTATTTTTTTACACATAATCCGTCTCTAAATTTCATCTCCAATCCGATCAATTCCTTCACTAAACATCAACCTATTTCCATCTCCAATTCCGTCACAATTTTTGTGTGGCTATTCTGACTCAATATCCTTCTGAAATTTGGTTTCTAATTTTAGTCTCTATTTCGTGTCTGAACTCGTCTCTAATTTTTTTCTATAATTCCGTTATCTAAATTCGTCACTAAAATTTTTTATAAACTCGTCTCTAAATCTGTCTCTATCCTTTATCTATCATCCACCTCTTAATTCGTCACCAAATCCATCTCCAAATCAACACATATCGATTATAAATACTACGTTTAATCTTCTAATCCTAGGTAAAACCTATAAATCACAATTAATCCAATAAAATCAACCAGAAATAATTAACACAACACCATAATCACTTCTACATAGTAAAAATAAGTCATTCACATCACCAAAAAATAATCAACACAATATCATAATAAGTAACAATTATCTCATTCCAAATCTAACCTTCAACCAAAAGTAATAGATAATAAATCAATATTCAAACAAATTTACTTCACATGCCCATATCCACCAGCATACTTGAGGTTTGGATGTCCCGCTTCTTGAAGCATTTTCTGAACAAGTTCTTGTATATTTCTTTGAATTTCTTCAACTTTTTTCTGGGCCTTTTCTTCTCTCTTTCGAACTCCCTCAATTATTTCTTCCAACTGTTTGTCTCTCTCTTTGTCCTTCTTGCGATATTCTTCCAACTGCTTGTCTCTCTCTTCGTCCTTACGATGTTCTTCCAACTGCTTGTCTCTCTTCGTCTTTCTTGCGATATTCTTCCATATTTGTCTCATCTTTTGCTTGAGCAGACTCCTCTATAAATGATATGCTTACGGAAGCTACACTGTGATCTCCAGAAATGTAGCTACGTCCAACTCCATACATACGTCAAGGACGCACCTCCAATTAATTGAGATCATAAATGAAGATCAAATCCCGATGTAGAGGAGTCAATGCAATCTTGTTTCTCCATGTATTCTTCCTACAAAATATATCGTAATAATGATAAAATTACAATAGCTACTCACAATATCACTCAAACAATATGAAAATGAGAATTCTAATTGAATGTTATTAAACTACTCACACTTATTTTTTTTGATTTTCAGTCGATAAAGTTTCCCGCACTTTTACTTTTGCTGGTGTGCTCAAATAGCTTAAAATCATGGACGCTTCAATTTGCTTTCCTACAATTATCACAAAAATATAAATCAATGTTCAATAGTATTTCACTCAAAAGATGAAAATATTCTAATTAGAGCATATACCATTTTTGTCAATGTGCCTCCCGAGTGATAGAACCACAAGTATGCTTTGTGATGGAGTCTTTGTTCTCAGTCATGCGATTTTCCCTAGCCTTTTGGCTTTTTTCTTCATAACCCTATTTAGCTCAATGATTCTGCACCAATTCAACCCATACATCTTTGCTCATTTATTTTGGAGCTCAACCAATCAACTCCAATATACTCTGTTCTCTATCTAATTTCTTCTTCATGTCAACCTTCGCTTTAGTCCTAGATTTGTAAAGGAAATCATTGAATCGATAACCTACAGTTTCATTCCACACCTTCCGCATCGCAATATCTGTTAAGTTGTCCCACCTATACCTAAACTAAAATATTTCAATAATTAGACAAGACTTATAACATTAAATATAAACTATTGACATATCAAATAAATATAATAACTTTATATATCATTATTATTTAAAATAGAACTACTTGAGAATCATAATTCAATTTCTATAAGTATATAATGATACTAACAACTAATAAAAGTAAATTACCTTATAATTCTCCCATAATAAATCTTGAGTTGCCAATGGAACTGTTTGCCTGGTCGGGTGTGGTTCTAAAAATATGCTCTTTAATTCGGTTGTGATATTACGAGTCACATTGCCTTCAATAAATCTATTTGACAAAGTAAATGAAAATAATATATAAGCATTAATTATATCATTTACTTTTACAAATATATCAAATAGCAATATAATGAAAGCAAAAGAGTTTGAAATTACTTAGAGTCGATCACATGTATTTTGACCTGTTAGTTTGAATTTGTTGGCACTAGTGTCTCGCGGTTAGGTCCCCTTCACCGAATAGAAGAAGAAACATCTCCACATGTATCAGAATATGTTGATTCAGAATCTGCCCCCAACGATGTGTGCTCAACCTTCATAATAATAATTTATAATGTAATAAAATTCATATTTTAAATATATTTTCCATAATTATGCACATAAAATTTAAATAAGATATACCTGTGTCTCATCTAGAATCTCTCCATCAATAGGATTTTCTGTCAACCTTGAAGCTTCACCTACATTCTGAACACGCCCTCGTCCACATTGCGATCCTAGTCCTTGTGATCCTCGTCCTCCAGTCATCATCCAGTCAAATAAATATAAATTAGATTAATAAAAAATATGAGAATATAATAATTCTTACAAATAAATAATACTAAAATAAAATAAAGTCAAGATGAATAATATAATGTAGAAGTCACAAGATTTGAAAAATCGTGAATTGCATGTCTAAATAATATCTCAAAGTACATGAATTATAATATTTAAACGCATATACTACAAATAAAAAATCGATCATCCTCATCTATGTCATCGTTAGTATCTTCAGAATCATAATCATCTTCATCCTGACCCTCTTCATCTTGTGACTCAGCATATTCAAATTCTTGTTCTTCTTCATGTTCTGCGTCCTCCCTATTGATTTGATTGATCCTCATGACATGTTCAAGTCCCTCTACCTCATCCAACTCAAGTTCTTCTTTTACAGCATCACTTGCAATGTTAATCTCATCATTTTCTACAAGAATAGAAGATGGACAACATGTGTTTCCATCTTGAAAAGCAATGTCAAAATTTGATAGAGTATTCCAATCTTGTCTTTCAGCTGTTGGAATATCAAACTTTCCCATACTCTTTACTTTATATATTGCCCACCAATCACGTCTCTCTCTTTTTACACTCAGATATGGAATGTAGCAAACTTGTTAAGCTTGAGAAGCTAAGATAAAGGGATCATTTGTTGTCAATTTTACCTTGTGATTAATTTCCACGAGACCTGGTCTATGCACTCTTACCCCTTTATCAAAAGTATCATACCATTGACATTTAAATAATACAATTCCACTCCCGAATCCAAAATATGCTAATTCCAGAATTTCTTCCAACAATCCATAGTAGTCAACTTCATATTCATTGTACGTACTTCCAAATACATAAACACTTGTAGTTGCTTTGAATTGACCATATTCCCAAGTGTGGAACTTAAACCCGTTCACAAAGTATCTTTTATAGCAAGAAACTTGACGTTTAGGGCTGTGAGCTAACTTCCTTATGACGTCATCAACTTCATTATATCATTTAGAACCTATTAAGAAAATAACATTGTGTGTTAAAGCACACATCACCCAATGAAGTTACTAATTTTTGCGACTTTAATTTATGCGGCTTTAATTTATACACTACTTACATGATTGCGTAGCAAGATAGGGAAGTCTCTATCACGTGAAATATTTTGGTCCATCTTAGTTATTCCTGAAACTTTGCGCTTCTTTTCTTCTTCAAACCTTCTATAAGGTTGTGACATGACACTTAATACTTACAAAAATCTTTAATTGAATAAAAACACTTCATCATAACATATCTATGTGTAAGTAACTCACTTCAAGTATGGATCGATTTTCTCATGATTCATCAAAATATATTTATGGGCTGCTTTCATCTCATCATCATTAAATATTTAAGTCCAGTAGAATTACCAAGTGGACTGCCTGAATGTGTACAAATTGATGTACTATCAGATGGATCTACCGCTCCACCGTCATCATTTCGTGGAACTCAATTCAGTCGAGATGATATATGTTGCTCGAAGTACGACGCACAAAAGGTTGACAATTCCTCGATCATATAAGCTTCAACAATAGAAGCCTCTACTCGAGAACGATTGCCAATTTTCTTCTTCAAGTGGTATAGGTACCTACAGTTTGATTAAGTTTTTAAATTTGAGTACTAAGTTTTTATAATAGAATGAGAGTGGATGGATGTTAGTACCTCTCAAAAGGGTACATCCATTGATATTGTATAGGCCCACCAACTATAGCTTCATATGGAAGGTGAATTGGCAAGTGTTCCATTGAATCAAAGAACCCTGTGGGAAAGAAATTCTCTAGTCTATACTCCTATAAAAGTGTGGATAAATTTAGGTGTTTCTCCTCATTGTGAAATTACATAATTGCCCTCACTTTATTAATATCTAATTATTTTGATAATATAATTATTGTATTAATATATTATAATCAATTGTAACATCCATTATAAATCAATATGGCCATTCAATTAGTCACTTGTAACATCCATTTTGTAACATTAATTTTCCTACTAAATGCTTATTATTATTCTATTATTGTTACTCCTTGGCTTTTCCCATCCATTGTAAGAATTTTCCCATTCATTGTAAGACTTTTGTTCATTAGGATGAGTTAACTGCAGTTAATGGTCTATATCTCACAAGCTTTTGCCTTAAGTAATGATCCAAACGTAAAAATTCCCTGGCCATAACCAAATTGCTGCCCTTGATGATTGGCTACTTTGTTATATCAGTTCCTTCTGGTTTAAGCCTTTACAGGTGAGCACCTCAGTTATCTATACAACTTTGACAAAGACTTTTGTCTATTGGGATCGGGAATTGATCATTTATCATAGTTTATTTTTGTTTGCAAACACTGTATGCAGGTTTACTAACGACATACTAAGTACAGTCCAACAGGTATGTCTTCGGAAATCAGGTGGATGTAAAAATTCAGTCATGCAATTCAGTGCCTAAACTATTAGTATGAACATTTCAAATCTCGAAAAGAATTTCACACAAATTCAAATCATTATATATTCGTGTGTGAATATATATATATATATATAGATATATATTGTAAGGATGGGTATCTGAAAATCTGTATGTTTAGGTTTTCCGTTATCATTTTTATTAAGTTAGAATTGATTTTAGGCCTTGAAAGAAAGTGCTAATAGATAAATATATTATTGTAGGTATAAATGGTTATATTTTAATAATATATACTCAACAACAAAATGATGATATTCCAAAACTTCACTTTAAAAAATGGATGAATGTACCATAAGATTCAAATTATTAACCACAAAGATTAAATCGAAATGAATGGTAATAATGGTAGTATAAATTAATAGTAACATATATATTAGTAAAGTGAATGATAGTATAGATTAATAATAACATTTATTTGTGACGTTATAAGCAAAAGTAATATTGTTTATAAAGCTGTTGACATCATCCATTCATTTTAATTAGTCGAAGTTCAAGTTTTCGAAGACATTTTTATTAAGTTAGAAATCATTTTAGGCCTTGAAAAAAGTGCTTATAATTAAATATATTATTGTAGGTAAAATGGTTATATTTCTTAGTGTAATAATTAATATATACTCAACAACTAATATGATGATTTTTCAATTTCACTTTTGGAAAATTGATGGATGTAAAATAGAACAGAAGCTATTAATCATTATGATAAATATAAATAAATGATAAAAATGATAGTATTGGAATATATACAATTATATAGATACAACTCACAAGTTAATACTTTGATTCAATTTCTTACAATATATGTCCGTCGCGTGTTGCATAATAAGTAAATTCCAATGCATCAAACCATCTACATTTATCCATATACGAATCGCGTAAACACAACATTTCCCCACTCAGACATTTTGGAATAAAACCTTAATTCGGCATAATATTAATTTTCTAGCAACCATAGCTCAACTTCAAAATACAGATTATACATATTTGTTTTTCATGCACCAACATTCTTTACATGAGTCATTAATTAAACCCAAAAGCTTACTTGAATACATTATCATAATCCATTCAACATCAAATCTTGTCTATTTATCATTTTTGACCTTAATAAGATATCATAACACTTCAAAAATTATAAGTTTCTTAGATTATTTTGCTTCAACTTAAAATTTTCCCTTTTTGCAGCAACTTCTCCTCAAAGTAAAAATTAAAGAGGGAAAGGGAAATAGATTAAAAAAAATCAACAAAATGGGAAAAATGAAAGATTCGGAATAATATTTAACCTTGATTGTCATGTTCATTCGTCTTTGTTGAAAGATCAAACACTGTATGCAGGTTTACTAACGACATACTAAGTACAGTCCAACAGGTATGTCTTCGGAAATCAGGTGGATGTAAAAATTCAGCCATGCAATTCAGTGCCTAAACTATCAGTATGAACATTTCAAATCTCGAAAAGAATTTCACACAAATTCAAATCATTATATATTCGTGTGTGAATATATATATATATATAGATATATATTGTAAGGATGGGTATCTGAAAATCTGTATGTTTAGGTTTTTTCTTTTTTCCAAATTCTGATTTTTCTATTTCCCTGCTAAAAGGAAAGATTTTTATTACATCGTTTGAGAGAGGTTGTCGGACAGATTACATGGCATATACGTCTGAAAAGCCTAATGAGCATTCCCGTGGACGCGCATACAAGCATAATCTCAGGTTAATTTTGGCCATTATATATATTGCATATGATGAAATTTCACCATGCATGAGTAGTCGATATAGGAACAGATATACTGTATACTATCGTAGTCATAAACGAACACAAATAAGAGGTTTTAGTAATGGTTGTAACATCTTCTCATAACATTAATAAAATACTAATATATTGAATCGAATATCGAGTTTTATCACAATGTTCGGAAGATTTTTTTAGTATTTAATGTCTGATGTCTGTAATCAAATTTATTTATTTAATATATATATATATATCATATTATGCAAATGTCATAGGCAATCCAATTGATGTCATCAGATTACGTGCCTCGTGGACATTATACACCATACCATGATGTAAGAAAAATGAAAGGTATCACAAAAGACAGCCAAGTTACAATTAACATATACATAATTAGCCCAATTAAATATAAAAATAAAATACCAATATATAAATAAATAATATATTTAAATATTGGGGCTTACTTTAATTCTTATGATTGGGTAATCATGACATTACGAACATGTGACTATCCCTAAATGAATGGATATAAATGATTGAAAATGTGGGATAATGTTTATCCAATGAATTATATAAATGGATGAGAATGTTGACAAATGTTTATATCATTATAGAAAGACTAATTATTTAGACAATTATAGCTTATATACCTAACTGCAATTATAATTAATATTGTATTAATTAAGTAATAGTTTTTCAAGACAATTATTCAATTGTAACATCCATTTTATAATATTCATTTTCCTACTAAATGCTTATTATTATTATTATTATAATTATTATTATTATTATTATTATTATTATTATTATTATTATTATATATTTAGTTTCTATTCACTCTTAAATTTTGTTACATTAATATTATTATTATTATATATATTTAGTAATAGTTTTTCATGTCAATTATTTCAACAATCATTAAAAAGTTTAAATATTGTATTAACTTTTCAACTTCTCATTAATATTTATACATTTTATAAAAACATATTATGTATTTGTAACATCCATTTTTATAATGAATCATATTCACTAATATAATAGAAGTTAAATAGACAAGATCTCATATTAAATATTAAATAAAATTAAAAGATACAATTATATAAATAAAATAATTAAAAGATGCCATTATATTTATATATGCAAACATGGGTAATAATAGTTATGTAACTCTTTCACAATAAATAATAATTAAATATTAATTAGTTTTTCATGTCAATTATTCAATTGTAACATACATTTGGTAGAATTCATTTTCCTACTAAATGCCTATTTAGTTTTTCATGTCAATTATTCAATTGTAACATCCATGTTGTAACATTTATTTTCCTACTAAATGCTTATTATTATTATTATTATTATATTATTATTATTATATATATTTAGGAATAGTTTTTCATTTCAATTATTTCAACACTCATTAAAAAGTTTAAATATTGTACTAATTTTTCAACTTCTCACTAATATTTATCCATTTTATAAAAGCATATTATGTTTTTGTAACATCCATTTTACTAATGAATCATATACATTAAATAAGAGAAGTTAAATAGACAAGAGCTCATATTAAATAAAATTAAAAGATATAATTATAAATAAAATTAAAAGATGCCATTATATTTATATATGCAAACATGGGCAATAATAGTTATGTAACAATAAATAATAATTAAATATTAATTAGTTTTTCATGTCAATTTTTCAATTGTAACATCCATTTTGTAGCATTCATTTTCATACTAAATGCTTATTATTATTATATTATTATATATATTTAGTTTCTATTCACTTTTCAATTGTGTCACATTAATATTATTATTATATATGTTTAGTAATTGTTTTTCATGTTCCATCCAAACATAGATTATTTGTCTTGAATTGATTTCACCATGGTTCGAAAACCAACAAGTTCCTCTTCCAAAAGGTATGTCATTTGTTTTTGTTTCATATAATTAGTGTATATATATATATATTACATTATCAAAATAATAGTGATTTGCCACAAAATTTTAATGAATTGACATTTTTACGCAGATTTTTATTTGATGGATGTGTTAATCTTTCAACAAAGACGAACGAACATGACAATCAAGGTTAAATATTAATTCCGAATCTTTCATTTTTCCCATTTTGTTGATTTTTTTTATCTATTTCCCTTTTTATGTTTTTAATTTTTACTTATTTCCCTTTTTATGTTTTTAATTTTTACTTTGAGGAGAAGTTATTGCAAAAAGGAAAAAGTTTAAGTTAAAGCAAAAGAATCTAAGGTCAAAAATGATATTTAGACAAAGTATTAACTTGTGAGTTGTATCTATATAATTGTATATATTCCAATTAGTTGTTGAGGACTCTATGGTGATTCATGTGTTTCTTTAGTGTTGCTAATGAGTCTGACAATCCTGATAGTGGTGATAATTTGCATATATAAGTTAATTTTGAGTTCATTTACTTCATTATATTGAAGCTGAAGCAAGGGAAAAAACATTGGAGCTAAAAAGGCAAAATTATGCAAATTTGTCTCAAGAAAAGCGTCATACCTACATTAATAGAGTCATTGAACAAAGAAAAAGAAGACAACATATTGATGCCACGAGTACTTTAGCTAAACAAGTACCATAACAAAGAGGCAATGTTGCTTGGTTGCTTAAGGCCTTAGTACACAAGTTTGTAAGCGGAGGTGGGTATTCTAATTAAATAAACAAAGATAAAATATGCTTACTTGTTTATTCATATGAACTTTATGTTAATATGGTCTATATCTATATAGGTCAAATTTTGCATGATCCTGTATGCTCTGATCTACATAAGCTTGAGTCGGTGCATATTTGTCGCCATTGTGATGCTTATAAGTTCCAATACGAACCTCCGACCTTTTATTGCAACAATGGCAAAATAAAATCAATAACTAAAATTCCACCTGAGCTACTCCACCTATTTACAGATTATCAGTGTGATGAAGCTATCCATTTTCGAAAAAATGCTCGCGTTTACAATAGTATCTTCTCTTTTACTTCATTCGGGATGAAGATAGATAAAGATCTTGCATCAGCAACCCAAGGGATTTACACCTTCAAAGTTCTAGGACAAGTCTATCAAAGTCTTCCAGGTCTGGTGCCTGATGAAACTGGACCATCTCATTTCCAATTATACTTTTGGGATATTCATAACGAACTACGAAATAGGATGAGAATCATGGACAATGCAGATCTTAAAGAAGATACTATGAAGAAGTTGATTAAAATCATGGAAAGAAACCCATATGCTATGTTGTTGCGGAGGCTTAGTGATTTTTCTTCAATAGATGAAATTAAGTTGCACATTTGTAAAAATGCTGCACTAGACCAACGAAGATATAACGCCCCTACTGCTGATGAAGTTGCCGCCATATGGGTTGAAGGGAATGATCCTAATATACCATATGAGAGGGATATTGTTATTCATTCACACAATGGTCAAAGACACCGAATCAAACATTACTTTGGTTTCTATGATCCACTACAATATCCCCTTCTTTTTCCGGTTGGAGAAAACGGTTGGCACCAAAATATTCCGAAGTGCAATACAAATAATGGTTCAAATCAAGAGAACCATTTAATGCAATCAAATATCTCTTCTATTCAGAATATTATTAACCACGAACAACAAGGTACGTACGAATGAACTTTATTAAACGTATATAAGTCATAATTTTTATATTTTGTATCGATGTCTGTTACATATAATGCTATCTGAAATCAAACATTTGACTTGAATTTCATGTAGATATTAGAAATGCTTGACTAATGAAAAAATATTAAAACATTGTCTTAACTCTAAAACGACACGTGTTAAAATAGAACATGGTTGATTAACTTCTGCATGTGCAACAACATATGGTATGTGTATTCGTATTCATATATGCTTTAGTCTATTGCTACTTGTGCATGGTACCGTATCTTATGTTTTTGGTTAGTTTAAAAATTAGAAAAAACATATATAATCTCACTAGAAAATAATTCACCAATATATACTTTTTAATAACTAATAATATAACGTGTGTGTAGTACAACCCACCTTCTTATCATAAGTCATTGAAATTTGGTATTTTTAATAAATTATTGGGTTGAGAGACACAATCATAACATTTGAAAGTAACAGGAATGAAATGACTTATAATGTAAAGTTGCTTTACAAAATTTAACATTAGCCCAAAATTAGTTCTACATGTCAAAACACTCTTGGAATTTTAAATAGTAGAAAATTTGCTCAAAAGTTATAAACAATAACTAAACTTTAGCATACACAGATTACCACGTAATTATTAGTATTTATATTTCAGTTCAAGTAAAAATAAATACATAATATAAAGACTTGAAAATGTATTTGTATCTTTACAACACTAAAATATTATAATAAATTATGCCATATATAATATAACATAAAAACAAAGGTGTACTAATTCATACATTACACTTTTTTTTATTGTATACCTATAAAAATTGGCTTTAAAGTTTTTGCCACTTTCTTAATTTATTAACACCTTAAATAAAAAAATGCATATGTTCTCCTTAAAACAATATATATAACTGAATCAATTTTACAGTAATTAGGATCTAATACAATCATTTTTGTGCATGCGTGTCTCTATTGATCTTCAATTTTTCACAAAAAAATAATTATAGATAAAAAGATGTATATGTGTACTAGCTCTTAGATATTTAATCTACCCTATCCTAATTTTAGAAATAAAATATAAACCTATATTACAATACTGTTATACTTCTCAAGAAAAAATATATAAGCAAAATACTATTAATCAAAATACTACTATGAATCAAATTCATGTGCAATTATCGTATTCTGAATTTTTCTATCTATATATATAATTTTTAATCTATCATTTTCTTTACGTGAATTATCTTTTAATTTAGGCATCAGTAAAGAATGTAACAAAATGGTCTCTTGCCGGGAATATTATTGTTACAAGTTACAAATTAGAAATGACTCAATTCTGCTATTTGCTGGGAGATTACTCCAACAATTCGTTGTTGACATGTACATCAAACTTGAAACTACAAGATTGGACTATTACAGAAGGAACCAGGCAGAGATGAGAGCCGAGTTTTATCAAGGTATAGTGGATAGCGTCATAAGTGGAGAAACTAGGGGCAGTGAAGTTGGCCAAAGAATAGTCCTCCCAGCATCTTTTATTGGAGGTCCAAGGGACATGCGTCGTAGATACCTTGACGCGATGGCATTGGTAAGAAAATTTGGGAACCCTGATCTCTTCATCACAATGACTTGTAATCCCGAATGGAAAGAAATAAAAGCTAATCTTAAAAGGGGACAACATGCTCAAGACCGACCTGATTTGACAACGAGGGTATTTAGAGCAAAATTATAAGACTTGAAAGACCAAGTTATTAACAAAGAAATCTTTGGAAAAGTGGTTGCTTATACATATGTGATTGAATTCCAAAAAAGAGAATTACCTCATGTTCACATGTTGATATTATTGAAATCTGAATATAAGATATACACCCCTGATCAATTTGACAGTTACGTTTCTGCAGAATTGCCGGATAAATTGAAGTATCCGCAGCTCTACGAATTGGTGGTAAAACATATGTTACATGGTCCCTGTGGAAACTTGAATAGAAACAACTCTTGTATGGTGGATGGACAATGCAAAAGCCACTATCCCCGCCCATTTTGTGAAAGAAGTACACAAGGAACAGATGGCTATCCAATTTACAAAAGAACAAATGATGGTCAGACAGTTGATGTGCGTCGTGGAAAGCTCAACAATCAATGGGTTGTCCCTTATAATGCATACCTTCTTACAAGATATGATTGTCATATTAATGTAGAAGTGTGTTTTGGATTAACAGCTGTAAAGTATTTGTACAAGTATGTATACAAGGGTCATGATAAGGTTGCAGTATATGTTGCTCATGGTGAAGGAGAAAACAAGGTGGATGAAATTCAACAATTTCCAAATGCGAGATGGGTGTCAGCTCAAGAAGCTATGTGGAGAATTTTCGAATTTGATTTGAATGCAATATCTCCCGCAGTTATAAATTTGTCATTACACTTGCCAAACAAACAAAGTGTTACCTTTTGGAAGAACCAGAATTTGGAAAATGTTCTTCAATGGGATCATGTGTCGAAGTCAATGCTCACTGAATTTTTTCAAATGTGTGCAACAAATGAAAAGGCAAAGCAATACTTATATTGTGAGTTTCTAGAACATTATGTGTGGGATAAGCAAAAAAAATGTTGGAGTGAAAGAAAAAAAGGAAAAGTCATTGGCCGTGTGAATGGCGCCAATCCCGTGGAAGGAGAAAGATATTATTTGAGGTTGTTGTTGAACCATATTAGGGGACCAACCTCATTTGATTATATGTTAACAGTGGATGGAACAATTTACAGTACTTTCAAAGAATCTGCTCAGAAAAGAGGATTATTGGAATCATATCTTAGTATTGTTGAGTGTTTAAATGAAGCTGTTAGTTTCCAAATGCCACATGCTTTACGACGGTTGTTCGCAACAATTTTGGTATATTGTGAACCCACAGATGTGAAGAAATTATGGGAAACTTATTTTAACGTTATGTCTGAAGACTTCAATAGAGGCCACAATGTTCCAATGGTAGTACAATTATCAAACACACTACAAAGTATTAATTTAATTTTGGAGAGTATGGGCAAGAGCATTGAATTATATGATTTACCACATGTGATTTTCAAACATGAAGCATACCGAATTTTTCCAAGAGAGATCATAGATGAGATGGCTATTGAAGTGACACATGAGGATTACTCGGCTCAATTCAAATTAAATTCAGCACAACAAAAAGCATTTTCGGCAATAATGGATTGTCTTAACTCAGGGAAAAATGGAATTTTTTTTGTAGATGGACCAGGAGGAACAGGAAAAACATATCTGTATCGTGCCTTATTAGCAAAAGTGAGATCAAGAAAACAGATTGCGCTTGCAACAGCAACATCAGGAGTAGCAGCATCAATTTTGCCAGGTGGTCGAACAGCTCATTCACGCTTTAAAATACCAATCAATCTTCATGAGAAAAGTTATTGCACAATGTCAAAATAGAGTGGAAATGCAGAGCTGTTACGCCGAGCAAATTTAATTATATGGGATAAGGCACCAATGGCTAAACGTTTAGCAATCGAAGCTGTTGAAAGAAGCTTACAAGACATCACTGGCATTAAAAAACCATTTAGCGGCAAAGTGATAGTTTTTGGAGGCGATTTCATGCAAGTTCTACCCGTGGTACCTAGAGCTACAGTTCAAGAAACAATTGATGCGAGTTTAGTAAGATCTGTTTGGTACAAACAGATGCAGCACTTGACGCTTACCCAAAACATGCGAGCAAAATCTGATCCATCTTTAAGTGAATTTTTGCTAAGAGTTGGAAATGGAACTGAACCGACAGATGAGGATGGTAATATTACTATTCCAGGTGATATGGTAATCAAGTATGATGAGAATGATGATGATGCTTCCGAGAAAATACTTATTGTAACACCCGCACCCAATACATAATGATAATACACACACTTATTTCTTAATCATCTAACACATACTTTACATACATGTACTCATTTAATCACAATATTTACACGGAAGCGTTTAACTGTATTAGTTTATAACCCTCACATGCTGACATAAGGATACAAAAATATACATCTTGAAAATTTTTCATTTCTCAAGCGTGCAAAAAGAAATCCTATATGATATGCAAATGATGAGCCGAGGGTGAAGGACTTGGAACCAGCCAACCGACCTTTGATCCATGCTTTAGACTTTACGTACAACTTCAGGATCAACTTTATCTACAGCAACTAAAAGAAAAAATATTGCGTTTGGTGAGTCGCAAACTCAGCAAGTATAATAAAGTAACGAGTTATTTAACATCACATAAGCACATAGAAATCAACAAATAATCAATCTTTGAAGTCATATAAGAATATCAATAAAAATTATCTCACATTGAATTCATATCATTCGCAAATATAAAATGCACGTGATTGTCATTTTCTTTTACTGTTAATGGCCTGTTATACCCAAGAGTAGTCGTGATCACGAAAATGGCCATGGCACTCTGTAATACATATAACACATGTGAGTTCAGTGAACTCGGGTGGCCGTACGGTACTCTGTGGTCCAATCATTTGGACAATCTGTAACACATGACTCAAGGTCTATAACAGCCATAACAGAGCCTCTTATCTCTGATGAATGCATATACATATCACATATCTCATTTCCATCATCAGTTCGTCAACAACATTTCACCATCATAAAGATCATACCATTCACGTTACACAATATGCCATATTCGTCACCTTCATTTCCATCGCTCAAATATCACATAATCCACTTATAGCACCATAGGTTATTCAATCAATACAATTAGACAATTAAAAGATTCATTTAGAACCATCAATCAAACAAACATCAGTCAAATAACAGTCACCACATTATACTCACAAGTAGCGAATTTTCGATACGCCTTCGACTAGTTGACGTTTTCAGCTCCTTTATTGGGATCCCGCCCTATAAATCACATTGCAAATCATAACTATACTTAATAAAGAACATAAAATGTATATGAATGCATGAATACTTTCATGACCTTTCCTGGATTTGCTTACAACTAACAAGTCATTCGTATTATATTGGGTGGTTTTGACGCTACGATTTTAGAAAATTCTGCGTAATTCCAAATATTACCAAATTGCGGTAGTATTTCTAGCAACCTAAAGTTGACACAGACAATTCGGTACAAATAAATTTCAAAAGTTTAACTACACAATTACAGATTTAAACTCGAAATATAGATTCTGAATTTTGACAAACTAATGTTAAGCTATCTAATACATATGTATATTTGTTGAATAACTTCAATTTTCGAAATTATAGGTTCTAAATATCTAAAAATTCAAACTAAACATTAATTCCAACATATATAAGTTATATTTTCAAACTCATAATTAAAACGAACAAAACAATTGGTAAAATACTTACTCGTTACGATAACGTCGATATTCCTATTTTTCCCGGATTTTTCTTCTATTTTTTTCTTTCTTTTCTTCTTTTCTATTTCTCTATTTTCTTCTTTCCTCTTGTTTTCTTTTTGTTTGTTCTTTTACTTTGTTTTGTATATAAAATGTCATATATATATATAAACTTTGAAAAGTTAAGTCGGCAAGATGACTTGAAAGGTAAGCATGGTGACTATCTTTCTTTCCTAATAGTTTTGTAATAAAGGTGTGTTTTACATATTTATATATATATATACATATATATCCTAAAGTAAGTCGGCCATCAATGTTTTGGTTGATAAGTTTGTAAAAATGTTATTATTTTATTCTTTTAATTATTTGCAGCTGCTAGCTTATTACGTGTTATACATTTATACGTTATATTTTATACGTGTTATGTATTTAAACTAATCGGGACATACCGGTAACACGTAAGCTACGCATAATGAGTAAAACATATTTACCCGATAATTATCCGAAAGGTTTAGCGTACTATATTCGATCAAAACTCTAAAGTTAAGCGTGCTCATGCCAGAGCAATCATAGGATGGGTGACCTTACTGGGAAGCAGCTCAATTTTTCTGCTCGTTAATTAATTCGTGATAAGTGCTAGACGTCAGGCCTACTTAATCTAACTCATTTATTACGTGCCTGCTTAATCGAAACGTCATGCTTACTTAGATGTCATGCTTATATAACTAGTGTTAAACGCTAGCAAAATAAATGCGCGTGGTTATGCTAATGTATGATTTAATGTAATGTTCGGTTTTGGGCTGTGACAATCATCCCCCCCTCGAAAATTTCATCCTCGAAATTTATACCTGTATTGCTAAATAATCCTGGATACTGTTCTCGCATATGTTGTTCTGTCTCCCAAGTTGCTTCTTGTCTTGAATGGTTCTTCCATAACACTTTTACCAATGGTATCGTTCTGTTTCTAAGTTGTTTGTCTTTGTAGCCTATGATTTCGACTGGTTCTTCAATATAACTTAAATTATCCGAAATCTCTACTGGTTCATATCGAAGAATGTGAGAAGGATCGGATCTGTACCGGCGAAGCATACTAACGTGAAATACATTATGAATCTGAGACAGGTCTGGTGGTAATGCAAGACGGTATGCCAATGGACCAACTCTCTCAAGTATTTCATAAGGCCCGATGTAACGAGGAGCTAGTTTACCTTTCTTACCGAATCTAAGAATACCTTTCCACGGAGAGACACGTAAAAACACTTTATCACTAACCTCATATTCCATTTCCCGTCTATGTTGATCAATGTAACTCTTTTGTCTATCTTGTGCTGCTCTCAATCGGCTTTTAACAATTTTTACTTTTTCAATTGTGTCCTGGATTAAATCTGGTCCTTCCAACAACCGTATTCCCTCTTCATCCCAACATATTGGACTCCTGCATTTCCTACCATATAATGCTTCGTAAGGTGCCATGCCAATGCTGCTATGAAACTGATTGTTATATGCGAATTCCATCAGTGCAACATAATTATCCCACGAACCTTTAAATTCAAGAACACAAGCCCTGAGCATATCTTCTAATGTCTGAATAGTTCTCTCTGATTGTCCATCAGTTTGTGGGTGGAAAGTTGTACTAAAATTTAATTTAGTACCCAATGCTTGTTGTAGGCTACCCCAAAATCTCGATGTAAAACGAGGATCACGATCTGAAACAATGGATAAAGGTACACCATGCAATCTCACAATTTCATCTATATATCTCTTTGCCAGATTCTCTAACGTAGCACCCCATCGGAACGGTAAAAAGTGAGCAGATTTTGTAAGTCTATCGATAATAACCCAAACGGCATCATTCTTTTTCTGTGTCATTGGTAGACCATATAGGAAATCCATAGTGATACGTTCCCACTTCCAAACTGGAATAGGTAATGGATGCAATTTACCAACGGGTACCTGATGTTCTACTTTAATCTGTTGACATGTCAAACATCTAGAAATATATTCAGCTACATCTTTCTTCATTCTAGGCCACCAGTAATGAGTTTTCAATGTCTGATACATTTTTGTACTACCTGGATGCATTGCATATGGTGCTGTGTGAGCTTCCTCCAATATTTCATGTCTAAGGCCATCAATATTAGGAACACAGAGTCTGTTGCTGATCGTCAAACTACCATCACCATCAATAACGAAAGATGTACTCTTTTCCTGTTTTACCTTTTCAGCAATACTAACAAGCTTGTCATCAAGAAATTGAGCCTTCTTAATTCTGTCAATCATAGTAGGGCGAATGCCAATGGCAGCATATATGACACCCGCGTCATTAACTTTCATCTGAGCATTCATCTTCCTCAGGTCCACCAAATATGGGATAGAATCTGCTGAAAGACAAGAAATAGTACCATAGGATTTTCGACTTAAGGCATCAGCAACAACATTAGCTTTCCCTGGGTGATACTCAATAGTGCAATCATAATTTTTTAGCAATTCAAGCCATCTTCTTTGTCGCATGTTCAACTCCTTCTGGCTTAATAAGTATTTCAGACTTTTATGATCAGTGAAAATTTGGAATGTGGCGCCGTATAAATAATGTCTCCATATCTTCAAAGCAAACACAACCGCAGCAAGTTCCAGGTCATGTGTAGGATAAGCTATCTCATGTGGTCTAAGTTGTCGGGAAGCATATGCAATAACCTTTCCATGTTGCATTAAAACACATCCCAAACCTTGGTAAGAAGCATCACTATAAATAACGAAACCATCGGTACCTGAAGGAATTGTCAAGACTGGAGCACTAGTTAGTCGCTTCTTCAATTCGTCAAAACTCTCCTGGCATTGATCCGTCCATATGAAAGAAATACCCTTCTGTAACAACTTGGTCATCGGAGCAGCAATAAGAGAAAAATTCTCAACAAATCGCCGATAATACCCTGCCAAACCCAGAAAACTACGAACTTCGGTAACGGTTTTCGGGCTTTCCCACTTGAGTACTGCTTCGATTTTCTGAGGGTCAACCTTAATACCATCACCCGAAATAACGTGTCCCAAAAATATAACTTGGTCTAGCCAAAATTCGCATTTACTCAATTTTGCATACAACTGCTTTTCACGTAAGATTTGCAGAACAGTTCTCAAATGTTGTCCATGTTCTTCAGGAGATTTTGAATAAATCAAAATATCATCAATGAAGACAATCACAAATGTATCCAGATACGCTCTAAATATATTATTCATCAGTGCCATGAATACAGCAGGCGCATTCGTCAGACCAAAAGGCATCACTAAAAATTCATAATGACCATACCTAGTTCGAAAAGCCGTCTTAGGAATATCGGTTTCTGCAATCTTTAACTGATGATACCCGGATCTCAAATCAATCTTTGAGAAAATACTAGCACCCTGTAGCTGATCAAATAAATCATCCACCCTTGGTAATGGATACTTGTTCTTTACCGTAACTCGATTTAACTGTCGATAATCCACACACAATCTGAATGTGCCATCCAGGTGCGCCCCATGGTGAAACACTCGGTCTAATATACCCCTTCTCGAGTAATTCATGTAGTTGAGTTTTCAGTTCTTTCAATTCAATTGGTGACATTCGGTACGGAGGGATAGAAATTGGTGACGTACCTGGTTGCAATTCGATGGTAAACTCTATATCCCGATCCGGAGGTAACCCTGGTAGATCATTTGGAAACACATCTGGATATTCTCTAACGACGGGAATATCTTCAAGTTAAGAATCGCTTAATCTGGTATCCACGGCATATACTAGATATATTTCACACCCTTTTCGGATCAGTCTAGATGCTCTTGATGCAGATATTATACAAATAGGTGTATTTTCATTATCTCCTTTATACACTATACAAGTATCATCAGAAAGTTGTAGTACGATTTCTTTAGTAAAACAATCCAGTTTAGCATGATGTTCGCTTAACCAGTCCATACCCAAAATCACATCAAAATCCCTCAATGGCATAGAGAGCAATGTAGCATGCAATTCATGACTGTCAAATAATAAATTGCATTCACGATATACGGTATTAACAATGACCACACTGCCCATTGGTGTTCGAACAAGCAAATCATACCCCAAAGACTCTGGCTCACTCAAATGTGATGCAAATGATAATGATATAAATGAATGTGTTGCACCCGGATCAAACAAAACATGAGCATTTGCGCCAAAAATAAATATATTACCGGTGATTACGTTAGGTGAAGCTTTCGCCTCTTCCTGTGTCATAGCAAATACTCGAGCTTGAGGCCGTTCTTTATGAGTTTGACTAGCTTCTGCATTGGCTCCTCTTCCAATACCAATTCTTCCTCGACCCCTACCTCTACTAGGAGTGAACCCACTGAATCTGCTTTGTTCAACGGTGGCTTCTTTTTTTGGCATTGGGCAATTTCTCGCTATATGACCACGCTCCCCACATCTGAAACACTTTCCTGTAAATAATCTACATTCTCCATAGTGATTTCTTCCACAATGAACACATTCGGGAGGAAGTGAGGTAGAACCGACACTCATAGTATTTGGTGTTGTGCCTCTGAAATTACTGACTTTAGAGGTGCTTGGAAAAGTTCTTTGCGAAGGTGCCATATTTCCCTTTTTATTCTTGAATCCTCCCATTTCCTCATTCTGTCTCTTTTTGTTGAACTGAAAGTTCCTCGATTCTGAATCTAATTTCTCAGAACGAATTGCAGCAGCTTTTAACTTGTTATAAGACTCCAAATCAGTTTGTGTGATGCGGTTTCGTATAGTATATCGAAGGCCCGATTCAAATCTAGTGCACTTCTTCTTTTCCGTAGCTATCATATGCGGAGCATAATGAGAAAGTTGATTAAACTGCACTTCATACTCAGCAACTGATCTGTTTCCCTGGTGAAGTTCAAGAAATTCTTTTTCCTTCTGATCTTTGTAAACTTCTGGCACGTAAGCATCATGAAATTCTCTAAGAAAATCATCCCATACCAATGCAGGTGGCTGAACAGTACTGTCAGGTATAGTCTCCCACCAAGCATAGGCATCTCCCTGAAGGAGTGACACAACATAGTCGAATTTTTCTTCTGGAGTACATTGCATCAACGCAAAAATCCTCTCTGTTTGTTTTAGCCAAGTTTCTGCCTTTGCTGGATCAGTAGTACCCATAAAATCAACGGCTCCCATTTTTCTCAGTTTTTCATACCTTCGTTCACGTGTTTCAGGGCGGCCACACATTCTATAGTGTTTTGGATACGCAACATTTTCTGCTCCATGCACAGGGGGTGGAGGTAGATGAGATGAATGAGACTCTAGGTCAGCTGATCCTTCCCCTCCATGAACACTATGCTCATCATTTACTACACGTGCTTGTTGACTCGCAATGCTTTGCCTTAGATGTTAGACACATGGTTACTTATGCAAATATACAACGTAAAATATTTATGCACATGTCATGCTGTCTACATAACCCCAAACCCGGGCTCTGATACCACTAAAACGTAACACCCGCACCCAATACATAATGATAATACACACACTTATTTCTTAATCATCTAACACATACTTTACATACATGTACTCATTTAATCACAATATTTACACGGAAGCGTTTAACTGTATTAGTTTATAACCCTCACATGCTGACATAAGGATACAAAAATATACGTCTTGAAAATTTTTCATTTCTCAAGCGTGCAAAAAGAAATCCTATATGATATGCAAATGATGAGCCGAGGGTGAAGGACTTGGAACCAGCCAACCGACCTTTGATCCATGCTTTAGACTTTACGTACAACTTCAGGATCAACTTTATCTACAGCAACTAAAAGAAAAAATATTGCGTTTGGTGAGTCGCAAACTCAGCAAGTATAATAAAGTAACGAGTTATTTAACATCACATAAGCACATAGAAATCAACAAATAATCAATCTTTGAAGTCATATAAGAATATCAATAAAAATTATCTCACATTGAATTCATATCATTCGCAAATATAAAATGCACGTGATTGTCATTTTCTTTTACTGTTAATGGCCTGTTATACCCAAGAGTAGTCGTGATCACGAAAATGGCCATGGCACTCTGTAATACATATAACACATGTGAGTTCAGTGAACTCGGGTGGCCGTACGGTACTCTGTGGTCCAATCATTTGGACAATCTGTAACACATGACTCAAGGTCTATAACAGCCATAACAGAGCCTCTTATCTCTGATGAATGCATATACATATCACATATCTCATTTCCATCATCAGTTCGTCAACAACATTTCACCATCATAAAGATCATACCATTCACGTTACACAATATGCCATATTCGTCACCTTCATTTCCATCGCTCAAATATCACATAATCCACTTATAGCACCATAGGTTATTCAATCAATACAATTAGACAATTAAAAGATTCATTTAGAACCATCAATCAAACAAACATCAGTCAAATAACAGTCACCACATTATACTCACAAGTAGCGAATTTTCGATACGCCTTCGACTAGTTGACGTTTTCAGCTCCTTTATTGGGATCCCGCCCTATAAATCACATTGCAAATCATAACTATACTTAATAAAGAACATAAAATGTATATGAATGCATGAATACTTTCATGAAGACCTTTCCTGGATTTGCTTACAACTAACAAGTCATTCGTATTATATTGGGCGGTTTTGACGCTACGATTTTAGAAAATTCTGCGTAATTCCAAATATTACCAAATTGCGGTAGTATTTCTAGCAACCTAAAGTTGACACAGACAATTCGGTACAAATAAATTTCAAAAGTTTAACTACACAATTACAGATTTAAACTCGAAATATAGATTCTGAATTTTGACAAACTAATGTTAAGCTATCTAATACATATGTATATTTGTTGAATAACTTCAATTTTCGAAATTATAGGTTCTAAATATCTAAAAATTCAAACTAAACATTAATTCCAACATATATAAGTTATATTTTCAAACTCATAATTAAAACGAACAAAACAATTGGTAAAATACTTACTCGTTACGATAACGTCGATATTCCTATTTTTCCCGGATTTTTCTTCTATTTTTTTCTTTCTTTTCTTCTTTTCCATTTCTCTATTTTCTTCTTTCCTCTTGTTTTCTTTTTGTTTGTTCTTTTACTTTGTTTTGTATATAAAATGTCATATATATATATAAACTTTGAAAAGTTAAGTCGGCAAGATGACTTGAAAGGTAAGCATGGTGACTATCTTTCTTTCCTAATAGTTTTGTAATAAAGGTGTGTTTTACATATTTATATATATATATACATATATATCCTAAAGTAAGTCGGCCATCAATGTTTTGGTTGATAAGTTTGTAAAAATATTATTATTTTATTCTTTTAATTATTTGCAGCTGCTAGCTTATTACGTGTTATACATTTATACGTTATATTTTATACGTGTCATGTATTTAAACTAATCGGGACATACCGGTAACACGTAAGCTACGCATAATGAGTAAAACATATTTACCCGATAATTATCCGAAAGGTTTAGCGTACTATATTCGATCAAAACTCTAAAGTTAAGCGTGCTCATGCCAGAGCAATCATAGGATGGGTGACCTTACTGGGAAGCAGCTCAATTTTTCTGCTCGTTAATTAATTCGTGATAAGTGCTAGACGTCAGGCCTACTTAATCTAACTCATTTATTATCTAAACGTCGTGCCTGCTTAATCGAAACGTCATGCTTACTTAGATGTCATGCTTATATAACTAGTGTTAAACGCTAGCAAAATAAATGCGCGTGGTTATGCTAATGTATGATTTAATGTAATGTTCGGTTTTGGGCTGTGACACTTATTGATACTATCTTTCCTGATTTGGAAAAGAATGCTCATTCATCTATCTATATGACAGCTCGTGCTATACTTGCTTCAAAAAATGAGTATGTTGACAAGTTAAATGAGAGGATAGTCCATTCATTTCCTGGTGTGGTCAAAACATTTACAAGTTTTGATGAGGCAGTGGATGACACACAAAACTACTACCAAACAGAATTCTTGAACTCATTGACACCAAATGGCATGCCTCCTCATCGTTTGGTTCTAAAAAAGAACTGTCCTATTATGTTACTAAGGAATTTGGATCCATCGGATGGGCTTTGCAATGGCACTAGAATGGTTTGTAGGGAATTCAAAGATAATATGATTCACGCAGAAATTACAGTTGGACATCATTCGGGAAAACATGTTTTCATCCCCAGGATTCCCTTATCTCCAGCTGAAAATGAAGGATATCCATTTCAGTTTAGAAGAAAGCAGTTTCTAATTCGACTATGCTTTGCAATGACCATTAATAAGGCACAAGGACAAACGATACCATTTGTGGGCGTGTACTTGCCGCAACCTGTATTCTCGCATGGGCAACTTTATGTTGCATTATCTAGAGGAACTTCAATGTGTAACACAAAAGTACTAATCAAGCCAAATGCAAGTACAGATATTGGAGATACGAGGACAAAAAATGTTGTATATTCTGAAGTTTTAAACAAAGGTATCGCACTTTCTGATTTACAATACCAAATTTACCTTACCTTTTTTCATTGATGCTACTCAGTTTATATGACATTGAATTTTTCCTGTATGTTATGTCTTACAATACATTAAATTATTCTAAGACAACTAACTTATCATTATTTATTTTTTATAACAAAATAATTTCTAGCTTTTTGTAAGTTATTTATTATTTTAACTACATTTAGATGCTAATACCTTATAATAGTTGCAGCTCAATCACCAAAATTAATGTATATTGAATCTCACCATTTGTCTTAATTTTCTACAACAGGTGGACACGAATTATGATAATGATATTGAAGATGATGAAAAGTTGGCAACTTATCCTAAATGAAGAGGAGATCAAAATATATAAAAACATTAATGGAAACATATGTACTTTTGCTTCATATAATTTATCTTATGATTCTTATCAATAAAGAATTTACATTGGTACGTTGAGTTGTAGTTTTTTCATTTTTTACTTAAATAATTGACATGAAAAACTACTTAATATTTAATTATTATTTATTGTTACATAACTATTATTGTCCATGTTTGCATATATAAATATAATGGGATCTTTTAATTTTATTTATAATTGTATCTTTTAATTTATTTAATATGAGCTCTTATTGATTTAACTTCTCTTATTTAGTGTATATGATTCATTATTAAAATGGATGTTACAAATACATAATATGCTTTTATAAAATAGATAAATATTAGTACGAAGTTGAAAAGTTAGTACAATATTTAAACTTTTTAATGAGTGTTGAAATAATTGACATGAAAAACTATTACTAAATATATATAATAATAATAAGCCTTTAGTAGGAAAATGAATGTTACATCTATTATTATATATATATAATATTTTTAATGTTACAAAATTGAGGATATAATAGAACTAAATATATAATAATAATAATAATAATAATAATAATAATAATATAATAATAATAATAAGCATTCAGTAGGAAAATGAATGTTACAAAATGGATGTTACAATTGAATAATTGACATGAAAAACTAAATAAGCATTTAGTAGGAAAATGAATTCTATCAAATGTATGTTACAATTGAATAATAGACATAAAATAACTAATATTTAATTATTATTTATTAAGAAAGCTTTTTTAAACATGCAACAAAATTACGTCTTCTTTACTTCAAAGATCACAAACTAAAAACTTCTACCAATGATAATTTTTATATTTTCATTAGGTTTTGTTGTATTATAACATGTTGTAGAAAATTATATAATTATTTTTTTAATTATCAAAATTCTAAATTCAGCTAAAACTAAATATCGTAATTTATAATGCAGTAACATTTAACAAATGATTAAACTTCATAAAATAGACATAATTTCATAGAACTCTTATTTCAATTTTTTTTTTGTAATGGACTTCTTCTAATTATAAGCATTAGAATTAAATGGTCATATTGCCAGATAATCAATAATAAACAGATAACTCAAAGGGCATAAAATTATAATATACGGGATTCAGAAAACTTTGATTTTTCATTATATATTATATATGTACAGTCAAAAGGTTTCACAAGAATAAATATAAAATTATATTGGATTGTATAATTATTTTTTTATTAATTGGTGAAAAGGTGGAAAAGTAACTCATGTGCAATTCATGAATTACAAATTTTATGGCTTCATTGTACCAACTTAATGACTAACGAAGGCCACTATCTCCCACATCAATGAGTAGTAATTAATCCTTCAAACTTCCCATATATTTTTTAGAATGCTTAATATAATAATAATATATATTATTAATATATACTATTAATATATATTGCTTTAACTATATTATGTATTATTTATTTTGCCTCATATATATGACACTTTTTCAACTTCTATACATATATTTCTTCTAGCAATTGATTTTCTCACTAACTAAATTGTCAAATACATACTTAACATCTAAAATTTTATACAAACTGAACAATTCATCTTGGATAGTAAAATTTACCAATTTAAACTTTTCATACGTTTTAGCTTTTGTATCTTATTATTTAAAGTACTTGAATAATTTTGGTATGAGTCAATTGTTTCACTTGGACCAATTCAATAACTAATTCTGAGTATTGCACATATTTCATTTTTTTAATGAACTCCTTCTAATTATAAGCATTGCAATTCAATAATCATATAGCCAATTAATAATAACAATTCACTCAAGTGAAGAAGAACAAAAGAAGCATGCATTTCAATTTAATTTTTAATATTAGCTGCAACGTACGAGGAGAAAAACCTCAACTTCAGCCCAAATATCACATCCAATTACAGAATCATTAATGAGTAGAAAAAATATAAAGAAACGTTAGTGTGGTTCGGACAAGCGTTTGGTATGATCTATGATGCATGTAAATATAAAATGGAAATGGTAGCTGGCTACTTTTGAAAATCCATCTTTTGGATTATATATATTATATATATACCATCAAACTTTCTCACAAGAAATTAAATTATATTGAATTGTAAAATTATTTTTGCATTAAATATTGAAAAAGTAACTCATGTCCAATTCATAAATTACAAATTTTATGGTCTCATTGTTACAACTTAATGACTAATGAATGCCATTTTCTAATAAATTAATGAATATAAAGGCCACTTTCTACCATATCAATGAGTAGTAATTCATTATTTATATTTATTAAAGAAAAATATTTAATAACCTTGGTGGGTGTCGAATCCAACAAAAATAAAAACCTACTTTAAAAAGATTTGTAATCAGCGATAAGTAGGGTCGATCCACAGGGAATGGTGTAAAATTCAATTCCTAAATTACTAATATCGATAACAAGGGGGTTTTGGATTGGATTAACTAATTAAAGTAAAAAGACGTAAATTAAAAAGCACAAGATTTAAAAACGCAGATTCGAAGGACGCAAATAAAGCAATTAAAGTGAAATTCGGATTTTTAATATGATGAGGAATTCTAGTCTTCGGATTTTCTCGGTATTGATTCAATTAATTTGATCACTGATGCAAAGATAATTCAATGTTTTATAGATAAATTGGCTATAGTTATTAACAAGCTCTAATAACCTAGTCTTTCCTTAAGTTGTCGGTAACCAAAACAAGTTCTTTGACTACTTCTCTTACCAATTAGACAACCCTAAACAAGCTCTTAGGATTTAGCCTATCGATAGCATGCACGTATTAGAAAGACACCAATTCTAGCCAACAAACACATAAGCTCGGTTTATTTAGACCAGATTACTAATTCCCATAACGACTAATCGAAAACGATTAAATAATCAACGTCGCTAACTGCTACAAAATTAGGGTTAGCCAGTCACGGAGTTACCCCTAAATAGCTAAATACGATTTCAAAGATTAAATAATTGATCAGGTTATCTAACCTATTGAAACATATTGTCAACAGAGCTCAGAGAAAAAGTAAATACCTAATAACAGAGAAATTATAGCACAATTCGATCTCACGAATTTAAAGAATCAAACCTTGAAGAATCCTCGACTTGAAGTATGAGCTTAGCTGCTCATAATCGAACGTATGCACCAATATTAAAAATCGAGAACTCCAGAAGTTAAAGGGAAAAACGATGCTTGAATAAAAATAAAATCAAAGGTGTCTTGTGGAATAAAATTCCACATACTTATAATAAAAGAGTTCTAATCCAAAAAGGAAACTAATTAGGGCTCTAACAAACTTAACAAACTCAAATCTTGAAATATCTAGAAATAAGGAAATAAAAAAATCTAAACAAATAAAAGAGAATAAAATCTCATATATCCGAAAATCAGTTGGCTTCTATAGCAAAAATCCGAATCTTAACAGAAAATCTTACAAGTTACTCACTTGTTACCCTACATATGAGAGTTAAAAAGGTATTTCAATCAAAATATTAGTGAAATTGAAACATGGATACATTTCAAGTGCATAACTTAAAAATAGTGGGGGTGCCATTATTTTCAAAGTTCCATATTTGGTCTATGCACTATTATACCACACAAAGAGTGGGTTGAGTGATTAATAAACTCTTAATTGACTTATAGCTAAGTGGAATACGTGTAGACATTCTTGATGATTCTACATATACAAGTAGAGAAGTGAGAGGCCGCTTCTTGTGGATTATCATCGGCAGAAATCCTAGAGTACTTGTGAAAACTAGGATCTAGCACAAGGCCCATTTTAAATGTGCTGCCAACTATAAAATAGCAGGAACTCATGTACAATGAGAATATGTCTTGAATCATATTCAAACCATAAGTTAAAATTTGCCACTTCATGGCCATTCGTTGTATAAAGATCAAGTCTTTTTATATTTTTCATATTTTCTATTATATGTAAATTAGTGGGGGTGTTGTATATTTATATTATAATATATATATAATATATTTATAAGAAAGAAAGAAAGAAATATTAAATAAATATTTAATATACGGTGGGCCGTTTTTGAATGGTTGCTTCCTTTAGTGCAAAGGTTTCGGATTGTGAAATAGTGTGTTTCACGTTGTTTCGGTCATCGGTCATGTGGTTTGAACGAAGATGTGTCTCTTGATTGGAGATACCGATTCGAGTGAAAAGGTGACTATTCGTTGCATCTTTTGGAAGTCTATAAATACTTCACATGCCAAGACCATTACTTTTGCTTGGTAAATTGACAGAAAAAACTAAATTATTTATCCACATTTTGTATATTGAGAGATGAAATGTGTCGATTTTGTAATATGAGGTACCAATTTTTACGATTGGAAGATTGTTTAGGGACGAAAATTGTATTTTCCCATATATTGTCTATTGACTCGATATTATCATCGTTTTACTCATCTTAATTCGAGAAGAAAAAGATGGAAATTGGACTTGGACCTTTTCCTCTTTAATAACAATTTGGGATGGTTGCATAAATGTTTTATCTTTGAATATTTTTCGGAACATCATTGTTACAAGGAAGAAGTGAGATTTGGAAGAATTATTTTTACATTGAAAGATTAAATAATTACAGTTGTTATTAATTAATATCTAATTATAATAATATGATTATTATTTTATAATTATTAATGACCATAATAACCATTCAAGTACAGTATTTAATTTTGTAACATTCCTTTTCTTAATAAATATAAGTATTATTATTAATTGATATCTAATTATAATAATAATATAATCATTGATATTTATTAAAGAAAAAAACGATAACCCTTCAACCTTCCCACGTATTTTTTAGATAATAATATATATTATTAATATATATTACTTAAAATATATTATTATATATTATTTTATTGGCCACATATATATATATATATATATTGTTAGCTTCCAACTTAATGAATAATAAAGACCACTTTCTACAACATCAATGAGTAGTAATGAATCATTTATATTTATTAAAGGGAAAAAATGATGACCTTTCAGCTTTCCCACGTATATTTTAAAATGCTTAACATACTATATATTATTAATATATATTACTTAAAATATATTATTATATTATTAATATATATCACTTAAAATATATTATTATATATTATTGTTTTGGCCACATATATATTTTGTTAGTATCTAATCCAATAAGAGACAATATATATATAATAATATCATTTATTAGCATTGAATTGAATAAGTGTCATAGACATGATAATTTTTAATAGTTATAATAAAATATAATAATTATGTTATTAGTATAATTAGATAGCAATTAAGTGAGGAAAAAAATGTTATTTCACAATGGGAAGAAACAACAAAAATTATCCATAGATTTATAGGAGTATAGATTACTATTATTGTTATTCTTTTTTGAAATAGCACGAAATATAATAAGATAATTTAAATTAGTATGCAATATAATAAGGATAAATTAAGAGAAGGGTAATTGTTTCTTTTCACAATGGGAAGAAACAATCCATACTTTTATAGTAGTATAGATTGATATATTAACTATAAAGGGTAACTTGGATGCACGATATGGTGTATTGTAGTTTTGGTTGAAAAATGATTATGTACCAGAAACCAGATAAATTAACAGTTCCAATTTAAATTTCAAAATGTTTTATTTGAAAAAAAAATTTAGAAAGTTTGGAAATGATATGAGAAAAGTACAGAGTTAGGACTGATGTTATATGGGCATAATTATTTATTTGAAATTGGTGTTTCATCTTTTATTCCATTTATTCATAAGTTGACAAGTGTAAAAATATTTACAAGGAGGAAAGTAAAGTAATGTTGGGAACAAAAATTGATTTTTAGTAATTTATGGTGGTAGGTGGTCAATTAGAAATGGGTCAAATATGGTAAAACGGGTGTAGTTGGTGCAATTTGTCCTTCAAAAACCGAGTTTTCGCCCCAAATGGACTTAATGTGCGCTTCACATGCCAAGACCATTACTTTTGGTCGTTAAATTGACAGAAGAAACTAAATTTATCCACATTTTGTATGTTGAGAGATGAAATGTGTCGAGTTTGTAATACGAGGTACCAATCGTTAAGATTGGAAGATTGTTTAGGGACAAAAACTGTATTTTCCCATATATTGTCTATTGCCTCACTATTATCGTCGTTTTACTAATCTTAATTTGAGAAGAAAAAGATGAAAATTGGACCTGGACCTGATTTAGCACGAATTTCGCTGAGTAATTCGGGCTAATTCTATGACCTAGGAGGTCAACCTAGACCCCAATTGGAGGGGAATTATGACTGTGCTTGGCCTAACCAAGCTGCCTACGTACCTAGTTATCTAGGATCAAGTCAATTCGTAGTTCTATAAGTAAAAGTCGGTGGTAGCTATTGGCCTCATACCTTGACGAGGCTACCCAAAATACTAAGATTTATGAGGTGAATTTTAGGAGTCCGTTCGTACTGTCAGTCCAAAGGTCCTTGATAAATGAGCCTTTTTGGCTATTTATAATTGAATAAGGGCTCACCAATTAGGTAACCCTCCTACAATCAAGGAGAGCCGTACACATGTCCTAGATGCACGGCCTAGATTATCAGTCATTGGGCTACTGGGCCGTTGGGCCTTCTGGATGTTGGGCTTCTGGTAGCCAAGTATTTGAAGTGACCCGACCTGGATCGGACGACGCGACCCGGATCGGACGACCCGATCCAAGGATCATAGTTGAACATTTCTATGACGTGGTCCCATGCTTATCTCTAGCTATGCTGATAATATTCTATAAGCTCGGGGTATTTTCGACTATTTAAACCATATCCAGATATTGGTTTATCAGGACCTTTTCCTCTTTAATACAATACCTATGCAATATCCAGTTTTCCAATAACAACAATTTGGGATGGTTGCATAAATGTTTTATCTTTGAATATTTTTCGGAACATCATTGTTACAAGGAAGAAGTGAGATTTGGAAGAATTATTTTTACATTGAAAGATGAAATAATTACAGTCGTACGTCATGGCTTCTAAAAAAAAGTGTTGGACGAACTCTAACTAGCAAAAATAAATAAGAGAATATACAATGGCGCATTCCCTCCATAACCAAAGAATGCGAGATTACTTGTTTGAGGTTAGCTTTTCTATGAGAAGAAGAAAATCCTCAACAGAACATGGCAACAACAATGGGCCATTAACATGGTAACCATACACTTCATAAGCTTCATCAAGAAGTCTCTGAAAGATAGGATTGTATAGATATGAAATGGGAATCGAGAATCGTTGCAATGCATTAAAATATTGTTCATCATTATTTGTTAATCCCACTTGCACTACCACCCACCCTTTCTTTGACTTCATCTTCTTCTGCCCTTGCATTTTAAGATTTGACGTTTATATGTATGGGGGAATTAGTTTTGCTGTGATTGATATGTGTATTTGAATATAAGTGGGCAGTATTTATATATAGGTGTTTCGTCAAGAGGAACATTTAATTAAATAGATTTGGTATCGTACTTACATTGTTAAATCCATTTTTGTACTTTGTCTCTATTGGCTTTACTGTATCAAGAATAATGAGCATCCCCTTTGATAGTAAGATTTACTGGCGACGAATAAAAAGAACCATTGTACTTCTTAGTTTATTTTGTTTTGAATTCTTGATGGTATCAAAGTTACTATGACTTGTCGAATTGTGGAATTTTGATAAGATTCCTGGCCTATATATGTATGTTTTCATAACCAATGCCTACTTTTGTCCATTAGTTTCCACATAGTTTCAAAAATACTGATAGTGCATCTTTTTTGTTTAATATGGATTAGAATATGAAGATAGTTTTCTCCAACTTTGTGCATTCCACCTTGAAATGTTGAGAGAAAAGATTCGATTTGGACAGATGTACAAGGATAAAGGAATCCTAAGAAAATGTTCCTAATAATTTAGGTTTTGCAGCTGAATGAAACGAAGCTCATTTTCTATATGTTAAAATATTACCATAGAATGAACATGTGTCGGAAAGAAACATGAAGAACGCTGATACAGTTAAACAGGATCGGTTCAAGAGGAACATAGATTTAAATATTAACATTAACTAAATAAAAAATATTAAAGAAATTTACTTATCGTTTTGATGTGTATTAATCAAATTCCATAAACAGCAATCAACTATTACTATATAATCTGGTCTATATAAAATTTAATTGGAAAATTTAATAACTTACGCAAGTTTTGTTTGTTATTTATGCATTTAGAAATTAGTCCAATTTCCCCGTAACTAATTTGTAAACTTTGTTCTGAAATCGTTATATCTTGAATATTATATGAAATATGTTTCAATAATGAAATTAGTATTCAGCAATGTGATAAATGGATTTTATTGTTTTTAACAATTCCATATTCCCACGCCTCTTATCGTAAAAGAACTCAAATTTCAAGGTTTCTAATTAGTACATTTTCTAAATTGAAATATTAATTATAAAGGGTAACTTGCATGCACGATATGGTGTATTTTAGTTTTGGTTTCAACAGTTAAGAAATGGATGGAAATTGAAAAATGATTCAATGATTATGTACCAGAAACCAGATAAATTAACAGTTCCAATTTAAAATGCAAAAAGTTTTATTTGAAAAAAATAATTTAGAAAGTTTGTAAATGATATGAGAAAAGTACTTAGGAGTTAGGACTGATATTAAGCGGACATAATTCTCTATTATAAATTGGTGTTTCATCTTTTATTTCATTTGTTTATAAGTTGACAAGTGTAAAAATATTTTCAAGTGTTAAACATCACTTAATAAGTATAATTATAAATTACATGTGTCAATCATATAAATATATAGAATAGGAGATAGAACACTAAATTGAAATAAGAAATCTTTTTTTTTTTTTTGATGACGAGGGAAACCCGCAGCCGCTACCGTGAGGTGCGCACTGGGTAAACCCCGCTCTTGTGTAATAGCCTGCAAACCACACAAGAGAGGTAAACCAGCCTAGGTTGCCCATAGCTGACAGGCTCACAGTAGAGAAGGCAAATAGGCATTCCCTCATCAGGATTCGAACTCGTGACCTAAGCCACAAGTTCAGATGCCCTTACCAACTCTACCGGGGGTTGCCCCCAATTGAAATAAGAAATCTTATTCTGATCTCATGGGGCTGATATTACAATTTTTCCTAATATAAATATCCAATTACGTAATTGACTAAAAGAAAATTACTACCACATTATTAGAACATGTAAATGTTCGGCGAGGGTGTTTTCGTCTTTTTACATGTAAAGATGGTTGTTGTAGTTAGTTAAAGTTAGTTAGACAAGTAGCTTGGGGAAGAAGCTAGTTTGCTTTATAAAGAAATGTACTGTACGTATTTTCATTCAAGAAATACAATTCAATCTTTTAGCTCCAAATACACTTCAATGGTGGTTTTCAAATTCTAACATGGTATCAAGAGCTAACGATCCATAGCGACTAATTTCAGCCTTTGATCATGGCGAATCAAACTGCAGCTGCAACAGCAGCCTATAAGCTTCAACCTTCGGATACCCCTGGCATGCTGCTTGTGAGCCAGAGCTTAGAAGGTACATCGAATTATATCCAATGGCGTCGATCAATGGAAATCGCCCTATCATGTAAAGGAAAGCTAGGATTTGTCAATGGAAACATCTCAAAACCTCAAAATGGTGATCCTACACTGCTGCAATGGGAGCAGGTAAATAATATGGTTATCTCTTGGATTCTTAACTCAGTTTCGAAGGAAATTGGAAAGTCAATAATACATAGCAGTACAGCAAATACAATGTGGTTGAATTTGCATAGACGGTTCTCTAGTAGCACCGGATCTAGAATTTACAATTTGAGAAAACTGATATCAACATGTAATCAAGAGTCGATGAATGTTGAATTGTATTACACTAAGTTGAAACAACTTTGGGATGAATTGGATGCTATGATTAATATGCCGATATGTAGAGGAAATATGAACTGTGAGGTTCTGAAAGCATGGGAAGAACAACGTGATGAACAAAAGCTAATGCAATTTTTGATGGGGCTAAATGACAATTTTAAAGGTGTAAGGGGACAAATCCTACTAATGAAGCCATTACCTGGCATTGAAGATGCCTATTCAATGATCCAACAAGAAGAACTGCAGATGGATTCCTCAAATTTCATTGCTCTACATGATAATGCAGTTGCATTGATGACGGAAAAAGGAAATAATCAAAATAAGGCCTGGAACAATCAGAATCATATTGACAAAAATGATTTGTATTGTAAGTATTGTCATCGAACTGGTCATGTGCAGGAGAAATGCTTTAAACTTCATGGTTTTCCTCCCAACTACAAACCAAAGGGAAAATACAACAATACAAATCAGTCAAGGGGGCAGAATAATCAAAATCCAAGAGAATATAGGGCGCATCAGGTTACAGCTAGCAGCTCAAATCCTACAAACACTCAGTCACCTTCCAACAGTGAGCACTTCTCTGGTTGCCAAACTTCGAATGTCACTGCCTCTTTTCAATCTGCACCACAACTAACTCATGAGCAAGTTACTCAACTGCTCAGTCTCCTCAACAAGCCATCCAATACTTCAAATTCTGATCAATCTTATCACCTAGCAGGTACCATTCATTGCATGTCAATAACTCTTAATCCTTATACATGGATAATTGACAGTGGGGCAACTGACCATATTTCATCAAATTTATCCTTTCTTGAATCACCTCGTAAGCTTCCTATTCCAAAATCTGTACACTTACCAGATGGCTCTATTCTTGAAGTGACACACATTGGTAATGTCACCATTAGACCCAACCTTGTCCTCACTAATGTTCTCTTTGTTCCTTCCTTCAAGCATAATTTACTTTCCATCTATAAGCTTGCTCTAGATACTGGGTCATCTATTCATTTCGATTCCACATCTTGTTCTATGCAGGACCCTTTGCTGAAGAAAGTAGTGGAGCTTGGTAAATGTCAGTCAGGTCTTTATTGCTTAAGCACTGATCCTTCTATCACACATTCTTTGTCTTCTATTTCTTTGAATAATACTGCCTTGTGGCATCATAGATTAGGACACACTTCATTGGACAAATTGAGATGTCTTACCAATGTAATACCTGATTTGAGCAGTGTGCATAACATGGAATGTACAATTTGCCCTTTGGCCAAATAGTCCAGACTTCCCTTTCACAAAAGAGATACTCATACTTATAATGTCTTTGATCTTATTCATTGTGATGTTTGGGGTCCATACAAGTATCCAACATATAATGGTTTCAAGTACTTCTTAACAATAGTGGATGATTTCTCTCGTAATACCTGGTGCTATTTGATGTCACATAAGAATGAGGTTTCTTCTATTATCCAAAATTTCCTTTCTCTTATCCAAAACCAGTTTAATACATCTATAAAAATCCTCAGATCTGATAATGGGACCGAATTTTTCAACAACTCTCTTACTTCTTTCCTCCAGCAACATGGCATAATTCATCAAAGCAGTTGCACCTATACTCCACAGCAAAATGCCATTGCTGAAAGAAAGCATAGGCATATACTTGACACTGCTCGCGCCATCAGATTCCATGCTTCACTTCCCATTCATTTTTGGGGAGATTGCATCCTCACTGCCACTTACCTCATCAATAGACTCCCATCTTCAGTTCTTCATAATAAATCTCCTCATGAGGTCCTCTTTAAGTCCATTCCCAAATACACTCATTTAAGAACATTCGGCTGCCTATGCTACGCCACTGTTACTTCACCAAATACCGATAAGTTTGCCTCTAGGGCCACAAGGTGCATTTTTATTGGTTACCCATACGCTCAAAAAGGGTACAAATTATATGACATCTCTTCTCATAAGGTTTTTGTCAGCCGCGATGTTAAGTTTTTTGAGAATACATTCCCCTTCGCATCTCAATCTTCTGCTTCAACTCCTTCTGTCCTACCTTATCCTTCTGATTTTTCCGAATTTCATGATCCTGATTGTGTGCCTCCACTGTTACAACCTCCCGTTGTACCTGCTGTTGATCCCACACCCACCAGAACCTCTACTAGGCCAAAAGTTCCTCCTAGATGGCAACAAGACTATATTTGCAATAACACTACTTCTTCTAATTGTCCTTACCCTCTTTCTAAATACATGTCTCTCACCTCTTCCTCTTCTTCTTACCAATCTTTTGCTCTTAATTCTTCTATACACACTGAGCCTTCAACTTACTCTGAAGCCTATAAAAATCCCAAATGGAGAGAGGCTATGGCAGTCGAAATTAAAGCACTAGAGGACAATCACACTTGGTTTGTCACTGAGTTGCCTTGTGGGAAGAGAGCTGTTGGGTGTAAATGGGTATACAAAGTCAAATTCAAGTCTGACGGCACGGTTGAACGGTATAAAGCGCGTTTGGTAGCTAAGGGTTACACTCAAACGGAGGGCATTGATTACCATGACACCTTTGCTCCAGTGGCTAAGATGACCACCGTTCGAACTCTATTGGCCGTGGCTGCTGCGAATGGCTGGATTTTGGCTCAACTTGACGTCAACAATGCCTTTTTACATGGTACTTTAACTGAAGAGGTTTATATGGCTCTTCCACCGGGCTTTACGATTCAGGGAGGATTTCAGAAACCTGTTTGTCGCCTTGTTAAATCTTTATACGGTCTTAAACAAGCATCGCGCCAATGGTTTGAAAAATTCTCTCATACCTTACTCGACCTTGGATTCCGGCAGTCGCAGTGTGATCATTCCTTATTCACTCGCACAAATGGCCCTGATTTCACTGCTTTACTAGTTTATGTGGATGATGTGGTACTAGCAGGTACGAGCAGCAGCATTATTGCTGATCTCAAAACTATTCTCGATCACAAGTTCAAGATAAAGGACCTTGGTGATCTCACATATTTTCTAGGTTTTGAGATCATCCGCAACACAGATGGTGTGTATCTAAATCAACGCAAATATGCCCAAGATATGCTCATTGATGCGGGTCTTTCAGGTGCTAAACCGAGTTCTATTCCGATGGATCAAAATCACAAATTGAATGACACCGATGGGGATGAGTTGTCGGATCCATCCTTGTATCGCCGTTTGGTTGGCCGAATGATTTATTTAACCATCTCTCGACCGGAGCTCTCTTATCCCGTCCATATATTGAGTCAATTTATGGCCAAGCCTCGTGTTCCTCACTTGCATATGGCGTACAAGGTTTTACGGTATGTTAAAGGCAGCTTGGGCCAAGGGCTGTTCTTTCCTACCAACCAATGTTTGACCCTAACCGCCTTTTGTGACGCGGATTGGGCTTCATGCCCGATGACTCGGCGATCCATCACAGGTTACTGCATAAAGCTCGGGGCTGCCCTCATATCCTGGAAAACTAAGAAGCAAAACACCGTTTCCCGGTCATCTGCCGAGTCCGAGTACCGTTCGATGGCTGCTGTGTGCTGTGAGATTTCATGGCTCCTCAATTTACTCCGGGATTTACAGGTGCATGGTTTGACTCCAGTCCCCCTTGCATGTGATAGCCAAGCGGCGTTACATATTGCTTCTAACCCCGTTTATCACGAACGAACCAAACACATCGAACTTGATTGTCATCTTGTTCGCGAGAAGCTGCATTCCGGTATGATTGCTCCGAATTATGTTCCCACCAAATCTCAACTTGCTGACCTTTTTACAAAATCGCTCAACAAGTCTCAGTTGTCGTTTCTTCTCGGCAAGTTGGGAATTTGCAATACATTGCAACTTCCAACTTGAGGGAGGATATTAGAACATGTAAATGTTCGGCGAGGGTGTTTTCGTCTTTTTACATGTAAAGATGGTTGTTGTAGTTAGTTAAAGTTAGTTAGACAAGTAGCTTGGGGAAGAAGCTAGTTTGCTTTATAAAGAAATGTACTGTACGTATTTTCATTCAAGAAATACAATTCAATCTTTTAGCTCCAAATACACTTCAATGGTGGTTTTCAAATTCTAACACACATGAATATATATTTTGTCAGATAAAACCATTTAGGACACTTTTATAATAATTACAGATTAACAGTTCAACTATTTTTATTCAACTCCTCTGAATGGATTAGGGCGCTCCACTTCTCAAAACTTAAGAACGAGAAAACCCCTAAATCCTTCTACTATTTTACCAATATGAAAAATAATTCTTCATATATTTCCTTGGAAAAGTTTCAACCAAATAAAGTAATATTTGGTTTGTTTCTGCCACCAATAACTAAATACACATTCAATTGGATTTTTATAATTTATGTTTATCATGCATAACAAATAAATAATTTACTATATCATGGAGTACGCATGAACTAGTAAAGAACTGGCGTGTATATATTTTTTCATAAAGAAAAAAAGTCTGATATGTATAATATTAAATCCTTAATTGACTTTGATATTGTATAAGTTTTAGAATAACACGTCTGCATTAGTAACATTGCACGGTTGAAACCCTATCTACTCCATTATAATTCGCCTGCATCAAAGTTGGGATACATTCAAGAAAAATAAAGTGTTCACAAAATAGTTGAAGAGTTTAAAAAGAAATATATCCATAGATTAATGCGACAACATTTACATGATTATACATACATATCAATATAATCCACTTTGCATTGCAAAGACGATTCACATACCCTAACTAAAAGAAGAGAAAAGAGAATTCATAAGGCATGATTACTTCTTTGAGGCTATGTTTTTGTTAGAAATTAGAAGTGGATATATTTGTGATTTAGTATGTAGGAGGTATTTCGTATAGTGAGTAGATGAAGATTGTTAGTGTATTGTAGTGTGTGTAGAATATAGAGAGTGATTTCGAGTGGAGTACGTATCTCCAAAATATTGTAGATTGTATTAGCTTAGCTTGAAATGTTGTTGTTGTGTTTTTTGTTGCAAATGGTTACAAATTAGCCCTATTTATAGGTGGTGAGTGATCTTTCTAGATCACTCAAATATCTAGATATTTCTACCAAAATATCTTAGAATAATATCTAGATATTTCTACGAAAATATCTTAGAATAATATCTAGATATTTTTACCAAAATATCTTAGTAATAGGAAGTTACATAGGAAGCCTCCTAAAATATTCTAGTCTAGATTTTTCATATGAAGCTTCTAGCTAATGATATTTCTAGAACACATTTACTAATATTACATTAGATATTTCTAGATTAGATATTTCTAGATAAATGCATCACATTTCGATACTCCTCCTTGATGCATTTATCGGTGACTCCGAGCATTTTTCGTAGAAATTGGAATCTATCTCTTGGTAGTGCCTTAGTGAAGATATCTGTGAGTTGTTCTTCTGTAGGACAATACTTCATCTCAATATATCCATTTTCTTGGACATCTCTCAAGAAATGATACTTGATATCGATTTGTTTAGTATGATTGTGCTGTACTGGATTTTTAGCCATTGCGATAGCTGACTTGTTATCATAGTAGATCTCTATCGCTGAGTCTTGTAGTTCATCCATGTCTTCAAATATTCTTTTGAGCCATATTCCTTGACATGTTGCTCCAGCTGCAACGTATTCAGCTTCTGCAGATGATAGTGCAACTGAGTTCTGCTTCTTTGATCCCCATGAGAAAATGCACGAACCGAATTTGAAGACATAGCCTGATGTACTTTTCATATCGTCTTGAGATCCAACCCAATCACTATCAGTATATCCAATGATCTTTGAGTCGGAGCTCGATTTGTACCATATGCCATAGTTAAGTGTTCCTTGCAGATATCTAAGGAGTCTCTTTGTTGTACCATAGTGTGATTCAGTTGGACTTTCCATGAATCTAGATAGCAGACTTGTGGCATACATAATGTCTGGCCTTGTTGCTGTCAAGTAAAGTAGACTCCCGATCAAACTTCGATAATTTGTAGCATTTGCGGGTTTTGTCCCGTCTTCTTTCTTTAACTTCTCGTTTGGAATCTGAGGAGTAACGACTGGCTTGCAATCATGCATCTTGAATTTTCTTAGCATATCTTCGGTATACTTTTTCTGTGATAGGAAGATACCTTCTTCTTCTTGACTTATCTCTATACCGAGGAAGTAGTATAATAATCCCAAGTCACTCATCTCAAAGGTGTTCTTCATGTTTCTCTTGAATTCGTCGATTAATTTTTCATTATTTCCCGTGACTATTAAGTCATCAACGTAGAGAGAAACAATAAGAATATCATTGTTACCTTGGGATTTGATATATAGTGTTGCCTCGTTTTTGCTCCTCCTGAATCCTTCACGAGTGAAGTACCCATCAATTTTACTATATCAGGCTCGTGGTGCTTGCTTGAGCCCGTAAAGTGCTTTCTTTCGTCGAAGGACTTTGCCTTCTTCTTTCATGAATCCTTCAGGTTGCTCCACGTAAACTTCTTCTTTTAAGTCTCCATTAAGAAAGGCTGACTTGACATCCAGTTGATAGATTCTCCATTTCTTCTGTGCTGCAAGAGCAATGAGTGCTCTAATTGTGTCCATCCGAGCAACTGGAGAGAACGTCTCTGTGTAGTCTATTCCTGGTACTTGAGCATATCCCTTTGCGACAAGTCTCGCCTTATGCTTTTGTATTGAACCATCAGGATTTAGCTTCGTTTTGAATACCCATTTAACTCCAATAACTTCCTTGTTACTTGGAGGATCCACCAACTCCCAAGTATTATTCTTTTCTATCATTTTTATCTCATCCTCCATTGCTTTAATCCACACCTTTTCTTTAGATGCTTCAGCATAGTTGTGTGGCTCCAAAGAACAGAAGTTGCATATTTCATAAATATTTGTAGATTCATATAAATCTGCTAGAGTTCTTACTCTTAGAGGTGGAGATTCTGGTGAGGAGTTGGATTCATCTGAAGTTTCATCTTGTGATGAGTATCTTGGCGTAGATGCGGGACTTTGTTCCTCTCGTTCTGGGATTACTTCTAGCCGTGTAATTGCTTTTCTCTTTTCTACACTTTCAGTCTCCCAGTTCCATGAAGCTTCTTCATCAAATTCCACATCTCGACTTGTTACCAGCTTCTTCGTCTCAAAATTGTAGATTTTATATCCTTTTGATTTAGAGTTATAGCCGAGGAAGATGCCTTTCTCCGTCTTGTTTTCTAATTTATGCCTTTTGACTGAGGGGACGTGTATATAGCAAATACTTCCAAATACCCTCAAGTGTTTGGCTGAAGGTTTTTGTCCCGACCAAGCCTCAATCGGTGTCTTGTCTAGAACTGCCTTAGTTGGACACCGGTTCAATAGATAGACTGAAGTATAGACTGCCTCTGCCCAAAATATTTTTGGCAAGTCTTTGTCCGCTAGCATCGATCTTGCCATTTCCATGACAGTCCTATTCTTTCTTTCAGACACTCCATTTTGTTGTGGAGTGTAGGCCACTGTTAGTTGGCGCTCGACGCCTTCATCTTCACAGAATTTATCAAACTCTTTTGAGTTATATTATGTGCCTCGGTCACTTCTCAACTTTTTAATTTTGTGACCACTTTGATTTTTCACAAAGTTCTTGAATCTTTTGAAGATTCCAAAAACTTCTGATTTTTCTTGAAAGAAATATACCCACGTCATTCTACTATAGTCATCAATAAAGAGTATGAAATACCTGTTTTGTTTAGTGAAGGCGTGCGCATTGGTCCACAAACATCTGTATGGACAAGTTCCAGTATCTTCTTTGCTCGCCATGTTTTTTCCGTTGGAAATGGTTGTCTATGTTGCTTTCCGGTCATGCATCCTTCACATACACGTTCTTTTTCCTTTAATAGAGGCAAATCTCTCATCATATTTTTCTGATGCAGTAGCCTCAAGGCATTTAGGTTAAAATGCCCAAATCTTCGATGCCATAAACTTGTATCGTCGAGTTGAGCCACCATTGCCTTTTGAGGATATTTCATTTGAATGGGAAAATTTCTGTTATTTACCATTTTTACTTCGGCAATTTCTTGATTCTTCTTCATATCGTAAATTCGGCAAGAGTTATTCTCAAAATATAGGGCATATCCGTTCTCCATCATTTGGCCAACACTTAGCAAATTATTTGCAAGTTGTGGTACAAGGAGAACATCTTTAATAAATCGCGTACCTTTCTTTGTTTCTATAGCGATGGTACCTTTTCCTTTTGTCTCCACCAGTTCTCCGTTGCCCATCTTGACTTTCGTTTTTATTGAAGAGTTTAGCTCTTGGAAGATATTCTCATTGGATGTCATATGATTGCTACATCCGCTGTCGATATACCATTCTTCTTCTTTTGCTTCCGTAGCCGAGTGATATGCATAGAATAGACATTCATTCTCCTTTTATTCTTCAGAATAGTTGGCTTGATGGTTTTTCTTGTTTCTGCAATTCTTTTCCACATGCCCGAACATTTTGCAAATTTGGCATTGTGATTTTCCTCGATGATAACAGTCCTTCTCCAAATGATTTGTATTCTTGCAAATGCCACATGGTGGAAAATTCCATTTGCTCTCCTTATTGATGAAGTTTCCTTGTTTATAATTTCCACCACTTCTTGACTTATTGCCTCTCACGTTTAGTTTGGACTGAAAAGCGCTCTCTAGTGAACTTTCGTGTCGCCTATTCAGTCATTGCTCATGTGCTTCAAGAGAACCCATCAGCTCCACGACGGACATTGTCGATAAATCCTTAGATTCTTCAATTGCTGCTACTATTGAATCATATTTCTCGATGAGGATGATTAAAACCTTCTGTATGATTCTCTCGTCGGAGATATTTTCTCCGTACGATCTCATTTGATTGACTATTTCCATTATCCTTGAGAAATAGTCTTTTGAAGCTTCAGAATCTTTCATTTTTAAATTTTTTAACTCTCTCCTTGTGACACCCTTACACGAAAAACAAATAAAATGATAATTATAATACACACCTCGCTTTTCAAAATCATCATACACATACATTACATCTATGTTACGCATCTAATCACAATGTTCACGCGGAAGCATTTAACAGTATTTGTTTCATAACCTTCATGCATTGCATAGGAGACAATATAAAAATGTCATGAAAATTTTTCTTTTTCAAATAACTAAACGAAGATACTATATGATATGCAAATGATGAGCCGAGGGAGAAGGACTTGAAACCAGCCAACCGACCTTGATCCATGCTTCAACCTTATGCACAAAGCTCTATGGGCCAACTTTATCTACAAGAACTAAAAGAAAAACATTGCGTTTGGTGAGTCGCAAACTCAGCAAGTATAATAAAGTAACGAGTTATTTAACATCATATAGGCACATAGGATCATCAAATAATCAACCTTTAAAGTCATAGAAGAATATCATCCAAAATTGTCTCACATTGAATTCATATTATTCGCAAATATAAAATGCTTGATTGTTATTTTCTTTTACTGTTAATGGCCTGCTATAACCAAGAGTAGTCGTGATCACGAAAATGGCCATGGCACTCTGTAATACATATAACACATGGGAGTTCAGTGAACTCGGGTGGCCGTACGGTACTCTGTGGTCCAATCATTTGGACAATCTGTAACACATGACTCAAGGTATATAACAGCCATAACAGTTCCTCTTATCTCTGATGAATGCATTTACATATTACATATCATATGTCTCATTTACATCATCAATTCCTTAACCACATTTCCACCATGGTAAGGATCATACCATTCACATGTACTACACAATGAGCTATATTCACCATATTCAATTTCATCACTTAAACATCACATAATCCACGTTATAGCACAATAGGCTAATCAATCAATACAATTCGGTGAATAAAGGATTCACTTAGGACCATCAATCAAACAAATATTATTCAAATAACAGTCACCAAATTATACTCACAATTATTGGATTCCCGATACGTCTTCGCCTAATTGACGTTTTCAGCTCCTCTATTGGAATCCCGCCCTATTAATCATATTGCAAATCATAACTATGCTTAATACAACACATAAAATGCAAATGAATGCATTAATACTTCATTTACAACATGTCCATAGGTTTACTCAGACTTACTTAGAAGTAACAACCCACGTTTAAGCTATACTTGAATGGTTTTACTAAATAAATTATAATAAATTCTAAACATATAATTTTTCTCTCAAATTATTACTCAATATAGTGAACACATCCTCCTCTAACATAATATAAAGGTTTCATATTACAACATATCATGGTAATTCATCTTTCAAGTATGCTGCACCTGGAAGACAATTTCAGCACGGGCAAGGTTGATTCAAACAATTTTATAAATTCCCTGTTCCTCAATAAATTCCCAAACTTTTAGTAAACCTTCCTAACATGTAAATAAGGATGTAGAAAATTTAACAGACCAAACTAAAATTCTTAGGTTTGCCAAAAGATCCTAAAACCGCATCTGTTTGTACTTCTATCGAACAAACTGGCAGTTTTACGCTACGATTTTTAGAAAATTTTACGTACCTCCAAATGTTACCAAATTTTACAGTGATATTACTAACACCCAAGGTTAATACAGAAAATTCGGCACAATAAATTTCGAAGGTTTAACTATGTAATTACAGACTTAAACTTGGAACGCAGATTCTGAATTTCTATAAACCAAGTGTTATAAAACTTAAGCTATCTAATACATATGTATATGTGTTGAATCACATCAATTTCAGATTTTATAGGTTCTACACTTCTAAAACCTTCAAACTATATATTAATTCCAAACACATAATTAAAACAAACAAAATAATCGGTAAAAATCTTACTCGTTACGAGAACGTCGATTTTCCTATTTTTCCTGGATTTTTCCTTCTCTTTTCTCTTTTCTATTCTCTCCTTTCTTCTTCTTTTATTTCTTACTGATTCTTTCTTTCTCTACCATTTTCCTTCATGTTTCACTCATATATATATATATATAGATAAAAGTGGGGACGGCAGGTGGCAAGCTTGAAGCAAAAGTGTGGGGACTAATGTGTATATATATATATATATCATAATTTGAATGTAATTCAGCCATTCAAACTTAGTGGCCAAGTTTGGTTGCAAAGTTTGATAATATATATTATTATATTAGTTGAATTATTTGCAGCTGCTAGCTTATTACGTGTTATACAACTATACGTTATATTTATACGTGTCCTGTATTTGAACTAATCGGGACATATAGGCAACACGTAAGTGACGCGTAGTGTGTAAAACATGTTTACCCAATAATTAACTGGGATATTTTATGTACCGTATTCAATCAAAACTCTAAAGTTAAGCATGCTCATACGAAGGTAATTAGGGGATGGGTGACCACCTGGGAAGCACGTCAATTATTTGTTTATTAATTAATTAAAAATAAATGATAGACGTCATGCTTGCTTAATCGAAACATCATGCTTGCTCAGCTAAATGCTAGCAAAAATAAGTCCATGTGTTTATTCTAATGTATGATTTAAGGAAATGTGAGGTTTCGGGTTGTGACAATTACCCCCTTGCTAAAAAAAATTCGTCCTCGAAATTTATACGTGTATTAAACTTAGATACTGTTCTCACATGTTGTTCTATCTCCCAAGTTGCGTCTTGTCTGGAATGGTTCTTCACTAACACCTTCAATGGAGATCTTTCATGCCAAATCGGAGAATCGCTCTTTGAAGACAGACGCATACAATTACTTTATCACCAACATCATATAAAACTCGTGCCGATATGGTACGTTCTGTAAGTGCAATTGACACTTCTGTCATCGAGAAATTTAAAAGTATAAGGAAGTGGGTACAGCATGTGTTGCAACTTTCGCACTTGTGAAGCTTTTGAGCATTCAAGCGGTTCTTTGGCAATGCCGCTACAACTTTTTTCTGTTGATCTTATCAATTTGTTTTCTACATAATGCATCAATGAAAGCTTGCATTACTTATCACTTCTATACTTGTTGAGTAGAATCTTCAGAAAGCTCTCTGCATTTGTTGTTTGATGTCCTAATTGATGATACTACACTTTTTTTTTCTAGTTAGTGTCCTTGAACTTTGATGTTCTTAGGCCTCCACAAAGATCCTACAACGAGGTCTTCTACACATTACATGTTAGAATAGTGCAACGATCGATGTTTCCATCAATGTCCTGTGTGTAGTTGTATAAACTTTTAACTTCATGAATATCAATTCAGACCATTCCATCACGCTTCCGCTGTGTTGCTCTGTAGATTTAGCTATGTCAAAGAAATATTCCAGATGGCATGACTTGATCAAGTATCTCTCAATTTATAATGCGTTAATCGAGATTTTAAAGTCACAAGATACAAGTATCCGAGGCTTAAAATTTGTTCACCAATCGACTATCGTGGAACAAAGGTAGTCGAAGTCAAAAAATATTAAGGTAGAATTTCTGAAAAATACGAAACAGATCTTGTCAATAGGGCAAGGAGAATGACGATACAATGAAAGATTTCACCAGGAAATGTTTAACATCGTGTGAGTTGTTCAAGTATATGTACCTCGAGTCAACGAATATAAGCTCAAAGATTTCAAGATCAAAAAAATTACATGTCAAATCAAATTCAAAAAAGAGATAATCGATTATGATTTAAACCTTATGAACAATAAATATAAGGTATTTAAGAAGATGAAATATCGGTATCATAATTTTTTTATCCAAATGAAAGAAAAATTGGATGTATAGAAGCTTCATAAGAATCAACTCGAAATGACAATCATTTCATGCTGAGTAATAGTTTGGGAATAGGAAGGAGCTTCAAAAATTGATAACTCAAGAAGAAAAATTGCTCCTATGAAAGGTATGATCAATTAGGGATCAGAATGTTGTGAGGAGAGTTCTGGTTAATTCAAATGAATCGAAACTTCAAAATAATAATAATTATCAGTAATAAAGAACTTAACTCGGTATGAATGATATAAGATCATACTCATTTCGACCCCCACAGGTTCTTAGGTATATAATACTTCTCGCTGATGTACATAGGCTTCGTTTCTTTATTCACTGGAATAACATTTCAGGTACATGTTGACTTCGTCCATATCTGGAGATCATCGACTTTAGTAGTTATTTCTAGGATGTGTTATTCTTCAAGTAATCATCTATGTAACTGGTGAAGTTCTAGCATCATATCATGTCTGGATGTTGATGAAGGGTTTAATATGTCGTATCCTTTGCATAACATGACGATTGGCAACAAGAAGTAAAACATGTACAACCTGTCCTCGCCTCCAGGCTCTTCCTTCATGAATTTCATTCTCGGTCAAATATTCAAGTGCATCCTTGCTTTCTCAGATAACGCGATTTTTTTTTCCATCACAGCGTAATTGTGGCTCTTACGTTGTAAAACTTAAGCACAAAGTTATCTTATGGAGTTATCGTACTGCAAGCTCTCTTATATTCAAAGCACGCACATTTTTATTCACCTTATGAATTGATTTCAACATAAATGAGTTACACGTATCAATTTTCATCAGACACACCTTGACGACTTTACGTAAGTTGTATCACTTTTCTCTTATTTAGAGATTCATCTAAGATGCCTTTTAATCATATTGAGGTGCTTAAGAACTTAAAAAGGCGAAAGAAAAAGGTCAGTGATAATATTTCGAGAAACAAGTGTAATACAATTTGCTAGGTGGATCATCAAGGAGGAATAAATGGAAATAAGAATTTTCAATTAAGAAAGAATTAATAGGATTTTCAGAGATTGAGAATCATAAAATTTTTAATTCAATGGTGATTAGTCTCAAATTAAGAAGGCGCTTAAAAGGTCAATTATACCAAGAAGTAAACAAGTTTGATGAAAGATACAATGGAATAGTTGCTTCAAAGGTTAACAAGTGATGTTTCCATGTACCTCAAATGAGGAAATACTTTCAAGAGTATCAAGTATCAATAACAAGGATTTGACTTAGTTTAATGAGTTTAATAGCTCACTCACTTTAACTCGTATTTATTATTCATCTAATAAATTTTTCAAACCCAAACGCCACCAAAAACGGCAACTTGTCCCCCTTCATTTCACACTTCTCTTCAATAGCTAATCTTGTTTTCTAACTCGATCCATCTTAGAAAAACTCAACTCTTAGGTTCGATCAAATATGACCACAAATCACATTCCATAGGTCTTTCCATAGTATAGCTCGAGTACCTACCCCAAAATCACATCAAGTAACATAGCATGCTATTCAGTACTCTCAATCAACAAATTACACTATCGATACCCAATGTTGACAATAACAACACTACCCACTGGTATTCAAACATGTAAATCATAACCTCGAGCTCTTGCTTATCCAAAATACAATGCAAAAGATAATGATACAGGTGATTGTAGCTCTTTGACAAAAATGAGACTCTAGGTCGGTTGATCCTTCCCCTCCATGAACACTATGCTCACCATTTATTACACATGCATGTCATGTGTCTACAGAATCCCAACCCGGGCTCTGATACCACTAAAATGTGACACCCTTACACGAAAAACAAATAAAATGATAATTATAATACACACCTCGCTTTTCAAAATCATCATACACATACTTTACATCTATGTTACGCATCTAATCACAATGTTCACGCGGAAGCATTTAACAGTATTTGTTTCATAACCTTCATGCATTGCATAGGAGACAATATAAAAATGTCATGAAAATTTTTCTTTTTCAAATAACTAAAAGAAGATACTATATGATATGCAAATGATGAGCCAAGGGAGAAGGACTTGAAACCAGCCAACCGACCTTGATCCATACTTCAACCTTATGCACAAAGCTCTATGGGCCAACTTTATCTACAAGAACTAAAAGAAAAACATTGCGTTTGGTGAGTCGCAAACTCAGCAAGTATAATAAAGTAACGAGTTATTTAACATCATATAGGCACATAGGATCATCAAATAATCAACCTTTAAAGTCATAGAAGAATATCATCCAAAATTGTCTCACATTGAATTCATATTATTCGCAAATATAAAATGCACGTGATTGTCATTTTCTTTTACTGTTAATGGCCTGCTATAATCAAGAGTAGTCGTGATCACGAAAATGGCCATGGCACTCTATAATACATATAACACATGGGAGTTCAGTGAACTCGGGTGGCCGTACGGTACTCTGTGGTCCAATCATTTGGATAATCTGTAACACATGACTCAAGGTATATAACAGCCATAACAGTTCCTCTTATCTCTCATGAATGCATTTACATATTACATATCATGTGTCTCATTTCCATCATCAATTCCTTAACCACATTTCCACCATGGTAAGGATCATACCATTCACATGTACTACACAATGAGCTATATTCACCATATTAAATTTCATCACTTAAACATCACATAATCCACGTTATAGCACAATAGGCTATTCAATCAATACAATTCGGCAAATAAAGGATTCACTTAGGACCATCAATCAAACAAATATCATTCAAATAACAGTCACCAAATTATACTCACAAGTATTGTATTCCCGATATGTCTTCGCCTAATTGACGTTTTCAGCTCCTCTATTGGAATCCCGCCCTATTAATCATATTGCAAATCATAACTATGCTTTATACAACACATAAAATGCAAATGAATGCATTAATACTTCATTTACAACATGTCGATAGGCTTACTCAGACTTACTTAGAAGTAACATCCCACGTTTAAGCTATACTTGAACGGTTTTACTAAATAAATTATAATAAATTCTAAACATATAATTTTTCTCTCAAATTATTACTCAATATAGTGAACACATCCTCCTCTAACATAATATAAAGGTTTCATATTACAACATATCATGGTAATTCATCTTTCAAGTATGTTGCACCTGGAAGACAATTTCAGCACGGGCAAGGTTGATTCAAACAATTTTATAAATTCCCCTGTTCCTCAATAAATTCCCAAACTTTTAGTAAACCTTCCTAACATGTAAATAAGGATGTAGAAAATTTAACAGACCAAACTAAAATACTTAGGTTTGCCAAAAGATCCTAAAACCGCATCTGTTTGTACTTTTATCGAACAAACTGGCAGTTTTACGCTACGATTTTTAGAAAATTTTACGTACCTCCAAATGTTACCAAATTTTACAGTAATATTACTAACACCCAAGGTTAATACAGAAAATTCGGCACAATAAATTTCGAAGGTTTAACTATGTAATTACAGACTTAAACTGGGAACGCAGATTCTGAATTTCTATAAACCAAGTGTTATAAAACTTAAGCTATCTAATACATATGTATATGTGTTGAATCACATCAATTTCAGATTTTATAGGTTCTACACTTCTAAAACTTTCAAACTATATATTAATTCCAAACTCATAATTAAAACAAACAAAATAATCGGTAAAAATCTTACTCGTTACGAGAACGTCGATTTTCCTATTTTTCCTGGATTTTTCCTTCTCTTTTCTCTTTTCTATTCTCTCCTTTCTTCTTCTTTTATTTCTTACTGATTCTTTCTGTCTCTACCATTTTCTTTCATGTTTCACTCATATATATATATATATAGATAAAAGTGGGGACGGCAGGTGGCAAGCTTGAAGCAAAAGTGTGGTGACTAATGTGTATATATATATATATATCATAATTTGAATGTAATTCAGCCATTCAAACTTAGTGGCCAAGTTTGGTTGCAAAGTTTGATAATATATATTATTATATTAGTTGAATTATTTGCAGCTGCTAGCTTATTACGTGTTATACATCTATACGTTATATTAATGCGTGTCCTGTATTTGAACTAATCGGGACATATAGGCAACACGTAAGTGACGCGTAGTGTGTAAAACATGTTTACCCAATAATTAACTGAGATATTTTATGTACCGTATTCAATCAAAACTCTAAAGTTAAGCATGCTCATACGAAGGTAATTAGGGGATGGGTGACCACCTGGGAAGCACGTCAATTATTTGTTTATTAATTAATTAAAAATAAATGCTAGACGTCATGCTTGCTTAATCGAAACATCATGCTTGCTCAGCTAAATGCTAGCAAAAGTAAGTCCATGTGTTTATTCTAATGTATGATTTAAGGAAATGTGAGGTTTCGGGTTGTGACACTCCTTAAACTTTGTAGTTTAATGGTTCTAACTTTAACATTTCCTTGAAACTCCTCCTTAAGGATATTTCAAGCTTCTTTGGCAGTAGTAGCATGAATAATTCTTGACATAATATTATCACTAACGGATTGTTGAAGAAGATAAAGAGCTTTAGCATCTTGTTGCTCTAATTTCTTACGTACATCGGTTGAAGTTTTCTTGTCACCTTCTTCCAGCATAGTGATTCCTTCTTCAACAATATCCCAAAGATTATGAGATTTACGACAAGTCTTCATTCGGACACTCCAATAGTCGTAGTTGCTCCCATTGAATATTGGAGTTGATTCGTAGACATGTGAAGATGCCATAACGCCCAAACTTGATCGAACAAGCTCTGGTACCACTTGTTAGAAATTAGAAGTGGATATATTTGTGATTTAGTATGTAGGAGGTATTTTGTATAGTGAGTAGATGAAGATTGTTAGTGTATTGTAGTATGTGTAGAATATAGTGAGTAATTTAGAGTGGAGTACGTATCTCCAAAATATTGTAGATTGTATTAGCTTAGCTTGAAATGTTGTTGTTGTGTTTTTTGTTGCAAATGGTTACAAATGAGCCTTATTTATAGGTGGTAAGTGATCTTTCTAGATAACTCAAATATCTAGATATTTTTACCAAAATATCTCAGAATAATATCTAGATATTTTTACCAAAATATCTTAGAATAATATCTAGATATTTCTACCAAAATATCTTAGTAATAGGAAGTTACATAGGAAGCTTCCTAAAATATCCTAGTCTAGATTTTTATATGAAGCTTCTAGCTAATGATATTTCTAGAACATATTTACTAATATTACATTAGATATTTCTAGATTAGATATTTCTAGATAAATGCATCACATTTCAATAGTTTTTTACACGATTAAGAAAATCGTCAACCGAACATGGCAGCATTAGGGGCCCTGAAGTTTGATAGCCATAAATTTCACAAGCTTTTTCAAGAAGCCTCTGAAATATGGGATTGTATAGGTTACTGTTAGATAATATTTAGATTAGTTTAGATTATATCGTATCATATCGTATCTTTTATAATCTTGTAGTTATTTAGTTTTATTTTATTTCCATGTTTATAGGTAGATTACGATTTCATTAGATTCTATTGTAACTCTATTTATACCCTTCTTTTATTAATAATATAATTCACGGGGTTTCATATTATTCAACATGGTATCAGAGCCATGGCTTCTAGCCTTGGTCTCTTGATCTTTTGCTTCCGCTATTTTCAAGTCGCCGACCCCGTCCGGCGCACCTTATTCAGTTTAGTTTTATTTTTTTATTTTTTATTTTATGTTATCATCGCTCACCCTTGTCAAAAGAAGGAGTTAGAGTTTTTGCAACCGCACCATCTATGTGTCGCTGGTTATTAGTTTTTATTTTTATGTTACAACTGCTCACCCTTGGAAATAAGGCGTTTGAGTCATTGCTGCACCATGTCCTCATCATACGAGGACTTAGAATCATTGCTTTTTTTTTATGTTATAACTGCTCACTCTTGGAAATAAGGAGTTAGAGCTATTGCCGCCACCTTTCAAGGTTATCGCCGGCTTTTTATCTTTTTGGATTTGGATCCAGTTTCAACGTTCAAGATCCCACGTTTCAACTGCGGGGAAGTGTTAGATAATATTTAGATTAGTTTAGATTATATCATATCATATCATATTGTATCTTTTATAATCTTGTAGTTATTTAATTTTATCTTATTTCCATGTTTGTAGGTAGATTACGATTTCATTAGATTCTATTGTAACACTATTTATACCCTTATTTTATCAATAATATAATTCACGGGGTTTCATATTATTCAACATGGCTTCTAGCCTTGGTCTCTCGATCTTTCGCTTCTGTTGCCGCCATCAAGTCGTCGACCCCGTCCGACGCACCTATCTTTTTCTTTTCTTTTCTAATATACATTATCTTGTATTTTGCTTCCGCTATTTTTAAGTCGCCGACCCCGTCCGGCGCACCTTATTTTAGTTTAGTTTTATTTTTTATGTTATCATCGCTCACCCTTGACAAATAAGGAGTTTGAGTTATTGTTGCCGCACCATCTAGGTGTCACCGGCTTTTAGATTTTAGTTTTTATGTTACGAGCGCTCGCCCTTGAAAATAAGGAGTTTGAGCCTTATCGCAGTCTGTCCTCATCATACGAGGACTTAGAATCATTGGTTTTTTTTTATGTTACAACCGCTTACTCTTGGAAATAAGGAGTTAGAGTCATTGCCGCCGCCTTTCAAGGTTATCGCCGGCTTTTATCGTTTTGGATTTGGATCCAGTTTCAACGTTCAAGATCCCACGTTTCAACTGCGGGGAAGTGTTAGATAATATTTAGATTAGTTTAGATTATATCGTATCATATCGTATCTTTTATAATCTTGTAGTTATTTAGTTTTATTTTATTTCCATGTTTATAGGTAGATTACGATTTCATTAGATTCTATTGTAACTCTATTTATACCCTTCTTTTATTAATAATATAATTCACGGGGTTTCATATTATTCAACAGTTACCTATAATAGGTATGAAATTGAGATGGAAAATTTCTGTGAATCATCATCATAATTTGTTAATCCCACTTGCACTGTCACCCATCCTTTCTTTAGCTTCATTTTCAGAGCTGAAGAAAAAACTTCTGTAAAATTGTGAGATGTTTGCGTCTGAGTTTTCTCTCTAATACTGTATATTTTTACAAGTATGACTCTAGAAGTGGGGATTATATATATATTGGTATATAAATGTGACAAAGATTTAATTACTTTGTAGGTGGAATATAGAGCTAAATACATTCAACATCGTACAATGCATTTGCTGTTAATTAACGATGCACTCTAAGCTTTTTGCTTTGTCTTTTACTCACTTTGTAATAATCAAAAACTAAATAAGTGCTACCTGAGAGAGAAAAATCTAACTTTGTTCGTGAGAACGATGTATTCACTCAAGTCAAAGGTATCACAAATCAAAACGATATCTATGTATACATATACATTAATTCTTAATTAAATATTAATTCTATAGTCTAGTGACTAATATTAATTTTCTGTCCATTGTTAATAGTACACAATGAAGAAATCAGTGTCTGCTACCAATAATTAATTCTTGGAAATTATGGATAATTTCTCATAATAAGGAGAAAAAAAATAACATTGACAATATATTACTTAACAAATGTTCAAATTCTCAAAGTTATTGTGTATCAAGCGATAAAAAAAGTTATTTTCACAAATCCCTAATGGACAAACTGTGTATACGTTGTTATTGTAATTCATATCTAGTGATGCGTGTAAAATAACCAGATGTACATGACCAAATAATATATAAGTTCGTACACACATAATAAGCTTGATTACGATCCAATCGAAATTAGGGATCCACAATTTCTCAAGAGGTTAAAATTTAAAAAGAAAATGATAGTAATCTCTACAGTTTGTTTTAATAAATTTTATTCTAGCATATATATCTTTATCCCAAGCGAATGTCCAAATATAAATTAGGAATGTCGCCCGCAATTCTGAAGTTGCTAAAGAAATGGAAAATGCAGCCCATAAAATAATAAGATGAGCAAATAAAACATCAATTCTTGTAAATATATGTATTTATATATATATTCCATGTATAATATAAAACAATCTTCTAGATTTCTATTATTCGCAACTCTAATTTTGTAACTGTGTGATTTCTTTTTTTAGATGAAAGTGTGGTTTCATATACTATTGTGTATTTCTATGCATTGAAAATCGTAATTAGATAAACTATGATTTAAAATGATATATTTGAAAAATAAGTAAGCTCTGTGTTTTCAAAAGTATAATATTCTTGGCTTAAATTAATTGACATTTCAAGTAAATAAATTTGGTGTATTTAATTATGCAATCACAATTTCAAGTGAATGAAAAATTAATTAACAAAATATGTCAGTTAAAATGTGATTCATGATTTCAATTAATAGAGTGATATAAACATAAGCGATTAAAAAGACTACAAGCATATAATCTACCGCCCAAATGAATCATATTGGGAGTATATCATACAGTTTCGAATTAAAAAGTAACTGGTAATTAACTGTCATTTCACTCTCATATTACATACTCATAAACACCATTCATTTCCCTCCTAAGGTTTCCGAACATTATATACATACATATAGACAGATGGATAGATAATATTTATTTAGCATATTATAAATTTGTAATATAGATAAGCACACATTTCTTAGGTGATTATAAGAATATTTGCTCAATTTTATCATTCTAAGGGTTGTACAACTTCAAGAGTTTGACGAAGTCATTTGTTGTAATTTCTTATTGTTTCTACCGTATTGAATCTCTTAGTATCTTTGACAACTGCTATGTTTTGGCGTCTTCTGGTCTATATTTCCTGAGGATTGTACAGAAATGACAAATCTTTGAAATACAAAGCTTTGTACCCACTTAACAATTAATCCTTTACAAATATATATAAGTTTGAAACTTACTAAATTCGTCTTGTTTAAGTAAAAGGAGAAAGAGTTTTATATGAGTGAGTTTGGAATCATTCTCTTAATATTATGATATTGTTTTACACACTTCCAATCTCCAGTGAGAAATGTCATTTGATAAGTATACATTTTAATTTCCTTGGAACAATACATATTTTGACTATCGAGATAAGATCATCTTATGACATAATCAGATAAAGTGACACAAAACAACCCAAGACATCGTCTCAATTGTTTCTTAAACATTTAAAAATACATATAATTCTAATCATCACATTTTCTGAATTATTTTTTTATCTTGGCTGTTATCACAATTTAAGTAAGAGAAAATTTTCATTCATAGAATTTAACTAACAAGTTTATACTCTTCCTTAATTTGTCATCGAATAAATTTTTTTAAAATAAATGATTATCTCCTTCATATCGATAAAGAAATTTTATTTCTTCACTCATCGACTCTATGATCAATACTAATAGTCCAAAATAACATTCAAAATTGAAGACGTAACCCTATAACTATGTGAGACAACTATGATAAGAATCCTAAATCCATAGACAGACCAAAGAGGAAAGGGAAAGCATCTCAAAGATTTTTGCATCTGCAAGGTAATTTATACAACCAAAGCACTATTCAGACCTTACTTCATAACCAGGCCTCATGTTGTTATTTATAAAGGTGTGACAAAATAGAATAAATTCGTCTTCGAATCATAACCATTATGATTATCATATCTATAACAAAAATAAACGAAAAGAGAACTTGAAATCACCACAACAAAGTTTTTAATACTAAGCCCAACAAGCAATCCACTTTGTAAATCCTGTCGCGAACGGATTGTTGGAAAATATTTGTGAGAGCACTTCGGGATTAGTGTCTTTAGAATGTGTATAGTCGAAACAAGAGTTCTACTCTTTGTCTTTGAAACAAAATTGCCGTGCTCTCGGTGCTTACGGGTTGACGGCAATCGTTTCCCAAGATTCAATGACTAATGTTTCGAAATAGTAGCACTACAAATTTCGAAACTCGGTGAACAAAAATTTGTTTTGAACCCTCAAGTTTTATAAGAATGCAGTAGAATTTTAATACAGAAAAGAGATAAGAGAATTGTGAATGGAATGATGAATTCGGATTTATGGGGACCTATTTATAGAAAACGAAAAGATGTGACTTGCTAAACACATCTTTTCATTTCAACCCCAAAGACACCTTTACGGACAAAAAGTCACCCGTTCAAGTTTGAGACTATATCATTCGGTCCCAAAAGGTGCAACGGGTGTATGCAGACCGAGTGCACCGTTTCGCATGTGATCTTGGCCACAAATCGCACTTCAACGGTAATCACACGCGTCTGTTCGCGTTTGAACTTCATCCAACGGTTAAAAATTAATTGGGAATTAAAATTAAAATTAAAATATTTTATTTTAATTAATATTCAAATAAATTTTCTCCAAAAATATAAATTGAACTTCATCCAGACGGCGGCGACGCATGCATGTGTATGTGCGCGCGAGGCAACATGGGCCATGGCTAAGTGTTCCCTTCCGGTCAAAATCTATTATAGAGGCCCAAACCACTATCTCAACATTGAGCCAAATAAGCTCTTTTCTTTTTGGTTTATCTTCCAATGTGGGATAGCTCATTTTAGCTATTCCATCCCCAATTAATTCTATTTGAGTAGGTAACTTTGGACATTAATTTCTCATTCATCCCTAATTGGATTTGAGAATATAAATATACCAAATTAATCTACACAAGATGTAGATTAATATTATCCAAAGATATTCTAATTTCTACAAATGGAACTTACCCAAATCATTGGATAGAGTTATATGAAAATACATAATCCAAATTCCAAAACGGATGATACTATGTTGTTAAATTTGACGAAAACATGATGAACAATATTTGTTGATTGTTGTGGTTGATTCTATATCTTCCTTACTATGTTATCTCCATTCAAAGATTTATTTTAATGTCCACATTTAGCATTGATTTTTGAAAAATATCAATTTGAAAAACTGTCTGGCAAAGATAACTACGATTTGGAAAGAAATATATCTACATTTAATAATGCAACATTTACAATTTTTATTCCCATTTTTATCATTCTAAGGTCTCCCCGACATGCCTTCATAGCATCAATGTTAGAACATAAGTTTTGCAATGTTCGAACATCCTGGAGAATATGGTCCCTTTTTTTGGCTGGAATTGAACGTTCGGACGAGTACCGCTTTGATGTTCGAATGTAAGCCTGTCAACGGGCGGGTATTACCCATACCTGCCCCGGACCTGCATATTACCCGTTCACGTTTTATGTCGCTCAACCCGAACCCGACCCGGTCGTTTACCCGATGGGTCTGGCCAGGTATTGACAGGGTGGAAATGATACACCGGGTCGGGTCAACCAATAATTTTTTCTTGGCTTTTAATGAAGTAATATAATGTGAGTTTATGTTTATGTCCTTACATCATTTAAGTTCGATCTAATGTTTAATTTCATTTAATTTTTTCTTTGTATTTTACTAAATTCACTTCACAAATAATACAAATCACACTTTGTATTTGTAGCATTCTCATATATTTAATTAAAAAATTTATAACTGGTCACAAAATCATAAATAAACTTTGGTATCTTGATATATAGACACACATTCATTATAACTCAAATATAAAAAGCTCAATAAATATTTCTCCAATACTATCTCCAAAAACCCTAACTTTATATATATACAAAAAAATCAAAAAATATGTAAAGCATAAAAATATTGATAGGGATATGTAATTATTTTTGAAAAGAGCACAACAAATCAGAAAATATAAAAAGCACATTAAAAAGTTACAAACTCTAACTTGGCATGTGAATGAATGGGGGGAATTATAGATTTGAATAGCTAGCTTTGGACATTAATTTATCATTCATCCCTAATTAGATTTGAAAATATAAATATATAAAATTAATCTACACAAGATGTAGATTAATATTATCCAAAGATATTACCATTTCTACAATTGGAACTTACCCAAATCATTGGATAATCCAAATTCCAACAATCCCCCACATGAATGAAAATTATGCAAAGCTTTTATGCAAATGTTTAAGAGAGTTCAAGCGATAAGCAATTGCATCGGGAGAGGTAGTTTTTGGCTTTGAACCTTCCATAATGTAGTATCATCGGATTTACTTGCTGGGTAGTGAACGATGTCTTGAAATGATCAGCGTTTTGTGTAAAACAAGACAATGATACACACCCAATAACTTCTCTAACAAGTTTTAGTTCTCACTGTTGTGTCCGTATTGTCCGTGGACCATCTTGGAGTCATAAGTGTTTACTTTTTGAAGCGGCCTCCACTTCACACTTATATAGGTGATCTCCTATTGATAGTACACTGCCTTACTCCACTTTATTACGTCTCACCATTCTTGAAACAGTATAGGAATCATTAAAAGCTTCTTCAGCTTAATCTCACCTATGCTCTGCAGGATTTTTTGTTCGCACTTGTCTATCATAGGATTGGGTTTGATATTTATCTCCTTCAAGTGCCACACTGAATCTAACATAATTTTTTCCCCTTTAAACCTAGACATTGGGATCTCCACTCAACAAGGTAGGGTTACCTTTATGTTGATCCTTAAGTTGTAGGATTTAATCCCATTCCCCTTGATAGGTAGTATACTTGATCTCTATGCAAAGCCTTTGTTAACGGATCCGCGATAATATTACTAGAGATCAACTGCTGAATGGTATTATGTCTTCGACGTATGTGTCGTGACTTACTATTGTGCATGCAACTTTGTGCTCTCCGAATTGCCGATTGACTATCGCAATGTGTTAGTATGGGAGGCACATGTTTCAGCCAGCAAGGAATATCTTCTATAAAATTACAAAGTCACTCAACTTCTTCACTAGCTTTATCTAAAGCTATAAACTCTGATTCCATTTTGGACCGAGCTATACATGTTTTCTTAGAAGATTTCCATGACACTGCTCCACCACCTATTGTAAAAATATATCTACTAGTGGATTTGGAGTCTTTCGTATCAAATATCCAATTAGCATCACTGTAACCAGCTGGATATCTCTTATAATGTAATCCATAGTTCCAAGTATAGGGTAAATTGCTTTTTTCGTCCCACAATTGACATTATTATCAATTTTGGTACCGCGCTTGTTGGTTTTCTCACTCTCAGTCCCATATATCGTCAAAATTCTCACATTTGGTCGACCAAATTCCGTCAGCGAATTGACGGAGCTCACAATTGGACGAAAATTAGCGGGAATATTGATTTAATTTTGACCCTAAATCATTTGGAGGGAAAATTAACCTAATTTCTTCCAATTTCTTCCCCATTTCTTCATTACATGGCATGACATCCTTCTCACAAGTTTTTTAAACTGCTTTGCCGGATAAATGTGTTTGACGAGCTAGATCAACTCCTTCCCCAAGATTGTTTAAGCGCCCACTTATCAACAGGGCTGCTGCATTTAACACCTGATGAATCAATAATCCAATTTATCAGTCAGACATTGCTGAAGAATGATAAGAAAATTACCAAGGCATCGGCAATGGACCCCTTTTCTCCTGTTAGTACTCGTTTTGAATTAATTTCATTCATGGTGGGTATTGTTGGAAATCTTGATTGAGTAAATTGTGTTTTAGCACGATTTATGTAAAGATTTAAGTGACTTTCGTATGTCGAAAGTGAAATGTCTTTGGCTCTAATTATTCTACGTCTCGAGTAGATAAAGTTAGAGTATTTAATTACTCAAATCCGATTTCAGGTGAATGAGAAATTAATTAACAAAGTGAATCACTTAAAACGTTATTCATAGTTGGAATTGATTTTTCGATATGAACATAAGTAATTAAATGATCAACAAATCATACAATCGACGGCCGCGATTGTATGAAAGAAAGTTCATTTAGTTTGAGGACTAAAATGTTCAAGTCGAAAAATTGAGGGACCAATTTGAAAGGACGTTCGAGATTGAAAAGTTTTGGGGTCAAAACATAATTTATAAATGTTTTGATTGTGTGCAACTTTTGGAGGTTTGATGGAGGGGTGCTTGTCTAAAGGACATGACTCTCCTACAATTTATGAAAAGTTGTAACTTTTGTCTAAAGGACATAACTCTCCTACGATTTATGGAAAGTTGCAACTCTTGACCCAAAACTCTTCATTATCTATAAATAGACCCTCCATTTGTGAAATTAAATCACACACCATAAATCATTTTCTCTTCTCTCCTTTTCTCCTAAATACTAATATGAGTATTTTGAGAATTCTTTGCTTATTAAATGTCTAGAGATGCATTTAATTCATACGAGTCCATAGAGAGAGTTTGGAACAATATTTTGTTCGCTAGACTCGGGAATTTGTAGTGGTACTATTGCCGAGACGCCGTCGTTGTATCTTGGGAGACAATTGCCGTATTCCGTAACCACCAAGAGCGGGGCAATATTGTCTTAAGGAGAGCGAGTAATATAAACTCGTGCCTCGACATTTTGCACATGGTTTTGTCAAATTTTTCATGCCATTGTTTTGGTGCTTGTTTAAGTCCATACAATAACTTAACAAGTTTGCACACTTTTCCTTCATTTTCAGGAGCTACAAACCCTTCGGGTTGCTCCATATATATTTCTTCATCTAATTCACCATTTAGAAAGGCTATTTTAACATCCCTTTGATGTATTTGGTGGGTGTCGAATCCAACAAAAATAAAAACCTACTTTAAAAAGATTTGTAATCAGCGATAAGTAGTGTCAATCCACAGGGAATGGTGTAAAATTCAATTCCTAAATTACTAATATCGATAAAAAAAGGGGGGATTTGAGATTTTTAACTAAATTGAATTTAACAGGCGAAATTAAAAATGCAATTAGAACGTAAATTCAAAAGAACACAAATAAAGCAAAATTCGGATTTAATATGATGAGGGATTCTAGTCTTCGAATTTTCTCGCTATTGATTCAATTAATTCGATCACAGATGCAAAGATAATTCAATGTTTTATAGATAAATTGGCTATAGTTATTAACAAGCTCTAATAACCTAGTCTTGCCTTAAGTCTTCGGAAACCAAAACAAGCTCTTTGACTACTTCTCTTACCAATTAGACAACCCTAAACAAGCTCTTAGGACTTAGCCTATCGATAGCATGCACGTATTAGAAAGACACCAATTCTAGCCAACAAACACATAAGCTCGGTTTATTTAGACCAGATTACTAATTCTCATAACGACTAATCGAAAATGATTAAATAATCAACGTCGCTAACTGCTATAAAATTAGGGTTAGCCAGTCACAGAGTTACCCCTAAATAGCCAAATACGATTCCAAAGATTAAATAACTGATCAGGTTATCTAACCTATTGAAACATATTGTCAACAGAGCTCAGAGAAAAAGTAAATACCTAAAAATAGAGAAATTACGGCACAATTCGATCTCACGAAATTAAAGAATCAAATCTTGATAAATCCTCGACTAGAAGTTTGAGTTTAGCAACTCATAATCGAACGTATGCAAAAATATTAAAAATCGAGAGCTGGAATTCTAAAGGGAAAAACGATGCTTGAATTAAAAAATAATCAAAGGTGTCTTGTGGAATAAAATTCCACATATTTATAATAGTAGAATCCTAATCTAAAAGGTAACTAACCAAGATTAGGATCCTAACAAACTTAACAAAATAAAATCTTGCAAAATCTAGAAATAAGGAAATAAAATCCTAACAACTAAAAGGGAATAAATCCCAACAAAGTGTCTCAACAGTAATAAAATGGATATAGAATCCGGATTTGACAGCTGGGAATAATAACTGAATCTTGAACTGAAAGTTTCCCGCTTTTTCAAAAATTCCGTTTCAGGGCAGAAGCGTTTTGGGATTTAAGCGTGGGCACGCTTTACTCTTTGAAGTCTTCTGCTGCCCTTTTTTGTGTCAACTCTTTTCTTCGCCATTTTTCCTCTTTTTTATTTCATTTGGTTCTTTCTCCTTTTAATCTTCTAAAATCCAATTGATAACCTAAAATCATAAAATAAGAGGAGTAAACATAACAAACAACCCAAATATAAACATGTAAAATATGCACAAAACACGACTTAATAGTATTTCGAGATTGTGCAATGCAGCGATTGCAATCGATACTCTAATGAAGGTTATCTTTGTCACAGGTGAATAAGTATCGAAAAAATCAAGGCCTTCGGTTTATTTGAAACCTTTTACAACCAAACGAGCCTTGTATTTGTCAATAAAACTATTAGCTTTATATTTCCTTTTCAGGATCCATTTGCAACCCAATGGTTTGCTTCCTTTAGGAAGATCAACTAATTCTCAAGTGTTATTAGGCATAATGGATTCTATTTCACTGTTTATAACCTCTTTCCAGAGCGGCGCGTCTGGACTGGACAATGCTTCTTTAATTGTCCTAAGCTCATTATCTAGCATAAAAGTTAGAAATTCAGGATCAAAATATTTTGCAAATTTTGTCCTCTTACTATGTTGTTGTGGTTCTTCGTCATCTTGATGTGAATCACTTATAGTTTCATAAGCTCTTTTATTTGAGCTTGCTACTTTCCTATCCTTACAAGGAACGATTTTCTCGAAAAATACTGTATTTTTTGATTCTATGATAGTATTTTCATGTATATCCGAAATGTCAGATTTATGTACAAGAAATCTATAAGCACTACTGTTATGTGCATATCCTATAAATATGCAATCAATAGTTTTAGGCCCAATTTTGACGTGCTTATGTTGAGGTACTTTAACCTTTGCTAAACACCCCCAGACTTTAAGATAATTATAGTTAGGCTTATGACCTTTCCATAATTCATACGGAATTTCACTCCTAGTTTTATGAGGAATTTTATTTAGAATGAAGTTAGCCGAAAGAATTGCTTCCCCCGTATATTTTGGGGTAAGCCCGAGCTAATCAACATAGCATTCATCATCTCTTTTAAAGTACGATTTTTACGTTCAACAATGCCATTTGATTGAGGAGAGTATGGTGCGGTAGTTTGATGTATAATGCCAAATTCTTGACAGAATTCATCAAATGGTGTTCCATATTCACCACCTCGATCACTTTAAATACTTTTTATTCGACTGTTAAGTTGATTTTGAACTTCATTCTTGTAGTGTTTAAACACTGCAATGGCCTTGTCTTTGCTTTTTAGCAAATATTCATAATAGTAGCGTGTGCAGTCATCAATGAAAGTAATGAAATACTTTTTACCACCTTTAGTTTACACAAATTTTAGATCACATATGTCGGTGTGAATATGTTCTAGAGATTCGGTATTTCTTTCCACCAAGTGGAATGATGTTTTAACTAATTTAGCTTCCACACAAATTTCACATTTTTCATGTGCATCATCTTTAAAAGATGGTAATAATTCCAAACTCACAAGTTTATGCAAAATATTAAAATTCACATGTCCTAATCTAACATGCCATAAATTTGAATACTCAAGCAAGTAAGAAGAATTATTCTTTATTTTATAATCACCAAGGTCACGTTTGACCGTCATTACATTCATTTTGAAAAGGCCATTATCAAGGTAACCTTTTCCTACAAACATGCCACTCTTAGTGAGTGATACTCTATTAGCCTTAAAGGCTATCTTAAATCCTGTCTTAACTAAAGCAGCTCTGGAGATCAAGTTCTTGCGAATGTCTGGTACATGTAGCACATCGATCTGAGTCAGCTCTTTTTCTGAGGTCATTTTCAGAACCACACGTCCCAAATCAACAACCGGAGAGGTAGAAGAGTTTCCCATGTATAGCTTTCTTCTACTGATTGGAAGATACTTCAAGAACATCTCTTTGTCTGAGCAGATGTGACGAGTAGCTCCAGTGTCGATGAACCATTCTTTTTGATTATCAACCATGTTGCATTCCCACAAAACAGCGCTGAGATCTATTTCAGACAGATCCACGAGAACACTCTTATCTTCAATTTCAGCTAAATGTGCTTGGTTATGTTCCTTCTTCGGTTTTCGATAGTCCTTAGCCTAATAACTCGACTTTCCACAGTTATGATAGTTCCCTTTGAACTTCTTAGCCTTTGCATGCTTGTTGCCTTTGTTGGGACGTTTCTACTTCTGATCAGCATTTGTCTCCACTAAGTTTGCCCTCACCTCCATAGACGACTTAGTGTTTTTCTTGTCAGTTGAGTGGTTATCTTCTTCAATTCGAAGTCTGATAATCAAGTCTTCAAGACTCATCTGTTTGCGTTTATGCTTGAGATAATTCTTGAAGTCTTTCCACCCAGTGGTAGCTTCTCGATCATAGCTGCTACTTGGAAGGATTAACTGAGCATCATTTCTTCAGCATGAATGTCATGCATAATGATTTAAAGCTCTTGCACGTGACTCATTACCGTCTTAGAGTCAACCATCTTGAAGTTTAGAAATTTCCTGACCACAAATTTCTTGAGTCCGGCAACCCAAAGATCCATTGCCGTTTTGAACGCCTTATACATATCATACAATGTATCGTCCAAGCCATTGAGGATGTAATTGCGACATAAAAAGTCACAATGACTCGAGACATCCCAAGCACTCCTTGCTTGAGAGTCCGTCCCGTCCTCGGACATAGTTGGAGCATCTTGAGTTAGGAACCTTGCTAGGTTCAAAGTCGTGAGGTAAAACAACATGTTTTATTCCACCTCTTGAAATCAGTACTGGCGAACTTCCCGATTTTTCCCCTTGAGCTGGAACATGGGGAACCGATGTTGGTATAGCAACAGTCACATCGAATGGAGAAGTTGAAGATGACGCCATTCTCAAAGACACAAAATTTGTATTTCAAACTTGTTGGAAAATATTTGTGAGAGCACTTCGAGATAAGTGTCTTTAGAATGTGTATAGTCGAATCAAGAGTTCTATTCTTTGTCTTTGAAACGAAATTGCCTATCTCTCGATGCTTACGGGTTGATGTCAATCGTTTTCCAAGATTTAACGACTAATGTTTCGAAATAGTAGCACTACAAATTTCGAAACTCCGTGGACAAAACTTTATTTTGAACTCTCAAATTTGATAAGAATGCTCTAGAATTTTAATGTAGAAAAGAGAAGAGAATTGTGAATGGAATGATAAATTCGAATTTATGGGACCTATTTATAGAATATGAAAATATGTGGGTTAGCAAACACATCTTTTCATTTCAACCCCAAAGACACCTTTTCGGACAAAAAGGCACCCGTTCAAGTTTGAGACTATATCATTTCGGTCCCAAAAGGTGCGATGGGTGTATGCAGACCGAGTGCACCGTTTCGCATGTGATCTTGGCCACAAATCGCACTTCAACGGTAATCACATGCATCCGTTCGCGTTTGAACTTCATCCAACGGTTAAAAATTAATTGGGCATTAAAATTAAAATAAAATAATTTTATTTTAATTAATATTGAAATAAATTTTCTCCAAAAAGATAAATTGAGCTAAAGCCCAATCCAACCGACACCCACGCCCGCGCCCATGCGCGAGCCGAGCCGGCCGGTAGGATGGACGACGGCGGCGGGCGCGTGTGTGTGCGCGCGAGGCAACATGGCCCATGGCTAAGTGTTCCCTCCGGTCAAAATCTATTGTAGCCCCAAAGGCCAAACCACTATCTCAACATTGAGCTAAATAAGCTATTTTCTTTTTGGTTTATCTTCCAATGTGGGATAGCTCATTTTAGCTATTCCATCCCCAATTAATTTTATTTGAGTAGGTAACTTTGGACATTAATTTCTCATTCATCCCTAATTGGATTTGAGAATATAAATATACCAAATTAATCTACACAAGATGTAGATTAATATTATCCAAAGATATTCTAATTTCTACAAATGGAACTTACCCAAATCATTGGATAGAGTTATATGAAAATACATAATCCAAATTCCAAAACGGATGATACTAAGTTGTTAAATTTGACGAAAACATGATGAACAATATTTGTTGATTTTTGTGGTTGATTCTATATCTTCCTTACTATGTTATCTCCATTTTCAAAGATTTATTTTAATGTCCACATTTAGCATTGATTTTTGAAAAATATCAATTTGAAAAACTGTCTGGCAAAGATAACTACGATTTGGAAAGAAATATATCTACATTTAATAATGCAACATTTACAATTTTTATTCCCATTTTTATCATTCTAAGGTCTCCCCGACATGCCTTCATAGCATCAATGTTAGAACATAAGTTTTGCAATGTTCGAACATCCTAGAGAATATGGTCCCTTTTTTTGGCTGGAATTGAACGTTCGGACGAGTACCGCTTTGATGTTCGAATGTAAGCCTGTCAACGGGCGGGTATTACCCATACCTGCCCCGGACCTGCATATTACCCGTTCACGTTTTATGTCGCTCAACCCGGACCCGACCCGGTCGTTTACCCGATGGGTCTGCTGGCCGGGTATTGACAGGGTGGAAATGATACACCAGGTCGGGTCAACCAATAATTTTTTCTTGGCTTTTAATGAAGTAATATAATGTGAGTTTATGTTTATGTCCATACATCATTTAAGTTCGATCTAATGTTTAATTTCATTTAATTTTTTCTTTGTATTTTACTAAATTGACTTCACAAATAATACAAATCACACTTTGTATTTGTAGCATTCTCATATATTTAATTAAAAAATTTATAACTGGTCACAAAATCATAAATAAACTTTGGTATCTTGATATATAGACACACATTCATTATAACTCAAATATAAAAAGCACAATAAATATTTCTCCAATACTATCTCCAAAAACCCTAACTTTATATATATACAAAAAAATCAAAAAATATGTAAAGCATAAAAATATTGATAGGGATATGTAATTATTTTTGAAAAGAGCACAACAAATCAGAAAATATAAAAAGCACATTAAAAAGTTACAAACTCTAACTTGGCATGTGAATGAATGGGGGGAATTATAGATTTCGTCCCCGAACTTAAACCCAATCGCAAAATTGGTCCCTGTTGTTACAGATGCGTCAATTTAGTCCCTCGACATACGAATTTTTGACAAAATTAGTCCCTACCGTTAAACCTCCGTTAAATCACTAACGGAATGCGCTTTTTTAAGGGAAAATTATACTTTTTATCGTGAAATTTGCTGTTTATGGACATGTTTATTATATCTCCGCAAAATGGTATCAGAGCCTTAGGTTTTATTGATGAAATAATTTATTATTATTGCATTTTATTACTTTACCCTCTAACGGAGGAGATTTAAACAAGAATGGAACATAAGAACATATGTTCAACGAGTTACGAAAAGAGAGAATTCTATCCAACATGGACAGAAATCGATACTGGAACTGATACCTCTAAGATCACCCAAAATCTTAGAGAAGTTCAAAAAACGGTTCAAGATTATGGTCATAGGTTGATCTGTCTACCTATGAAAATAGAGATTTTGAACCAAAAGATGGATGAGATATTACAGATCATCCCTGATCTGAAAAACTCAATAGTAGATCTGAAAAAAGAAATTTCAGATCTAGGAGAAAAACGGAAGGGTCGTTTTGGATCATCCAATACGGACCGCATCCGTGATGCTTTTGGGACAGTACCCCTTTTGCACCAGAAAGGTAAGGCAACGGAAATTCCGCGGCCCAAAACCCAAGAAGACAAAATCAATGAAATCCTCAAAAGGATAAATTGATGGAAATCTCACGAGTAGATCTATCCAATCTCCAAGAATTGGCTGAGTCTTTCTCCCAATTAGGGATGGTAGACTTAGTCAACGTCAAACCTAACGAGGTGACAACTGTGGTGCCACCAGCACTACCACCTCCGGAAGGAAGCACAGCATCTAATAATCCTCCAGAGGATAGCACGAGGCGTGAGGGTGTGGATTTCCACACTAATGCGACGCCAACTTTCGTTGGAACGCATCTCAAAGATAATCCAGGGAGAAATCCAAAAAGGGTACCAGAAAATACACCATGGGCTAGGACGATGTCTCAGCCCTTGCACCCTTATGGAACTATTTTGAATCTGGATATCATCGATTTTGGAAATATTGAAAAAATAATCGATGAATGGGTAGCTGCCATGAAAATAGCGGCCACCACTCTAGAACTCGATAAAGAAAACTTCGTCAGATTGATAGAATTGAGTCTAGAAGGGCCAGTTAAGATTGGTTGGGACCAAACACCTGCCTCAACTAAACAAGGAGTTCTGGATGGTGAATCCAAAAGCACCATCGCAGAACGATTCGGAAGGCTTATAAAGCTTCATTTCATCGGAGATGGATACTTCGATGAAAGTAATTCCGAAAAAACTAGAGAGAACATGCAAGCTCTCTTTGGTATGGAGTTAAGAAATATTTGTGCAATAGATGAATATATCTATTGGTTTCGCAAATACTTCTTTCAAAGTGGAGTCCCAACAGATGCAGCAGCACCTTTGTTCTTCACCAAGATTTGTAGTCCATGGCGAGAAATGCTGATACAAAGTTATAAGGTTCCCGAAGGCCAGCTGGATTCGGTAGCCAGAAGAATGTCTTTCCTCAAAGACAAGTTAAAAGACTGGTGTGCTCAAGCCTGACTTCAGAAAAATATGAAGAAGGTAAGATGAAGAGAACTCCTCTTTGTTGTGAAAACAACGATTTCCCAACCATCATTGGGAAAACAAGCGAGCAAAAGAAGAAGAGGAAAAAAGAAGGTAACACCGACAGTAGGGGTTACAGAAGCAAACCTTCGTTTAGACGAAGATCATGGTGGTCTAAAACCAAGGGCCGATCCTATAAATCGGGCCAACGGCAAGGACCTATGAGGGCTTCCTCACAAGGATCAAGACAATCTGATAGAAGATCCAGTGATCGAACCCCAACTCGTCGAACTTTTAAAAGAGCTCACACACGAGCTAATGAAAGTTTCAAAGACTGTAACTGCTGGACATGCGGAGCAAAGGGACATATCTCCCCAGACTGTCCGCAAAACAGAGAAGTCCGCCAATTTGAGGCTACGGCCGATAAATTGGATGCAGTCTTTTATGGCGATTTGGTACCTATCTACCAATTCGAAAATTTTCCCTCAGACGAAAGTGTTTATGAGGAAGAAATTGAAGGAGATTCGGATGGATCTTCAACCGAATCAGAGTGAGCACAATGAAGGAGATAGGCTTCAGACTTCTGAAAGCCTTTCTGGATTCTTTTCAAGAATGTCGGTTTCAAACCGAACACTAGAAAGAATTATGAGGCAAAATTCCAATATTGGGCCATATGATGGTTTTAGAATTGGAGGTTTTAGCCGAGTCCTAAATCAAATAGGACTAAATCAAAGAAAACATCACATCATATACAAAGTAAGTTCGGGAGAATTTGCGATTCCTATGGAACTTACGGGAAATGTGATGGATATGCAATTAATTCCTAGAGAAGAGATTTTTGAGGAATTAGGTAGGCTACGAGAGGAAGTAGCATTGACCATGAAATGGATCCATATAGGAACCATTGAGGTGGTCATAAAAGCCACTTTCAAGGAAGGAATTGATTCAGAAATCCATTTATCGATAATGGATAGGAGAATCAATAACCTAAGAGATGGCTGCCTTGGTACAATGGTAGGGAATTTATATGCAGGAAAACTTATGTTTGATATTCATCCAAGAATTGCATATAACCTAGCAGACGAAGATTTCAGTCGTGTCTTAACCCTTCATCAAGATTTCAAAAGAAAGGATCTTATGAAGGAAGGGAATAGGCCGTATTCTATAACTTATAGAATAGCGTATGCACTTTCCAACACACATCATCCGGATCTTTTCCTACGGAAAGAGTATATTGAAATTCCTCGAATCTTCAAGGAATTTGCTAAAGTAATGACACCTGATCCAATTCAAATACCTAGAATTGGAGGAGTCGAAATTATCATTAAAGACCATCCTATCCTAAATAGAACACTTAGTTCTAGGATGGAATTTAATAATCGGATGTCCTTCTCAGAAGAAAGGATTAAAGGTTTAAAGGGAAAGGAGTTGCTCATGGATGCAACCCCACAAGTCATTAGGGTTGATAATGTAAAATTTAGATGCCCTGAAGGATGGAAAGAAGTGCAGGTACTATTCGACATCACAAAAATGGAAAATTATTTCCCTTGTGATGACTTATATCACTTGCAGTAGACAACGGTTGGCAAATATGAGGGTATGCTAGAAATGGCAGGCACATTAAGGTGACGTTGGACGAGTATGATCTTGCAGCTGATTTGTATGTAATAGAGATGAAGAGTTTCGATATTATACTGGGAATGGACTGGTTGTGTAAGAACAAAGCTGTAGTTCATTGTGCAGAACGAGAGATAGATTTAGAAACACCAAGTGGCCATTGTTTCACCTTATATGGAGTCGGAATGCGTGTGCGTATACCAATTATATCAGCAATTAAGGCAACCAAGTTGTTGATTAGAAGAGGATGTAAAGCGTATCTAGTAAACATCGTAAAAATTGAAGAAAATAAATTGACACCAGCTGATGTTCTAATCGTAAAAGAATTTACCGATATCTTTCCGGAAGACCTATCGGGAATCCCACCTGATCGACCTGCATAATTCACTATCGATCTGATTCCAAGAGCTGCACCAAATCAAGAGCTGCACCAGTGTCAAAAGATCCATACCGTATGGCACCAAAAGAGTTACAAGAACTAAAAGTTCAAATACAAGAATTCTTGGATAAGAAGTTTATCCCACCAAGTGCTTCTCCATGGGGAGCACCTAATTTGTTCGTGAAGAAGAAAGATGGATCAATGAGAATGTGTATTGATTCCCGAGAGCTTATTTGGTTAACGATCAAGAACAAATATCCACTACCCAGAATTGAAGACTTGTTTGATCAATTGAAGAATGCAAGTACATTTTCAAAGATCGATCTTAGATCTGGTTACAACAAATTAAAAGTGAAAGTGATATTCCAAAGACCGCGTTCAGAACCCGATATAGTCACTACGAGTTTACCGTGATGCCTTTCAGAGTTACCAATGCACCTGTAGTGTTCATGGATATGATGAATCGCATATTTCATGAGTATCTGGATAAATTTTTCATTATATTCATCGATGATATCTTGGTTTACTCAAAAATGCAAAACAATACGAGGAACATCTCAGAATGGTACTAGAAGTTTTACGACGAGAGAAGTTGTATGTCATGTTTAGCAAGTGCGAGTTCTAGCTAAACAGAGTGCCTCTTCTAGGACATGTGGTCATACACAAGGAATAGAGGTTGATCCTGCAAAAGTGGATGCAGTGTTGAGCTAGAAGACTCCAACTAATGCAAATGAAGTTCGTAGTTCCCTTGGACTAGCAGGATACTACAGGAGATTCATCCAAAATTGCTCGCGTATTGCAAAACCACTTACACACCTTAAGAAGAAAATAAAAAAATTTATATGGACTTCTGAATGCGAGTCCAGTTTCCATGGGTTGAAGCAAAAGCTGACTTCAGCGCCTGTCCTAACGGTGCCTGATGGATCTGAAGGGTTTGTAATTTACACGGATGCTTCGAACTCACGACTTGGATGTGTTATAATGCAACATGGGAAGGTTATAGCTTACGCATCCTGACAATTGAAAGTTAATGAACAAAACTACCCAACACACGACTTAGAATCGGCTGCAGTTGTTCACGCGTTGAAAATTTGGAGGCATTATATGTATGGAGGAAAGTGCAAAATATACACTGATCACAAAAGCTTAAAACATTTCTTTACACAGAAGGAACTCAACATGCGTCAAAGAAGATGGTTAGAACTGGTGAAGGATTACAATTGTACCATTAACTATCACCCAGGTAAGGCGAATGTTGTGGCAAACGCACTCAGTAGGAAAGAAGAAGACGAGTTGGCATTATTGCCTACTCAACAAGGGCGATTGATTGAAGAATTTGGCAAAATGAGACTAACAGTCATCGAGTCAAAGCAATCAATGGCAACGTTAGCCACATTAACAGTCCAGCCAACCTTGAGAGAACAGTTGACAGAAGCTCAGAAGAGCGACAAATTCCTCAGTTCAATGCGAAATAAAATTTAAAGAGAGGAGAATAGCAAATGATGGGGCTTTGATGTTCAGAGGGAGAATTTGGGTACCGAAGAATGAGGAGATACAAAACGATATAATGAGAAAAGCTCATAATACACCTTACACTATGCATCCTGGAGAGACAAAGATGTATAGAGACCTCAAACTGGATCTCTGGTGGAGAGGAATGAAGAGGTCAATTGCACAATTTGTTAGCAGATGTCTTACTTTTCAGAGAATCAAATCCGATCATCAGCGACCTGTAGGGCTGATGAATTCATTAGAAGTGCCGGAATGGAAGTGGGAATATATAACGATGAATTTTATTACTGGTCTACCAAAAACTCCAAAGCAGCATGAAGCTATATGGGTAATTGTTGGTAGACTGACCAAGGTGGCTCATTTTCATTCCGACGAAGATGGCGTATTCCATGGATCAACTAGCAATGTTATACATTGATGGAGTAGTACGACTACATGGAGTACCAGCTTCAATTGTGTCAAACCATGATTCAAGTTTCACTTCAAGATTTTGAAAGAGTTTGCAGTCAGCAATGGGCACAAAACACAAAACAGAACTTCAGCATCGCTTTTCACCCGCAAACAAATGGCCAATCAGAGAGAACAAATAGAACTTTGGAGGATTTACTTAGGACATGTGTGTTAAATTTTAGAATTTGCTTACAATAACAGTTATCAGTCTTCTATTGGGATGGCACCGTATGAAGCACTTTATGGAAGAAGATGTCGGACACCAATTAATTAGGATGAGGTTAGAGTGAAGAAGATACTTGGTCCAGAGTTAGTAGAAAGATCTATGGAAGCGGTCAGTAAGATCAGAGAAAGGATTAAGGCTTCTCAAAGTCGACAAAAATCATATGACGACTTGTGGGGAAAGGATGTGCCTTTTGAAGAAGGAGATAAGGTATTTTTGAAAGTTGCACCCATGAAAGGAATATCCAATTCGGGAAGAGAGGTAAGTTAAACCCAAGATTTATAGGACCTTTTGAAATCATGGAACGAATTGGGAACGTGGCATATCGACTGGCTTTAACCCCAAAGTTATCCAAAGTTCTTTTGGGGTTATAGTTGATGGTTGTTTCAGAATTCCATCTCTACTACAGAACTGGACGTGAGAGTTTCTTCTCATCTAGCTCCTCGCGACTAAAAGATTCAAAATTGAATTTTAATTAATTTGAATAAATATTAGAACATTTTTATAAAAAAAAAATTTATAAATAATAGTTTTTCTAACGTACTAATAAATCTTTATTTTGTCCTTTATCCAGATTTACCAATTCAAAAAAAAAAAAAAAAGTTTTCGCGGGCGAATATTTACTCTTGCAATCTATCTTTCAGTCGTAGCGCTTATTCGTGACTTCTAAGAATAGATGAATTTATTTCCGGTTCATTTCGCCATCCCGACTAGTGAATCAGAAAGATTCATTTGTTCAATAAAATCTTTTGCATTCACGGATTCCATCGTTCCCACCGCTTCGTATGTAATGGTTAGGTCAGAATTCTACAACGGAGCTTGTAATCTAATTTATTCTTGAGTCAACCTTCTTAGTCTTTATTGGCTCGAAGCTCTTCATTTTTTTCTTCTCTAAAAAGAATTTAACCCTATAATTGAATTGTAAATATTGTAAATTCATAAAACGTTTTATTTTTTATAGTGGATTGTATACCTGCTATGTACACAACATAAAGTTATTCTATTTTCAAAGTTATCCAAAGTTCACTACGTCTTCCACGTGTCAATGCTTTGAAAATACATACCAAACCCTAGTCACCTCATCAAGATTCAAGATCTGAAAATCAATAAGGACCTCAGAGCGGCCTATAAGCATTCATGGAGGAAAGACTAAGATTTTGAGGAACAAGGAGATACCGTTAGTCTTAGTACAGTGGGGTAGTCACGGGAAAGGAGGAATGACATGGGAACGCAAAAATGAGATTCAGAAATCTTACCACGAACTATTTACCTAGTAAGCCTAAAAATTTCGAGGACAAAATTCTTAAAAGGAGGGGGAGTTGTAACACCCCATTTTTTTGGAAAGTCTTGCATAATATATTTTTGCATATAAATACAATTTTTTTTATAGTTTATTATTGCAAATTCATTTAATGTTTAACTGAGCTTTACATTTAAACGATTATAACGAGCTAATATTTCTCACGTTTAAAAAGTCTTGCAGGATAGCTACCGAAGAGACCGTGTTCGATCGTGATGCACTCGGCACGAATTATTTTTATGAACGAACAAAAAAATAGATAAGTTGAATATGAAATAATTTCAATAATTAGTATATATACATATAGACTAATGTGTTCAAAAATCAAATAGATTTCTTTTATTATATAGTTTATGTGCAATAATTATGTGACCTAGATAAGTTTTTTTAAATTGAATGAAAATGCATGCATAATTAAAATTATTATATTTGAATGTGCATGACACATTAGATGAAAACTACATTCAACCTCTCATACCCTATCAAATCCATAATCATTACACATTTATATATGTAAATCATTACACATATTTATATATATATTATACATATATCTATATATATAATACAAGAGATAGATATACATGTATAATACATGTATTATACAAATTATTTTTATACACTATATATAGACACAAATTGTCTTTACACCTTCATGTACACATTAACTCTCTCTCCTCTCTGCAATTATCTCCCTTCTCTCTAACACCTCTACTCTCTCAATAAAAATCCTTCACTTTTCTCTCAAAATCAAAGCAGCAAGAGCATAACAAGTAGTAAGGGAAAAGTAAACTCAAGTGTAGTAGTTTTAAATCAAGCATAAAGAATCTTGTTGAGCTTTTAAGAGGTAGTTTTCTCTTTCTTGTTGCTTATTTTCTTTTTTTTCTTCTTTAAGATCATGATTAAGTTACTAAAAATTGATTGCATGTATGATCTAAAGAGGGATGTCTACTATGTGATGGGTTTTTGTTGCATGTGTTGTTTTATGTGGTTGATTGTCAAAGCATGTCTTTATTTGGAGTTAAGGGTGCAAAAGCATGTTGAAAGAGATATTGCATGTATGATTTCTTTACATAAATTCATTGCATGTGTGATGTATAGTTAAATCCCCACAATATGTAAAGTTTTTATTAAATAGCTTGTTTGTTATGTTTGATCTTCAAATAAGTGTCATTTTAAGTATAGATGGTGTAAATAGATGTGAAAATAAGCTTTGCATGTTTAATTTTCTTACCTAAAATTATTGCATGTATGATTTGAGAATGATGTCCTAGAAGTATGATGAAATTTGTTGAATATTTTGTTAAATGTGATAGATCTAAAAAATATGTTATTTTGAGTGTTGATTCCAAAATTGCATGTTGAAATTGACTTTACATGTTTGATTATCAAGTCTAAACTTCTTGCATGCGTAATAAAATGAGTTAAGGTGGTTTTATAGAGGATGATTGATTATAAAACCCGAATTTATATTTTTATTAAGGAAATATGTGAGTTTGAACAACTTGTGAAGAATTCTGAAATTTCTGTCCAATTTGTCAATTTTTATAAATTCTTGTAGTTGGAATTTTAAATATTTATTTTTGTAGGTTGTTCTATATGATGTTGGGAGTCCATGGTTAAAGTTTGGTGATTTGTGGAGTTGTGTATGAATTATGAGGAATTTTCAAAAATAGTTCTGTTGAATTACAGATTTTTTTAGTAATTTTAAGGTGTTGTTTAGGTAATCAAATGGGAGAATTTCTTCATGTAAATTTTTTTGGAACCTAACTATCATGTCTTAATAATATGTAGAAAAGTTTAAAAGGTTTTGAGTTGTATGTGATTTTCTAAAATTCGTTTAATATAGACTGCCAAGTGAGATAATGAAATTTTAAGGTTGCACAATTTTGTATTTATTTGAAATAGTTTGAGATATTTTCTTATTCTGAAAATTTTACTACATGCTCATGTGTATGTTGTTAAGTATTTCATAAAATTTGAGAATTTTCTGAGTAATAGAATAATTTATCAAATTATTTTAATTCAAGTTCTCTGTCCTAAAATTATTCATGATAAATTATATATTTTGTAAGTAAAGCCCAAATTCAGAATTTTATTTGGTTTTAGAAATTTTATGGAATATTTTACAAAGCTTATGTCTATGCTTCTATGGGATTTGAATTAGAAATATTATAGTTATGAGTGTTTATATATTAAATGTTAATTTGTTATTGTTTAACCACTTGAGTTTAATGGATAATAATAAACTACCTATATTTAAGTATATGTATATACATGTTTTTATAATACATATATTTTAAAATCTAAATGTTAATGAATGGTCGAGTGCAGTACGAGACGACCGGGCACTTCAGTATCTATCTACGCACCTTGGCGAAACGTTAAGTGGGTAACGTTTATTTTCAGTTATATTATTTGGAATAACTCTTATGTTGATTGAAATGAAACACCATGTTAAAGTACCAGGTTGACAAACCTTAGAGTAGACCAGGTCTTCGGACCTTGGAGTTAGGCCAGGTTGATGAACTTTGGAGTAGACCAGGTCTTCGGACCTTGGAGTTAGGTCAGGTCTTCGGACCTTGGAGATGATGCTTTTGACATACTGGTTAATCTTTTCAAAGTGACAGTTAATAACGTTATCCACTGAGATTTCTCAAATCTTACGTTGCTTAGTTTAAATCTTTTTCAAGTCCAGCTTACGACGAAGCGGAGTAGCTGGCTTTTTTGGACTTTCCCTAGATGCATATATATATATAGAAATATTACGTTTTTAATATATGTTAATCCGTAGAAATATGATACTTGATATTTTGGGAACTACTTTATCGGATTAACAAGAAAATTTTCATTTGTTCATAAATAGGTTTTGATTTACAATGTGGGTATACCACGAGTTCGTTGTGCATGATTAGCTTTTAAAGTTAAGAAAATAAATTTACTCGTGTTTTTATAGTAAAGTCTTCCGCTGTAATTTACTTTGAAGAGATTAACCAATACATCAAAATCATCATCTCCAAAGTCTGAAGACCTTGCCTAACTCCAAGGTCCGAAGACCTGGTCAATCCCAAGGTTCGTCAATCTAACCTAACTCCAAGGTTCGAAGATCTGGTCTACTCCAAGGTTCGTCAACCTAGTACTTTATCATGTCGTTCCATCTCAGTCAACATAAGAGTTTTCCTAATCAATGTAACGATAAATAAATATTATCTACTTGACGTTTCACTTAGATGCGAGAATTCATCCTGTTGTGCCCAGTCGTCTCGTACTGCACTTGACCGTTCATCAACATTTAAATTTTAAAACACATTTCAAAAATATGTATATATAAATATATAAACAAAGGTAGTTTATTATTATCCTTTAAACTCAAATGGTTGAACAATAACAAATTAGCATCTAATATATAAACACTTATAACTATAATATTTTCAATTCAAACCCTATAGAAACAGAGGCAAAAGATTTGTAAAACACTCCATAAATTTTTTAAAACTAAATAAAATTCTGAATATGGGGCTTTACTTACAAAAACATATGATGTATCATGAATAATTTCAGGACAGACAATCCAGACTAAAACAATTTTATAAATAAAACAACACACATTTGAACATACAGAAAAACTTTCAAAATAATAAAACATCTCAAACTATTTTAAATAAATTCAAAACCATGCAACCTTAAAATTTCGGCAGAGTACCGGGCAGTTTGTAATAAACAAATTTTAGAAAATCACACACAACTCAAAACCTTTCAAAAGTTTCTACATATCATTTAGATATGATATGTAGTTTTCAAAAAAATGCACATGAAGAAATTCTTCCATTTGGTTACGTAAATAACACCTAAAAGCTATTGTAGAAAACTGTAATCAAACCGGATTACTTTTGAAAATTCATCATAATTCATAAACAACTCCAAAAATTATTACATTTTAAACATAGATTCCAAACCTGATAGAGCAACATAGAAAAAAAGTTTTCTAAAATATCAAGAATAACAATTTATAAAAATCAGCAATGTGGACTGAAATTTCCAGAATTTTTTCAAGTTGCTCAAACTCACATATTTCCTTAATAAAAATGTAAATTCGAGTTTTATAATCAATCATTATCAATAAAACCACCTTAAATCATATTATTACACATGCTTGGAGTTTAGACTTAATAATTAAAATATGCAAAGTCTATTTCAACATGCAATTTCACCAACACTCAAAATGACATACTTTTAAAGATATATCACATTGAACAAAATATTCAATAAATTTCATCATATTTGTAGGAAATCACTCTTAAATCATACATGAAATAATTATAGGTAAGAAAATTAAAAATGCAAAGCCTATTCCCAAATCTATTTGCACCATCAACACTTAAAATGACATAGTTGAAGATCAACCACATAAAATAAGCTATTCAACAGAAACTTTTCACATTGTAGGGATTTATCTATAGATCGCACATGCAATGAGTTTAGGTAAGGGAATCACACATGCAATACTCCTTTCAACATGCAGTGACACCTTTAACTCTAAATAAAGACATATTTTGACATTCAACAACATAAAACAACACATGCAACAAAACATATCACATAGTAGACATCCCTCTTTAGATCACACATGCAATACAATATTTAGCAACCTAATCATGTTCTTAAGGAAGAAAATTGTGAAGATTAGCAACAAGACAAAAACTACCTCTTGAAAGCTCAACAAAAGTTCTTTATGCTTGATTGAAGACTACTACACTTGAGCTTACTTTCCCATTTTACTTGCTATGCTCTTTCTTCTTTACTCCTTTGGAAAAGGGGATTTTTGGAGAAAAAAGTGGAGATTTTCTTGAGAGAGTAGAGGTGGTAGAGAGAAGGGAGAGAGTTTGTATAAAGCAGAGAGAGGTTTCAAGGTGCAAATGATCCTAAAGATCATTGGTGCCTATTAATAGTGTATAAAAATTTATATAATACATGTATTATACATGTATTATGCATGTATATCTATCACTTGAAGTATGAATTAAAAGATATATGATGATTAGTAGTCTTCATCCTTGTGTGATGGAGGACATGTGAGGTTGAGTGAGAATTTATCTAATGTGTCATGCACAATTAATTATGATTATGGTAGTTATGCATGCATTTTTAGTCAAATTAATATATCATCTAGGCCATATAATTATGCACATAAACTATAAAATAAAAGAAATCTATTTAACTATTGAACACATTAGTCAATATATATACTAATTATTAGAATTATTTCATATGCAATTTATCTATTTTTTGTTCGTTCATAAATACATATGCAAGTCGAGTGCATCACGATCAAACTCGGTCTCTTCGGGTAGCTATCTTGCAAGACATTTTCAACTTCAGAAAATATAAACTCGTTATTTTTGATTAAACATAAAGCTCTTCTAACATATTAAAGTAATTAGCAATAATAAAATATAAATAATAATTGTATTATATGCAAAAAAATATGTTATGCAGGACTTCTAAGTTTTCAGGCCTAACAGCTTGTTCACATCCGTGTTGTGCAGAACTTTTAATATTTCTATATAGTTACTTTCACGTCTCAAAATGGCTTTTACTAAAGTTCCAAATTTAGTTGAAACTAACTATGATTCGTGGAAAGTTAAGCCTTCACATACCTTTGCTCTTGTGATAATGAAATGGGTGATGTTATTGCAGATGACCCGATTAGAATTATGAAGGTCATTACTAGAGTTCTGAAAGCAAATGAAGCGACACCGGATGGATATGTTGAAAAATCAAAGATTGAATGGGATGCAAATGAGTGGTATAGAGCAAACTTAGACAATATCGATCAAAATGCTCTTTATACTATAATCGGTGACAACGATAGCCTCTTCAATAAAATCAAAGGATGCACTACAACAAATAAGATATGGGATAAAATCGCCATGATTTATGGTGGATTGATGCAGATGAAAGAAAATAAGTTGGAGATTTCCACGGATAAGTTCAATCACTTCAAAATGATGCCAAATGAAATACTGGATCAACTGGACACAAGGTTCACTCCTCTAGTTAATGAGTTGATATATCTTGGATCAGAGATGAGCAACAAGGCATTAGTGATTAAAATGTTTAGAAGTCTATCCACAAAGTTTTGGGTCAAAACTACGGCTATGAAGGAAATGTATCACTAAGTGGAGTAGCCCGAACTCCAGAAGATGTCTTCTTAGAAGTTAAAGCTTTTGAGTTCGAGATGGGATCGGCAAGTGATGCAAATGACTCAATTGTTGATGTTGGTGCATTGGTCGCATAAATAAAGAACAATCAAAAGTGTCTGATGATGAAGAAGATGAGGACATGATGACCATGTTTAACAAGTTCAGGAAGTTCTACAAGTCTCAAAGAATGAGAAATCTGACCAGTCTAAAGGGTCAGAACTCCTATCAGTTGCCTCCTCCTCAAGCTCAGCAGTATCAACCTTTGAGAGTTTTGTATCAAGCGACTCCTCCTCAATAATGATTCCCTAACGTGATATCTGAATTACGAGGTAAAGCAGAGAATAACAAATGAAATGAAGATGAAAATTAATCTTTGTTATAATTACAAACAACCAGGGCACTTTTCAAGTCAATTATCCATATCCAAATGTTTCCATGCCTAGCAAGTAAGATCATGTGGATAGAAGGAACTTTAGGAGCTACATAGGACAATAGGGTTTGCTTGCAGAATCTGAACCTGTCTCTGCACCTGAGGATGATTTGGAATTTTTTGATGAAAGCGATGATGAGGATTTGAGTGATTCAGCACTCATATGCCTCATGGCTAATAATGATAAGGCTTCTTGTGAATCTGCTGAGTTACCTGAAGCTACTGTTGAAAAAGCAGTTTGGTACATTGATAGTGGATCATCACGTCACATGACTGGATCCAAAGATCTCTTAATCAACTAAAGTATACCAATGGTCCCAATGTCATATTCGGTGACAACTCCAAAGGCAAAACTAAAGGTACAAGCACTTTACATAAAGGAAATATCATGATTAGTGATATTTTCTATGTTGAAGGTCTTAAACATAATTTATTAAGCATTAGTCAATTTTGCGATAAAGGCTTTAATGTTGATTTCTCTAGTAACTTCTGCTATATAAAAGATGCTAAGACCAATTTTATTAAGTGGAAAGGGAAAAGAACAAACAATACATACTTGGTAGATTGGCATTCACCTTCTAACAACAATTCCATCTGCTTCGTTGCAAGAGACAATATAGAAAATGGTTGGTTATGGCATAGAAGAATAATCTTGTGGAGGGATTATCAAAAGGCCAGTTTTATAAAGATCGCTTGTGTGATGCTTGTCACATGGGTAAGCAAGTTAAAACATCTTTTAAAGGAAAACAACATCTGTCAACTAGTCGAATACTCGAATTACTTCACATGGACTTATTTGGACCGATACAGATATGAAGTGTGAGTGGTAAGAAATATACACTAGTGATAGTTGATGAGTTTTCTAGATATATCTGAACTGAATTCCTAGTATCTAAAGATGAAACTTATGACAAGCTAACAAATCTTATTAGGCAATTTTAAAATTCGAAAGAATAAAAAGTAGCCAAAATAAGATGTGACCGAGGAACTGAATTCACAAACCAGTTTATTGAAAAGTTTTGTTCAAAAAATGGAATTTTTCATGAATTTTCAGCTCCCAGAATACCTCAATAAAATGGAGTTGCTGAACGGCGAAACAGAACCTTAAAAGAAACAGCCAGGACAATGCTTATAGTCTAAGCTGCCTCAACGGTTTTAGGCTGAAACCATCAGCACAGCTTGCTACACTTAGAATCGGTGATGATTAACCATCAACATAAAAGGACTCCATACGAACTATGGAAGGGACGTAAGCCTAACGTTTCCTATTTTTATATCTTCAATTCAAAGTGTTTCATTCACAGTAATGAATCTCATCAACTAAAGACTGTCGATCCTTAAGCTGATGAAGGTATCTTTCTAGGCTATTCAAATAATGGAAAGAACTTTTGGATTCTAAATAAACGATTGTCCAAAGTTGTAGAATCAATTCATGTTGTGTTTGATGACGCTAACCATAAGCCTAGTAAGGTAACATCGAACGATGAAGGAATAAATGATCAAAATCATCAATCACGACTACTAGATGATGAAGATTCAAGTGATGAGGAAGATGAAATCATTGTACCAATTCCAAAAACCAAGGCCTCTATGGTTCCTGATACAGAGAATGCCAGAAATGCTGATGTTTGTGAGAAAAACAATCATCAAGAGCATCTTTTACTCAAAAACATTGAGAATCAGTTGCATATTGCTAATGATCCTACTTTATCCTCAGTATATTACACGATCAGCTACTCTCAATGAAGCTATGTTTGCTAGTTTTCTATCTCAGATAGAACTCAAAAAGATGGATGAGGCATTAAACGATCCAAGTTAGATTAAAGCTATGAAAGAAGAACTTAATCAATTTTAGCGATCTAATGTATGAACCATTGTTCTCAGACCAGTTCATCAAAATGTCGTAGGTACTAAGTGGGTTTTCAGAAGAAAAAAAATGAATAAAAATGTAGCAGTCACTCGAAATAAAGCTCGACTAGTTGTTCAAGGATACTGTCAAGAAAAAGGAATAGATTTCGATGAAACCTATGCTCCTGTGGCAAGACTTGAAGCAATTTGTTTTTAGAATATGCAGCATTCAAAAAGTTCACGGTATATAAAATAGACGTGAAGAGTGCATTCCTAAATGGTAAAGTTCAATAGGAAGTCTATGTCGAATAACTTCTTGGATTTATCAACTCTCACGGCAACAATTTTGTTTACAAGCTAGAAAAAGCGCTATACGGGCTAAAACAAGCTCCTCGAGCATGGTATGACACTCTCTATATTTTTCTTATTAGTAAAGGCTTTTCAAAAGGCAATGTTGATACAATGTTATTCCAAATAACTGATAATGAAGATATTCTTCTCGTTTAGATCTATGTAGACGACATTATTTTTGACTCTACAAATTATTATCTTTGTGAAAGATTTTCCAAAATGATGCAAACCCAATTTGAAATGAGTATGATGGGAGAACTTACCTTCATCTTTGGTTTACAAGTTAAACAACTCTCCATTAGTATTTTCATCAATCAAATGAAATATACTAGAGACATGCTTAAGAAATTTGATATGAAAAACTCTTGAGGTTCCAACATTCCTATGAGTCAAACGCTTAAGTTAGACAAAGATGAAAATCGCAAAAATATAGATGTAACCAATTATAGAGGAATAATTGGATCTTTACTTTACCTTACTGCAAGTAGACCTGATATAATATTTTTTGTCTTCATGTGTGCACGATTTCAAAATGATCGTAAAGAATCACACTTAATCGCTACTAAGAGAATCCTCAAGTACCTCAAAGAGACACAAAATGTGGGACTTTGGTACTCTAAGGAGTTTCAGACGCATATTTTGTTGGATGCAAAATTGGTAGAAAAAGTACAAGTGGTACATGTCAATTCCTTGGAAACAGATTAGTTTCATGGCATAGCAAAAAGCAGCAATCAATTGCAACATCAACTGCGGAAGCAGAATATGTAGTGACTGGTAGCTGTTGTGCTCAAATCTTTTGGATGCGGCAACAACTTCGTGACTACAATATAACACCAAGTCCGACGCCAATCTTCTATGACAATCAAAGCACTCTTACCATAACTCAAAATCATGTTCTTCATTCCAAGACTAAACATATTGACATTAGGTATCATTTCTTGCGTGACAATGTTCAAAAGAAAGATATCGAAATCTATTTCATTGGTACTGAAAAGCACCTCACTGATATCTTCACCAAAGCGCTAAACGAACAACACTTTCTCACTTTAAGAAGTGAACTAGGTATGATCAAACTTTATGTGTAAACATCATATAACATCATATATTTTCTAGGCATACCTTTTGGAGAACATTTTTTTTGTTGTTTACTAAAACGTTTAGATATGTATACATTTAGGGGGAACCTGAGTTTATGTGTAAATAAAGTGTAGATTGTCATAAACGACAAAAATGGATTTTTTTATATGCATGCATGTCTCCAGCATTTAATCAATTTAAAAATGGTTTTCTCTCTAAGCGCCAATATTTACCATTGTTCCAGTAAATATTTGAAAAATAATTTATAAAATTCATGCATTTTTTAAAAATATGTTAATGACAGCCCTGGTAGATCAAATGTCTCTGTGTTTGAATCTCACGCGCACACTAATAGATATATCTGACCAATGACTACTCTATAGCAATTGCTAGATGAACGCATCTACCTAAGCAAAATACATGTCTATATATTAAAGGCTAAGCACAACAAACGTTCCATATTCCAAATGTTTTTGTTTGAAGCAAGTAATTATGCACATCAACCTATGGATTGAAATGCGCCGTGAAATATCTTTTCTTCTGTCAGAATTAATTGAAACGTCATGTCTCATTTAATGCGTACTTAGAAAATTTTTTTTGAGATCTCATTCTCTTTCTTTTCTTTCTTTACCATAAATCTTCTTTTTATCTATAAATACGAGAAATTGCAGAAGAATACTTCATTCTATTTCAAACCAATGTTGCGGCTCTCTGCAAATAACTTTCTCATACTTTATATTCTTCAAAGGAAAGTTTCAAGAAATTTTGGGTCTTCTTTCATAACCCAGGGATAACACTACCAACATTTTCTCTTGAGAATCAATCAGAAATGTTAGTCATCTGGACTAATGTTAAGGAGAAACCTTCTCAAATCTCCACTGATACTTTTCCAAAGTTTTTTGTTTTTTTTCCCGAAAACTTCAAATGGTTCTCACATTTATCATCTCTGATGAAAGACGAACGGGCGGATGTGCGCGCTGTGGAAGCCAGCATGACCCTCTCCACCTGTCTAAAGGAGTCGGTGAAGAACCAGTATCCCACCTTATGTTGAAAATACATATGAATACTAAATGACCTTGGGTAGATGACAAAGTTGTACTACTCAAACAAGTTAGTCTATGCTTTCGACGTCCAAAAGATCTACACTTGTCAGAAACACCTTGTTGTCAATGATGCCAAGAAGGGGAAAGAAATCTAAAGCACGAATAGGGAAAGGAAAAGGAACAATCCTTTGTCAGACCAAGACAAACTTTTGTCGGACCAAGATCGAGGGAGGCCTATGAAAAGTCTCCTTCACTAACTTACCTTCTCATCAAAGAATTCAAGGAGAAAGAAGAATAAATTTTTCTCTCCTTCAGATCTTCTTTCATCTTTCCTATTTATGTTTTTAGTTTTTTATGCTCCTCGTATCGCTGATAAAATCTGTTGTAATATGTAGCATTAGCATTATACTTGTTCTTACTTGTAAGACTTTAATGAGAATAAATGTTTCCTTGCTGAAGCAATGTGTTTGTCGTTGCGATACAAACTACAAAATGTTGAACTAAAACGAACGCTAACTACTAACAACTAATAGCTAACCTTCCTAACTTCTTATATATCTGTTATACTCATAACTTTTATCGCTAACTTACAATTCTTTTCTTGTGGTTACTGCTTTTGAAATTGTAAAAGAGATTTTCCTTTCTAAAAGGTTGAATGGTCTTGACATCATCAAAAAGGGGAAAACTGTTAGGAATTTCTTTGTTAGAAGTTTTGATGATGATAAGATAGGATTTAATGTTAGACCCCTGAAAATATAAATTTTATTTTTCATAGAAGATCATGTATTAAGCGATAGGATGTTTATTGAGTTGTAACTTTTAGATTAGGTGTTTTTTATTTGTCTTTTTAGTTTGCTAGTCTTAATGCTTGAACCGTTAGTAGAATTCTGAGTGAGTCTATTAATGCGAAGAGGTTTGAAGAATCTGCAAGAGTGAGCGACAATCAGAAGGTCATTCGTAATATCAAATATCTCAAGCAACATCGTTCAACAGGTGACAATCTATGTTCAAGACAGCGTTGAGTTATTGGATAGCTTCCATCATAAACAATTAGATATCAGATGTCATCTCAATACATTTAATGCTCAAGGGGCATTTATTTAAAAGCGTTTAATGCTTGTCAAAAATATTTAATGCATACACTGCTGATGGAGTACGGAGAGCACCAAACCTATTGGATATCAACATAAGACAACTTCCGCAGTCAGAACAATTGAAGTAATATATCCGGGATTCACCAACCCATCTAACTTTTCTGAGTCGAAAAATTACACATGCCTCATAATGTATCTAACGGATCTTACAAATGATCTCAATGAATCTAAGGTATGGTCTCAACGGATATATTATGAAACATGTGTATAAATAGAACTTCCTAGATCGAGAAAAAAAAAAGATATTTGAACAAGTGAGAAAATTCACGAGCTTAACGATCACATCCTAAGTCGAAATAATCTCTTGATTCTGAAGTTCATCCTCAGAAAAATAAAAGTTCAAATCCTGAGCATCCATTCGAATCGATATTTTTCTATCTCTTTCTCAAGAAGAATCTGAACTAAAGAGAGTATCAACAAAGTTGTTTGACCTGTGGCAAAACAAACAAACCAATTTCTGTATGAAATTAGCCATCCTCTCTTTAAAACCGTGTGAGAAAAGTTGTAGGATATCTGCAGTATTTCTGTGTGAGAGAAGCATATTACTAAAAGTATTCTTAGAGGCAGACGCTTCTGTAGCTAAGGAGTTCAAGACATTTTAGTTTGTACATTATATTAGAGAAGACTCTATGTGACTCTTCGCATTCAATATACTGAATTCATTCGTGAATCGAAGAAAAAAGACGTTGTTGGGATTACACCACCCAACAAACCTTGCAAACTGTGTCTCATTTAGTAATTGCTTTATTTCAGTTCTTTATTGAACATCTATTTAAATTCAGTAACAAATGATCAGGGTCTATTCAACCCCCCCCTTCTAGACCATTGTCCAAACCACTTGGGACCAACAGGCAGCTTGATACCATCAAGTGTAGTCCACCATCCAAAAATACCTAATTTGTGAGACGGATTGGATCTCATCCCCATGTGTTCTTCACGTGATATTAATATTTGATCCCGCATCATTTTGGTACCATCTGTGTGGAACACAATTCACACACTGAGAATGCAAACCAGATTTTGGGCACGTACCATTGAAGATAGGACAGGCAGTAGCCCCTATGTAGGAGGCATCAAGAGAAGAACTCCCGCTCTAACATCTCATCCAAACCTTAGTACCGGTGAAACTCTTAATTTGTCCCCCCTAACCAACTGCTCTGACTGTGGTTCCTCTCTCCGAGAGGATAATTGAGATCACCCAAGAAGCACTCATGGCGCTAGTGGAGGACGCCTCTGTCAGAGCAGCGGCACAGGCGGTCTAGTAGTATGCTTCGAACCACCCTCCTCAGGTGGCGCCTCAGTCTACTAATAGAGCATCTGACTCGACTACTTCTTAGGGACCCCCACCCCAAAGGAGTGAGGCTCCACGATCTCATGCGACGTCTGGGTGTGGCAACTACGAGCCCTCTCACGGAACCAAATACGTGCAGAGGTCGAAGATATCTGACCCCCGCGGAAGTGGCGTCGAGACTCTCAGATATTCGGAATGTGGAGAAGACTTATGAGCCGCTAGAGAGTAGCGTTGATTCCTTTCAAGAACGACCCCCTCGAGGCTGAGATAAAGAATGTGACTCTCATAGGTCCCCTCGCTGAGGTTGGAGGTCTCCAACCCCTAAGGAGGCTCAGTCTCGATAAAAGTCTCACAGGTTCCCTCGTCGAGGTCAAAAGTCCCTGGCTTCTGAGGACGATAAATCCTGACGTGACTCTTGCAGTTTTTCTCGTCGAAGCCAGCGCTCTCACCCCTGAAGAGGCTCAATATCGACAAGAGTCACACAGGTCCCCTCGTCAAGATTAGAGGTCTCGATCCCCGAGAAGACTCAATCTAGGCCTGAGTCCCGTAGGTCACCTCGTCGAGGTCAGAGGTCACCAATCCCCGAGCTCCACCCCAGACGGGCGGCTAGCCAATAAAGCCCCTTTTGGGGAGAGAAATCCCTACCGTGGGGTGCATACAAGGAGCAAGGGATTGAGTCATTAGCAGTGGCGCCCCCAAGGAAAAGTCCTTTCTGCCCCGCCATACTAGTCGAGGCGATTCCACAAGGGATGAAAATTCCTCATCTCAACGAGTATGAGGGCATCGGGGACCCCCAAGAGCATCTGGATAAGTTTAACGTGGAGGCAGACATGTATAACCTTAGTGACGCAGCTTATTGCAAAATCTTCACGACGACCCTCTCGGGTCGAGCCTTGTCCTGGTTCAACCAGTTGTCTTTTGGTACAGTTACCATATTTGAGCAACTAGTGCAAAGGTTCTTGCACCATTTCTCTATGAATAAGAAATACGCCAAGACTGCATCATACTTGTTCACCATAGTGCAGCGCGATGGAGAGCCACTCTGGGACTATGTGCAAAGGTTCTTCTACAGCGTATCAAAGGTGTCTCATGTCAACAGTAAGCTATTGTCCGGCATCATGCAGCAAAACCTTCACTCAGGAAGATTAAGGGAGTCCATAGCGGGAAAGCCTCCATCCATGCTGGATGAGCTGCTTACCCGGGCAGAGAAGTACATACGTATTAAAAAAATAGTTGGGCCCGTTAAAGCTGAGGCAAGTGGAAACAAAGGGAAGGGCCAAGAGGATGACAAACTCCCGGAGCCTAAGAACGCAAGCATATGCCTCTTTCAGGCTTCTCCCAATACACACTGTTAACATTACCTCGTAAACAAGTGCTGGCCATAGCGGCGCAGCAAGGGATAGTGAGTTGGCAAGGAAGATGAGAGACAATCCTACTAGGGTAAAATCAAATGAGTATTGTCAGTTCCAACGAGGCAAAGGGCATACTATTGAGGACTATCACCACTTGCAAGTGGCAATTGAGAAGTTGATCAAGAGAGGTTATTTGCAAGAGGTTGTGCCCCTCAACACAATCACTATCGATGAAGGATTAGATAACCCCCCAGTCAATGTAGTGATCCCCTAAGGAGCTACCAACCTTAGTAGATACAATGCTTGTAACCGTGAGGCGGAGCTTCAATTATTTATTTTGAAACTTGTATCAAGTTGGTCATGAGCCAAGTGTTGAATAATGTGCCCTTTCGAGCACACTATTGGTATATGATTGTTTATTTTCGAGTTTTTAGGTGTTAGGTAATGTGCCCTTTCGAGCACACTCTTATTAATAATGATTGTGTCTTCTTTACCTTAACATATTGAGAGAAACCATTTCCGCTTAACCAGTATCTTGAGGCTCCCAACCATGGGAGCCCCCTCCCACTTGAGGTTTGAGGCTTTCCAATGTTGGACGCCCCCCTCCGATGCTAAGGTTAGAGGCTTATCAACCATGGGAGTCCCCTTTCACTTGAGGTTTAAGGTTTTCTAAAGTTGGGCGCACCCCTCTAATGCTAAGGTTTGCGGCTTCAAAACCATGGGAACCTCCCTTTCACTTGAGGTTTGAGGCTTCCCAAAGTTGGGCCCCCCCTCCAATGCTAAGGTTCGAGGCTTCTCAACCATGGGAGCCCCCCTTTCCACTTGAGGTTTGAGGCTTCCCAAGGTTAGGCGCCATCCTCCAATGCTAAGGTTTGAGGCTTCCCAACCATGGGAGCCCCCCTTCCACTTGAAGTTTGAAGCTTCCCAAAGTTGGGCTCCCCCTCCAGTGCTAAGGTTCGAGGCTTCCCAACCACGGGAGCCCTCCTTTCACTTGAGGTTTGAGGCTTCCCAAAGTTGGGCACTCCGATCCAATGTTAAGGTTCGAGACTTCCCAATCATGGGAGCTCCCCCTTCCACTTGAGGTTTGAGACTTCCCAAAGTTGGGCGCCCCCTCCAATGCTAAGGTTCAAGGCTTTCCAACCATAGGAGCCCCCCTTCCACTTGAGGTTTGACGCTTTCTAAAGTTGGGCGCTCCCCTCCAATGCTAAGATTTGAGGCTTCCCAACCATGGGAGCGCCCCTTCCACTTGAGGTTTGAGGCTTTCCACAGTTGGGTCCCCTCTCAAATGCTAAGGTTCGAGGCTTCCCAACCATGGGAGCCCTCCTTGCACCTGAGGTTTGAGGCTTCCCAAAGTTGCCTCCAATGCTAAAGTTCGAGGCTTTCCAACCATGGGAAGCCTCCTTCCACTTGAAGTTTGAGGCTTCCCAAAGTTGGGCATCCCCTTTCAATGCTATGGTTCGAGGCTTCCCAACCATGGAAACCCCCATACAACTTGAGGTTTCAGACATCCCAAAGTTGGAAGCCCCATCTACCTACTAAGGATGAGGCTTACCGACATTAGAAGCCCCACCAAATATAAACTTTAAAATCGCGCTAAGTGTCGAACCCATCGTCCCTTACCAACAATGTTCAAGCCCAATGTCTTCGACAAGAGGGAATAGGACGGAGACACGACATTAAAAAATAACAGCGTATGTGAGCTCATGATAGAATGCATAATGGCAACGTCTATCCCAACACCTTTGTCTATACCAACACCTTCGACAAGGGATATATGAGGAAGACACAACATTTAAATCATGAACAAATGATGAGATGCAATAAAGACATTCAACGAAAAGCATCCAAATAATCGAAAAATATTCAAGTCGTTAACGTCGAGCAATAAAAAGGAGATCAATCAGTCTCACACAAAGAGAGTATATTGCGTAGTGTCGGAAAGACTCCACGAGCACGCCCCGCGAATCCCGAGGCCGAGAAACCTTGAGTCCTCGGCTGGGTGGTCGACGCTCGAAGCCTCGGCCACCTCAGTCGAGAGATCGAGGCTCGAACTCTCTACTCACGAGAGCTCAAGCAGTCGAGCACTTGGGAATGGAGGGCATATGATGGGTCCCCAATTATGTATAGAATTATTTCCGTAATTTAATAGATTAATTGATATAAAAGCAACATTAATACGGTTCTATCGTGGGCCGGCCCATGGGCCTTGGGCTCCGGGCCGATGACCCAATAAGACGAGCCCATGGCCCAACAAGGATTACTATATATTCCATCTTAGCCAGCTAAATGGATCATTATCTAGTTTACACTCTAAAAATTAGAATTACTAAAAATATCTCTAAATCCACGGTTTTGAGGAGTACAATATTCTTAACTACGAAGAGGCTTGATTCTATCAAAGTGGGTACGTAGGCAGCTTGATACCATCAAGTGTAGGCCACCATCCAAAAACATATAATTTAGTCTGTTGTGAGGTGGGTCGAATCCCATCCCCACGTGTTTTTCACGTGACGTTAATATTTGATCCTCACCAATCATGTTTTCCAATATAAATAGTGGAAACCACAAAAAAAAGTTGTTTCTCAAAAATCAAATAAAAACAAAAGGAGAAAGAAGATAGTGGTAGCTTTGTTTTGATTTATTTTTATTTCGTTTTGTATATCGCGGAAGATACTGGTCGTTTGTTCCTTCTTTTTTCTATCATCGTTCATTATATATAATAAAATTTCTTGAATGTTATTAATTCCATTTCTATAGAATAGAAAGAACTATCTAATATTCGCTTTTACGTATTTAATAGTGGAATTTCGATTGTATGTGGTATATATTTAATATATATACCACAATTTGTTTATAGTTATAGGTCTAGTTAAAACTGTGCGTAACAACTTGTATTTCTTAATAATAATAATATGTAGAAGAAGAAGAAAATACTAAAAAACTATAAAATAAATTTTTATATCGGAAAATTCATGTGTTTGCAAATAATGACATTTACCTTTAGTGAAAATGACTTTGTTTCATTCTAAATTCTCTAATAAAGATGATAATTCCCTTTATACAAAAAATTATCCTCTAATTTAGTAATTTAATTCTAACATTCAAACGTTTTATTTCATTCAACAATTAACACCATCTGTTAGGATTTCAGAACAGCGCCGTCAAATTTTTAGGTGAACTTCCAAAAATAACTCCAACTTCTTGTAAACCTAAAAACCTCATTTGTACAGTTGTACCCTTTTGATGTTATGCGTATTTATTTATAAATTTATAGGTGTTATAATTAATTGTGTATAATACATGTACAAATCATAATATATAATAAAAATAAATTCTGCTAAAATAGTCTAAATTATAAATTATTAAAATTATAAAAGCAAAAAAGAAAAAAACAATTTTACTTTGAATTTTGAGTGAAATATCAATAATCTTTTATTTAAATTATTTTACAAATTCAGTATTATATAGGCATATTAAACATAAATATGTATAAATATACAAAGTTTATTCTTTATTGAATTATATTATTTAAAATATAATAGTTTAGATGATAAAATACCTTATATAATAACAATTATACATTTTATATTTATTTCTAAAAGATTAAAATATATATCAAAATTGTATTCTAATAAATTTCATTTCTATACTAAATAACTTAAATTGTTTGTTACTTCATAAATCATATAAATTACCAAATAAAGGGAGAAACCTATCGTTATTCCTCTTTGTCATTTGCCTCGAATATCTTTCTCGGTCAATCAATAAGCGAACAAGTGACTCGGACTTCAATTATCATCCCAAGTGTGCCGCCCTTAAAATCACACACTTAGCATTTGCCAATGACTTGATGCCACTAGCTTGTGGTGCTGAGATCTCAATTTACATTCTCATTAATTGCCTTCGAGACTTTGGGGATATTCCCGGACTCCGCATGAACGTGGAAAAATCCAACATTTACCTAGCGGGTATCGGAGATCATGATACATCCACCATCTTGGAGCTTACGCATGTATCTAAAGGAAGTATGCCCTTCAGATACCTAGGTATTCCCCTAGCTGCAGAAAAATTGAAGACTATGTATTACGAACCCTTACTTGAAAAAATTCACAAATACATCAATGGTTGAAGTAACGCTACTTTATCTTTCGCGGGACGGCTCGAGATGGTCAGATCCATTTTGTAAGGAGTGGAATGCTATTAACTATCCATCTTACCCCTTCCCGTTGCTATTCGGGACAAGATAGTCCAACTTCGTAGTGCTTATCTTTGGAGCACGATTTGCCTACCAAAAACCGAAGGAAGTTTGGGACTTCGAGATATCAAAACGTGGAATTGGGGGGTTGCTTTCTAAAACTCTTTGAAATATTTATCGTAAGAAAGATACGCTTTGGAATAGATGGATCCACCACTTCTACCTTCAAGGCAAAATACTATGGACCTGGGTTGCTAAGCCCAATGATTCTCCACCTATCAAAAATCTGTTGCAAACTTGGACTTGATGCTAAGCAAGTGCGGGAACCTTGTGGAGGCTACCGCAATACTCAACCAATGAGACACGAGCAAAAGTATAAGGGGCGCATATGACTTCTTTCGGGACTCGAGTGTAAAGGAGGTATGGCATAACATAATGTGGGGAAATTCTATCCCCCTTAAACTCTCGTTTATTCTGTGGCTATATTTACTTGGCCATTTGAAAACCAAGGATAGGATCTCTTACTTGGACATAGATTGAGCTTGCATTTTCTGCAAACAGGTGCAAGAAACAATCAACCATCTTTTCTTCTAGTGCCAGTTTATACGTGACTTATGAGCAGAAATTAGGGGTTGGATTGAAATACATTGTTGGATGACTACGCTCAAGAGTTTGATCAAATGGCTACAAAAGGAAGTAAAGGGCAAAGGATGGCAAGCTTCTCGCAAACACATCGCTTTTGCCGCCACCATCTACTTCACTTGAAATGCTCGCAACCGATTTATTTTTTAGGGAGAAGCTTTCACCTGCGACTACATCGTTCGAAAAACCAAGATTCATGTATATAGGACTATATTGTCTGAATACAATGATGTCTTGTGCTATTTTGTGCACCTTAGTGTTTAACTTTTTTAGGGATTTTTTTCTTTAGCTTTTAGCTTTATAGCAGACGATTGAATTTTAGTTGATGTATCTAACATGTTGGGGCCATCTTTTACTTTTTTTCGATCCTAGGTATGCTTGGAGTATTTGTGTTCCATTTTTATCTCAATAAACTTTATTTACCAATAAAAAAAATATTGTCTTCCCGATAAGCGCTACCCATCCATAACCTACACAACTCAACAACACCAATATACGCACATAATTACATTAAAAACAATTATGCTAGACCGATCATAATGGTCTAATTAATATTCTTGACATCAAGCTTTTGTATTGGGGTCAGTGATCTTTATCACAAACCACCCACATATAAAATCACCCTCACCAATATAAATATGAGCTTTTAAGGTAAGGATTTACCAGCAATTACATTCACGCAGTCATATGCATGGTTAGATATAAATTATTAAACCAAATTATATTTTTTGTAATTTTAGAAAAACCTTAGAATACCCAGTGCAATAATCCGGTTAGCTATATGTTGTCATGAATGACATCTGCTTGCCCACGTGAGTTGATATCAATGCATTCCCGAACATAATCACGTGGAAATGACATAATCCAGTTAAATAAACATTGTTTAATGGCTATGGTAGGTAAAAATTTGTCTTGGAGATTGGATGTTTCATTGGTCTTATCGAATCATTGAATACTATTTCATTAATTCAAGTCCATTGAAATATATTTCATTAATTTTATTGCCTTAGCTTGTATGATTAGGTAAGATATAGAGTTAGATGGATGATAATATATTGGCATCGTTCTCATTGATTCACTATAATTTTTATTTTTTTCATTAACATTTTTTAGATACGCATACATAACTAGTGGATGTCGAATCCAACAAAAATAAAACCTACTCAAAATAAACTATAATCAATGATAAGTAAGGTCGATCCTCATGAAATAATATTGATTCAATTCTAAAATTACTAATATCACTTTAAAAGGGAGGTTTTTTATTTTAAGTAAAAATAAAATTAAAAGACGTAAACTAAATAAATGCAAAAAGATTGATATCAAATTCAATGAGGCGAGAAGTTCTAGTCTTCGGATTATCTCGACATTGATTCTATAACTCGATCTTCGATGCAAAGATAGTTCAATATTCTTAAATAAATTGGCTATAGTTATTAACAAACTCTAATAGCCTAGTCTTTCCTTAAGGCTTCGATAACCAAAACAAGCTCTTTGATTACTCCTCTTACCAATTAGACAACCCTAAACAAGCTCTTAGGATTTAGCCTATCGATAGCATTCATGTATTAGAAAAATATCAATTCTAGTTAACAAACACGTAAGCTCGGTTCATTTAAACTAGATTACTAATTCTCATAGCAACTATTCAAAACCTTGTCGATAATCGATGTCACTAACTGCTACAAAGATTAGGGTTAACCTAACTCCATTGTTTTGACATCGTGAGTTTAAAATTCTTCGTAGAAAGGTTTCAAACGATGTCCATTCGCCTTGAAAATTGTACCGGTTGTCGGACTTTGGACTGCACCATGAGGAAAGATGTCAACAACAATGAATGGTCCAATCCAACGAGAATGTAACTTACTAGGAAATAGCTTTAGACGAGAATGAAAAAGAAGAACTTTTTATCCTACGACAAAGTTCTTCCTCGTGATTGTCTTATCGCGTAAAGCTTTCGTCTTATCTTTATAGATCCTTGCTTTCTTGTACGCCTCATTTTAAATTTTTTCTAACTCTTGGAGTTGTAGTTTCCGATGGTTTCCCGCATCATCTAAATTCATGTTGAGTTGCTTGATTGTCCAGAAAGCTTTATGTTCTAACTCAACAGGAAGATGGCATGGTTTATCAAAAATGGAGACATACCTATGGGTGTCTTGTAAGCCATCCGATAAGCCCAAAGAGCATCATCAAGTCGCATATTCCAATCTTTTCTACTCAAATTGATCGTTTTCTTGACTATATACTTGATTTCTCGATTCGATACCTCGCTTTGCCCGTTCGTTTGTGGGTGGTAAGCAGTAGAGACTCGATGTGTGACGTCGTACTTCTTTAGGAGAGCTTCGAACACTTTATTGCAAAACTGGGTACCACAATCACTAATTATCGCTCTCGCTGTTTCAAACCTAACAAGATTTGAGACTTCAAAAAATTCACAAATTTAGCACAATCAGTTTTAGTAGCCTTAGTTTCGACCCACTTAGACACATAATCCACAACAAGTAATATGTAATTGTAACCAAAAGAAGCGGGAAAAGGACCCATGAAATTGATACCCCATATATCAAAAATTTCACATACAGGAATAGGGTTTAATGGCATTTGATCTCTATGTCCTAAATTACCCATCTTTTGACTATTTTCACAGGATTTGCAAAATACATGTGAATCATTAAATATACTTGGCCAAAACAAACCACTCTCAAGAACCTTGTGAGCAGTGCGTTTCTAACCAAAGTGTCCTCCACAAGCATAGGTATGACAAAAACAAGGTACCTCGGTCTCAGAAACGCATCTTCAAATTACTTGGTCTGAACAGTGTTTCCACAAATAAGATTTGTCCCATACGTAATACTTAGACTCACTCTTTATTTTGTTCTTTTGAGTTCGAGATAAATCGTCCGGCAAAGTCGTGGTAACCAAATAATTAACAATGTCAATGTACCATGGATATGATGGTTGTATTGCAAAGAGATGTTCGTCGGGAAACTCGTCTCTTAGTGGAATCGATTCTTCACTATTAATAAGTCGACTTAAATGATCCGCCACAAGATTCTTGGCTCCCTTCTTGTCATTAATTTCCAAGTTTAACTCTTGGAGTAGAAGGATCCATCGTATAAGACGGAGTTGTCGCCTCTTTCTTGCTTACCAAATAACGTAGAGCTGCATGATCGGAATAAACAATAACTTTAGTACCGATTAAATATGATCGAAATTTCTCTAAAGCAAAGATAATGGCAAAAAGTTCTTTTTTCGTTGTTGAATAGTTGCATTGAGCACTATCTAAGGTTCTCGAGACGTAATATATAACATGCGGCATTTTATCCACTCGTTGGCCGACAACAGCTCGTATAGCGTAATTGCTTGCGTCGCATATTATTTCGACGGGTAGACTCCGAGTCGGCGGTTTCACTATTGGTGTGGAGGTTAGAAGGTCTTTAAGCGTATTGAAAGCCTTTCGACTCTTCATCAAACTCAAAAGTGGCGTCTTTATGCAACAAGTTGCACAAAGGTCTGCTGATTTTTGCAAAGTCCTTGATGAAGCGTCGATAGAAACCTGCATGTCTAATAAAAGAACGAATCTTCCGCATATTCTTGGGGTAAGGCAAGGGTTTGATAACGTCAATTTTTGCTTTATCGACTTCTAATTCCCTAGATGACACAATATGACCCAGAATATTACCTTGTCCAACCATAAAGTCACATTTTTCATAATTAAGTACAAGGTTCAACTTAATACATTGGTCTAAAATTTTCTTAAGGTTAGCTAAGCATGAATCGAAAAAATAACCATGTACCATAAAATCGTCCATGAATACCTCAATGATGCCCTCGACATAGTCAGAAAATATACTAACCATACACCTTTGGAAAGTCGTCGGAGTATTGCATAAGCCAAACGGCATCCTTCGATAAGCGAATGTACTGAAAGGGCAAGTGAATGTCGTTTTTTCTTGATCTTCTGGTGCCACTAGAATTTGGTGAAAACCTAAATAGCCATCTAAACAACAAAAGTGAGCTCGACCGGCTAGACGTTCTAACATTTGATCAATAAAAGGAAGAGGGAAGTGATCCTTACGAGTCGAAGTATTTAAACTTCAATAGTCAATACAAACTCTCCACCCGTTTTGAACACAAGTGGGGATTAACTCACCCTCATAATTTTCAATCACGGTAATACCAGTTTTCATAGGAATCACTTAAACAGGACTTACCCAGAAATCGGATAGATAATACCTGCGTCTAGAAGCTTTTGTACCTCATTCTTTACCACTTCCATCGTCGGTGGATTAAGTCGCCTTTGAGCTTGAATCTTGGGTTTAGCTCTTTCCTCCATTAGTATTCGGTGAATGCATATGGAAAGACTAATTCCTTTGATGTTGTCTATGGTCCAACCGATTGCTTCTTTGTAATCTCTCAATGATCATATTAATTGTTCTTCTTGTAAAGAGGATAATTTATTCGATACGATCATTGGTAGAGTCTCTCCTTCTCCTAGATATAGATACTTGAGATGCTCGGGAAGCTTCTTAATTTCTAACTTTGGTGCCTGCACAACAGAAAGAAATAGTTTAGAGATGGAAATAGGTAGAGAAATACGAGAAACATTAAAAGATAGGGATGGAAGAGAGTCAAGAGCCAATTTTGTGTCTTCTAACTCTTCATCAACATCGAATTGTTTATTTTTCTCCTCAAAGTCCATCGTGGTCAACACTACTTGCAATGGATCCTTGTCTCAAGTTCGAAGATAATCTGCGCTAGACAATCGTTAACATCTATGCCAAAAACAGAATGAACATCATGAGGATACTTCATGGAATCATATATGTTAAATTTTATAATGTCTTCATCGAATTCCATAGTAAGAGTATCATCATCTACATTAATTTTGGTTCTAGATGTTTTCATGAATGGTCTACCGAGTAAAATAGGAGTAGAATTACTAGACTCATTATGTCCCATGTCAGCAACATAAAAATCGGCAGGGAATACTAGATCATTAACTTGTACTAAGATGTCCTCAAGAACACCATCAGGATAAGCGTTAGACCTATCAGCTAATTGTATAGTAACACCAGTTTCTTTTAATTTCTCTACATTAAGTAATTCGTATATCGATCGTGGCATAACATTAATAGAAGCTCCTAAGTCTATCATGGCTTTCTCAATTCGAATGTTTCTTATCCTACAAGGGATTGTGACATACCTGGATCTTTATACTTAGGAGGTAATTTCTTTTGAAGCACATCATATACATTTTTTTCTACGTGTACCTTCTTGTTGCCTATAATCTTTCTCCTAGTCATACATAATTCTTTAAGAAATTTAGCATAACGAGCTACTTGCTTAATAGCATCGAGAAATGAAATGTTTATCTCAACCTTTCGGAATGTTTCGAGTATCTCCTTCTCTTGTTCTTCTTTCTTTGACTTAGTAAATCAGCCTATAAAGGAGGTGAAATCACGAAGGTTATAGGTTTCGGCTTGGTAGCAGGTTCTTCTTTCTTTTCCAACTCTTTCTCATCTTCATACTTTGAATTTTTTTCAACCGAGGGGTTTCGTGTTTTAGGAGTGGGCACGCCTAATTCATGAAATGGTTCGGCCTCCTTCAATTCTTTCCCACTTCTCAAAGTCACTGCATTTGCATTCTCTCTTGGATTCACGATGACTTGAGATGGGAGCTTACTTGAGTTTTGTGACATCAATTCATTCACGGGAGTAGCTACTTGACCAATTTGCTTCCCCAAGTTCTTGATAGCATTTTGGTTCTCTTGTTGAATCTGCTATATGCCCTGTTGGAATTGTTGAGTATTAGCAACCAATGTTTGAATCATGTCTTCTAAAGAATTACCTGGTTGTTGGTTCATTTGAGGCATTGGAGGTCCTTGTGGCTTTTGATATTGAGGTCGTGGGGCATAACTCAAGTTGGACAGATCCCTCCATCCAGGATTGTATGTGTTCGAGAAGGGATCGTATTTCCGTTGCACAGGTCCAGGAAAGCCGGCTGCGTTGGCTTGCTCAAAATTCTGATTTTGTGCGTTAGGGCACACTTCGGCTATATGACCCATTTTGGAACATATTCCACATATGTTTACTTGTTGAGCGTTTCCTAGAACCATTTTCTGCATCATAGACGTCAGATCGTTTACACGTTGATTAAGTAATGACACGTTTACCTCATTTGCTTTCTTAGGTATGTGATCTTGTCTGATACTAAATTGTTGGGAATTAGAGGACATACTTGAAATTAAATTCCTTGCTTCAGTTGGGATTTTATAAATCAACGCACCACCACTTGCAGCATCGATTAGATTCCTATCCATAATCATGAGTCCTTCGTAGAAATACTGTATAAGAAGCTGCTCAGGAATTTAATGTTGCGGGCAACTTGCAACCAACTGTTTGAAGCGTTCCCAATAATCGTATAAAGTCTCACCCGTAAATTGGCGAATTCCATAAATTTTCTTTCTTATTTTCACAACTCGAGATGCTGGGAAAAACCTTTCTAAGAATTGCTTTTCCATCTCCTTCCATGTTTCAATCGAGCCAGAAGGAAGAAAGTATAGCCAATCCCTACCTTTATCGGCTAAGGAGAAAGGAAAGGCCCTAACCTTGATTTGATCCTCGGTTACATCCTTTGGCCTCATGGTTGAGCAAACCATATGAAGTCATTTCAGGTGTTTATGCGGGTCCTCTCCTACAGAACCATGAAAAGTAGGTAGAAAGTGAATAAGTCCAGATTTTAATTCAAAACCTACCTCAAGATGGGGATAAGGTATGCAGAGAGGTTGTTGATTCAGATTTGGCATGGCCATATCTTTCAGTGTTCTTTCGTTGCCATTGGAGTTATCACCATTAGCAGGTGCAGCGTTAGCAATGTTGGCCATTGGTTCGTATTCTTCCTCTGAATCGCTAGAATAATCAGAATGTTCCATGGTAGGTTCTATTCCGGGCGGCATAGTATGCGGAATAGGGTGATTACGTTGCCTTGTCCCTTTGCGCAAGCGACGAGCTCGTTTTTCGATCTCGGAATCATATTCGAGTTCACTCCACGAAGGGTCCTCGGCATACAAAAAAAATAAAAAATATTAGTAGCACAGGAAATAAATCTATAACACTATTTTTCCGGCAACGGCACCGAAATTTGGTGGGTGTTGAATCCAACAAAAATAAATAACCTACTCGAAAAGATTTATAAATAGTGACAAGTAGGGTTGATCCACAGAAATGGTGTAGAATGAATTTCTAATTTACTAATATCGATTAAAGGGGGGTTTTGGATTTGATTAACTAAAATAAAATTCAAAAGATCTAAATTAAAAATGTAAACAAAATTGATTTCGAATTCAATAGGGTGAGAGGTTCTAGTCTTCGGATTATCTCGGTGTTGATTCTATAATTTGATCACATATGCAATGATAATTCAATGTTATTAGATAAATTGGCTATAGTTACTAACAAGATCTAGCAACCTAGTTTTTCCTTAAGTCATCGATAACCAAAATAAGCTCTTTGATTACTTCTCTTACCAAGTAGACAACCCTAAACAAGCTCTTAGGATTTAGCCTATCGATAGCATCACGTATTAGAAAAAACACCAATTCTAGCCAACAAACGCATAAGCTCGGTTCATTTAGACCAGATTATTAATTCTCATAGTGACTAATCCAAAACGATTAAATAATCAACGTCGCTAACTGCTACAAAAAATTAGGGTTTACCAAACAATTACGGATTTGGATCCTAAATAGCTTAATACAATTTCAACGATTAAATAGTTGATCAAGTTATAAAATCAATTGAAATATATTGTCAACAGAGCTCAGAGAAAAAGTAAATACCTAATAAAAAACGAAATAAAAGCACAATTCGATTTCACAAATTAGAAGAATCAAACATCGATGAATCCTCGACTCAAACTATGTGTTTATCAACACATAATAAAAAACAACGTATATAAGTCTTGAAGAATTCGAAAGCTTGATAAAAGAAAACGTACGTGCATAGAACGGAAAATTAATGTCAAAAGATTCAAGATGTCTTGTGGAATAAAATTCTACATATATATAACCTAATAGAGTCCTAATCCAAAAATGAAACTAATTAAGACTCTAACAAACTAAAACAAACTAGGAATATTCAAAACATAGAAATAAATCCTAAAACAAAATAAGGGAATAAATTCCATAATTCGGTTAACAGAAACATCCAGCATAAAATTCGAATTTCATCAGGAAAATCTTCAACAGTCACATTTTTGGCCGAAGCATTCAGGGAATTAAGCATGGGCACGCTTAATTCTGCAAAGTGTTCGGCTGCTGCCCCCTTGATTTTCATCCTTTTTCAACTCTTTTTGTCTCTTTTGCCTTCCTTCTTCATACAATCACCTAGTAATTCATTACCAACATAATTTCATCAAATAAGAAGCACAAATATGATAAATAACGCGATAACGAGCATGTGAAATATGTACAAAGTACAACCTAACAGCTTGACAGCTTAATCTCGGATCAAACGTTGAATTTGATCTGGAAGTTGAAATATTCAAGGTTGACTTGTAGCTTTGATCTTCCTTGAACTTGGTTTGAATTTCTATAATGTTAATTCGTAGGTTTAGCACCGTAATTATGAATCAAATGCTATAATTTGATGAACTTTTTCAAGAACGCCTTAAATCTCGCATGGAACGCCTTGAATCTTCTTTGTATTTGAATAACTTTCATAGAGAAAATTTGGAGAGCTTCCTTCTATGTGTCTTATTATGTGTCTTATTATGAAGCCACTATTTATAGTTGTAGGATGAAGGATTCATAAATCATTTGGACTTCTTTGATAATTATCCATTTGATTTAATAAATAATTATCATAATTTTGGAGCCATTTGATTGGTTGATAGAAGATCTAGATAGATCTTCTATATATTATCCATAAATTAACTTCAGTTGATAATTATCAATTTGATTTAATAAATAATTATTATAATTATGAAGCCATTTGATAGGCTCATAGAAGATCTACATAGATCTTCTAGATATTATCCATATATTGACTAAAGTAGATAAATATCATTTGTCGTAGACGACTTTTGATTGGTCAATATTTATATGTGGTATGATTTGATTCGTTGCAAAATTTTAATATCTACACATATTTTCCTAGTTTATGATTAGAGTTTACTGATTTATCAATTTTTTAAATTATATTAGTAACACCTGGGTGGCAAGTTAACCATATGATTTACTAAAATAATTTATGTTACAAAACTTAATAATAATTTAACTAATTTATTATTATTTAATAAAATATAATTATTTTAAAGCTTAAGTATTTATGTAAATGAAAGATTGAATCATTTGATAAAAAGTTAAGTTTATTGAAAGTTGAAAATCTAATATAAATAATAAATCTCAGATAAAATCGTGTTTTATTTGCTCATGTTTTTGTTAATTTGTAGTGGGTTTCACTTTTTTTCTCTCCTCTACATGAATTCTTGGTCCGCTACTGTAGTTGTGGTTTTCTAACTTTCTTTTCTTTTTGGCTGAAGATTTTGATATTTATGTAATCTTCTCAGTTATGTTTTATTCGCATTTTTTAGTTCTTAAATTTCTATAACAACTGTTACATGTTTCTTCTAAACATCATTCAATGTGTCTTTATTCGAAACTCAACTATATTCTTTGTAAAGTTACAATAAATTGTCCTTATTCACATATTTTTTGACCAACGCAAGTTCCATCCTTCCACGATGACCATTTCAAAATTTCGAGGGAAACATCGTCCTAGGACATCTTGGGTGCACCACCATCAGATATTGGAACTACCCCTAGTTTACCCGAGACACCACAGTCGGATGCACTATTTCAGAGGTTGTGCGATTAGAGGCCCGTTGCACTGACAGAGGCTCACAGCATCACTTCTTTTAAAGTATCGGTCCATATCTTGGTAATTATTAGAGAGACTCATGGTTGCTCTAGATCGTTCAGCGGGTTGCCCAGACTACGATTGCCCTTACGCGCCACCCTTCCCATAGTACACTCCTCCTACAATTCCAGCCGATGACTATATGCCTGTCATAGGGTTCGAGGATGACACCACAGCCAGTCGAGAAATGACGATTGGGGGCGTTGGTGATAATCGACATCGGCTGTCTTTAGTTTGTTTGTTTTTCCTTCTTTTAGCTAGTTCTTTTTTCTTTTTTCTTTTGAATTGTAATTTAAAGTCTATACTCTTAGACTCTTGCAATGTAATATATTGCTCAATCTGTTTAATCTAAGTGTCTACTCTTTCGTTTATGTGCATGCTTCTTTTCAGTTACTATTAACACAATGCTTAGCAAAATCGGACAGTTCTACTTCAAAACCATCTCATTTGAACAGAAATATAGTGAACCCCGGTTGGTTATTCAGCATCCCACATGTTCATGTTTCTTTTCTTTTATATTCCTTTTATATTAGGGACAATGTTATCTTCAAGTTTAGGAGATTATTTTTATCTAGTTTCTCTTAATTTATGACTTTAGTTTGTGATATAGAAACTACACCTTTTTCTTTTGAATCGCAGTCTCATTGCTATGATTGTTTTACCCTGATTGATTTGAGATAATGGCATGAACATTTTAGTAAAACTTATGCATTTTGTCTAGTGTTGGAAATATCATCTGTTAGGTCACGTTTGTTTCTTTAGATACTAAAATAAGTAGCAATTTAAGGTATAGGAGTTGAGTGGATTATTCGTCCTGAAATACGTAAGCAGTGGTTCCCAAGTCTATTAACTCGAATTCGATTTTTACTAGTATAGTGTCGTATTGTTGAAAAAAAAAGTTGTGCTCAGATAATACATGTGTAAATCATTGCTACAGACCTGGTTATTTTTGTCACCTTTGACACTTGAGTGATTAGGTCTGAAGGAGTGTCTCAAAACTTAACGCCCTACAGCTATCTAGCTTGGGAGTCATTAACCAAAACTCGATACACGAGTGCCATATATAGTCTAAGGAAATGAACATTGCACATGGCATGTTGAGTAAGAACACATTTCCTATGTATTATTTACTTTGATTCTCGATACGATGTACCAATTTCACTCTTATTTTTGGTTCGTAGAGATGGGGACTCGACTATAATACATAGAGATTGCCTTGTTATGTGTCTCCGAGAAGTTAGTCTGACTTGCAGTTTGATATGAAAAATCGTTCCAAGATGCATGTCTACTTTTCCTAAAAAATGCCCTATAATTAATTCTCGTTAATTTTCGTAAGATTGCATCATATATTGATCTTCTTAGATTCTTAGATTTTGTGGGTTCAACGATATGCAAACCCTTATGAAACTACAACTCGTCTTTTTTGGGTAACAAAAGGGTTTAATGGCATATTGCACATGATAAGTGCGATCGTGAACTCTACGAAAATGAGTTTTAGTTTAGTTTCTTTTGTTTTTCTTTGTTTACCATCTCTTGTTCGAGGATGAACAATTTTGGGGTTGATAAACATCATCTATACGCATTATATAGCATTCAATTGGCTACGTTTAGTATCTGATTGCTTTTCTTTTTAGCCCACAATGTGTTTAATAGTTCTGTTAAGTGACGTAGGTAATAAGCCAAAGTTAACACGGAAATACATAATATCACTCAAGAAGAGGCTAAAATCAAGAATGGAACAGACGAGACGAGACCACGAGACCAGACCATGAAAAGACACGTTTAAAAGTCGCGTTCAAAGCGCCATTTTGGCGTTTAAACGACAACTCAGTCGAAGTTAGAGTTTGAGAATTTTTATATTTCTCAATTTTGGGGAAATAAATACCTCCTTGTTTTAGGGTTTGACATTTTTATATTCAAGATATAAAGGAGTTTATTAGAGATTGAAGAACGATTATCAGACATTGATTGTAAACAGATCACTGACACAAGTTTTTTTGAAAATAGAGGTTTATTTCTTTATTTTCTCTTATATTTCTTGTCGTTATATCATCTTTAACTGTTGATTGTTTATCGAAATGGAGTAATATATTTTATTCTATAATCAAGAATATATTGATAATATGTTATCGATCTATATCATATAATCCTTGATGTTGCATCGCTTATGCTTATGATTTGAATTCTCGGCATTTAATGCTTGTGAATTTGCTCGCAATTTATTTATATATTTATAGATAAAAGGTGAAAATTCTGAAAGTTGACATCTAAATATCGGAACCCATAAAATTTAAATCTATGTTTTTAAACCGTTAAAGTAGGTCTAGATCGTTTGAGGAATCGTTGCACTGTGATAGAGCTTAATGAACTTGAACTAAGACTTAGCATCACGAAAGTAGGTGATCGACTCTTTTGGGTATTTTATTATACTTAGAAAGAAGATAATAAATAAAATTGGATAGATTCATAAGTGGCTATCGCAATTGAATGGACGCTATGATAAAGACAATGACATATGTTCTGGTAAATTCCAATTTTTGAATTGCTAATCAAATATAATTTAAACCAGTTTTCAAAGTTATTTTGTTTTCTTTTCTCTTAGCTCTATCTTCATTTTGTTTTGCTTAGATTACTGATACGTGAAGAATTAGTATTTGATTATCTAGTCTTCATAGGAACGATAACTTTAGTACTACACAAGAGTCGTGTGCTTGCGATTTTACACATCAAATGTGCCTATACTTTCTATCCACCAACCCATGTTGATGTGGTGTGTAGTGTGTGGAGCATTGACTCAGAACACCTTGAGAAGTGAGAAACTGACTGCAAGAAGTTTTAAAAAAATCTCATACTCTATTAATTTTAATCATCTTTATATTGGTAGGAAATTGAGTTTAACATATAGAAAGAACTCTTGAATAATTTGTAAAACATCAATTTCATACCCATAAGGAAAGCCCATGTGTCTCTTGAAAAGTCATCAATCACAATCAGGAAGTATTTGTGGTTTCAGTGTGTGGTTCTTTATAATGCTCCTAAATGTCTAAGTAAACAAGAACAAAAATATGTTTAATTATTTAAGTTCTTTTAGGAAAAAGACTTCTAGCATGCTTAGCAAGAGGGCATATAAGATAATGTGTGTAATTTTCATCAAACTTGTGACCAATATGAGGCAACATCTTAAGCCTAGAGAGGGACACATGTCCCATCCTTAAATGACATAAGTAAGATTCATTAGAAATAGTGCTAGAAAAAGAGAGAAGAGAAAAATATTATTTCATTCTGCTGAAAAAAAGTTTTTACAAATGAAAGCATGAAGCACTAAAAAGTCCTTGACTAGAATGAGTATGGTTATGCACTAATCTCTGAAACAATTGTCATGAATATCACTACTACTAGTAACATGGTGAAGGATGTATAAATTACTCCTAGCTTCCCCAGTCCCCCTTGTCTTGTCATCCCAAATATCCTAAAAAATAGAAATCAGGGTAGATTGCAGCATAGCAATTATTTTTGAGTAAATTTGGCAATTGATAGGAGGTTGTAATGTTGTATTGGAATTCAAATATACACAAGACATCTTGTAGGACCAAATGGTGTCCTAAAGTAACGTTTCCAATCTAATTAATGGGAGTAACATTTCATATAGGTAATCTGACTGTGTGATGTGGAGAGAGATTTGGTGACAAAGATGAAAACATGTCCAAGATATGATACATGTGATGATTGGCTCCAGTATCTAAGATCCATTTAGTGGTAACATTTTCTGATAAAAGTGTTGCAGGTGAGTAAAATATACCTAAGATAGTGCTACTCATACATGCAACACTGTTGGATTTGGAATGTGTTGGAGTTTGCTCCTTTTTGATTAAATTGAGGAGTTGTTATTGCAGAGGTGTGAATGTTGGTTGTTGATTTGTGTTATTTGACTGGGGGTGAGGGCCAGATTTAGTGGTACCAGGCAGGATTGAATTCACCCCCGAGTGTGGTGACCTATTTGATGACTGAACAACATCAAAGGATACCTGGTAGGAGGAATATCCCCTATCTTGTCCACTTGGGGTCCTCCTCTTGATGGTGGGTATCCAATTAGTCTACAATACTTGTCTTTTCTATGGCCTTAGATATCACAGTTGTCACAAACTATCACAATCACAGGACCTGAAGTTTTTTTTTAGGTTGAGTAGAAATTAATGGGTGCCTCTAGAGTTCTAGAATTGTGTATCATTCTTTTGGATTCCTTATTAAAAAACATGGAATAGGCCTGTGTGGCTAGGTGTAGGCTCCATTATTAAAATTTGACTTCTAATCGGTCTAGAAGATTCATTCAAACCAATTAAAAATTGCATCAACTATGCTCTTGAGAATAATCTATGTATTTCCTTAAGGCTTCAAACATTCACAAATGAGAAGATTGACAATAAAATGAAATTTCTCCTACATTAGTCTCAATTTCGAATAGTAGATAGTCACATAATTTTCTCCAAGTGTGTAGCAGTTAATTTCCTGGAACAGTGCAAATATTCTTGCACGATTCATCTTGTTGAATTGATTTTGTAGATCGTTTCACAATAGACAAGTCCGTTATAGATCTCTTTGCTAACGCACTTGAGAATCCATGAAAGAATGAGCGCCTTATATCACATTGCTCTAATTGAGGATCATAAGGGTTAGGTTTCTTGCAGTTACCCGTAATAAATCCAATCTTGCTCATTAAATTGAGGGCTAATTTCATCGCCTTACACGAAATTCCATAGTTTTTGGCGCCTTTAAGTTCATGAAGCACCAAGTGCAAACTAGGTGTATCACACGAATGAACATAGAGTGGGTCATTGATGTCAAGAGGGATGGGGGTAGAAGATTTCTCAGTGGAAGTCTGAGTCATGGTGATGATCCCGATTTAGGTTCCAAGATACTAGGCGATTGTGATGCCCTTCAATTTTGATTAATTTTCTCGGGAATCAAATAAAGAATATTAATGCTATTTAACAAGTTAAATTATGTAAATAGTTATTATTTTCTTAGAATTATAATTTTCATCATAAATGTTTAATATCTAAATTTACTCTAGACTAATTGGGAGTTTATATTATGTACTCATGTTAATAAAATTATAAGAAATAGATATTGATTTAATGACATTATGTATAGATAGATGTTGGGAATTAATTATATATTTTATCAAGCCAACTCAATACCTATATAGATGACACCTCAATAATAGTGATTCTTTCCTACACCACCTGCTAAGCTCCTTTAAAACACTCCACCTTTCTTTTGAATGAACACTTTCATCTTCTATGAAAACAAACTCTAGCTGAGGGAATTGAGAAAAGGAGATAAAAGAGTAGCAGTAATATCCTGGGAGTTTTGGTAAGGCATTTTAAAGGGTAACAAGAAAGGAAATTGTGAAGTTTATCAATCTTATAGCTACGGGAACGATCAGAGATAGTGAATTAGAAGAAGAATATCCGCATATAAAAGGGAACGACCAGGGGACTCCCAAAGGTGAGTTTTGATATATATATATATATATATATATATATATATATATATATATATATATATATATATAGTTTCAAAAATAAACTGGAGGAAATCTATGTAAAGCCCATTTGGTAAAATGTAACCTGGAGGTGGTCAAACACATATACATTGCTACAGTTTATAGCTTAAAGTTTGTAATATATGTATCAAACAACATATTTGTTAGGAATTTTTATGTTAGAAGTTTTGAAGATGACAAGATAGAACTTAATGTTAGACCCCTGAAAATGTAAGTTTTATTTTTCATAGAAGATCATATATCAAGCGATAGGATGTTTATCGAGTTGTAACTTTTAGATTAAGTGATTTTCTATTTGTCCTTTTAGTTTTGCTAGTCTGAACGCTTGAAGTGTTAGTAGAATTCTGAGTAGTCTATTTATGTAAAGAGGTTTGAAAAATTTGCAAGAGCTAGTGACAATTAGAAGGTCATCTGTAACATCAAATATCTCAAGCGACATCGTTCTGCAAGCGACAATCTATGTTCAAGATAGTGCTGAGTTATTAGATAGCTTCTATCATAAGCAAATGGATATCAGATGTCATCTCAATGCATTTAATGTTCAACGGGCATTTATTTAAAAGCATTTAATACTTGTCAAAGGCATTTAATGCTTGTCAAAGGCATTTAATGTATATACGGAGAGCACCAAACCCATTAGATGTCAACACAAGACAATTGCCGCACTCTGAACAATTGCAACAATATATCTAGGATTTACCAACCCATCTAACCTTTCTGAGTGAAAAAATTAAACGTGCCTAAGAACGTATCTAACGGATCATACAAATGGTCTCAACGGTTCTAATGTATGATCTCAACGGATATATTCCTAAATTTATGAATAAATAAAACTTCAAAGATCGAGAAAAAAGAGATTCGAACAAGTAAGAAAATTCACGAGCTTAAACGATCACATCCTAAGTCAAAATAATCTCTTAATTATGATGTTCACCCTCAGAAAAAATTTGAATCATGGGCATCAATTCAAATCGATATTTCTTTATCTTTTTCAAGAAGATTCTAAACTGAAGAGAGTATCAACAAAGTTGTTTGACCTTTCCCAAAATAAATAAATCTATTTTTTGTGTGAAATTAGCCATCCTCTCTTTCAAACTGTGTGTGAGGAAAGTTGTAGGATATTTGCAGTATTTCTGTGTGAGAGAAGCAGATTACTGAAAGTGTTCTTAGGCAGACGCTTGTGTAGCTAAGGAGCTCAAGACATTTTAGTTTGTACATTGTATTGGGGAAGACTCTGTGTGACTCTTTGGATTCAATATAATGAATTCCTTCGTCAATTGAAGAAGAAAGACGTAGTTTGGATTATACCACCCATCAAACCTTGCAAACTGTGTCTCATTTACTTATTCTTTATTTCAATTCTTTATTGCACATCTATTTAAATTCAGCAATTTAGTAGAGATTATCTATTGCATAAAAGAGTTAGTGAAGTTCTTATATACATATATTAATTCTGTCTCTACCCAACATACTTTATACAAAGCCAAAGACTCTGATTATATATTCCGCTGTGCACTTAACGGTGAATCTAAGTTCTGATCATTACATCTCATTTTAGTTTTTTCAACCGATTCTAAGTTAAAATCTCTTACTTAGTTTCCGTGCTCAAGTTCCTTTCAGATCATTACTAAAAAGAACTTGCCTTTAATCTAAAAGAGTAACAAAAGTTCAGAAACAAAGGATCAGGGTCTATTCAACCCCTTTTCTAGACCCTTGTCCCAACCACTTGGGACCAACAAGTGGTATCAGAGCAGGGTGATTTTGAAACTTTCAAGTTTCCAAGCCAAACGCTTGTTCAGATCCCTGTTGTGCAGAACTTTTAATATTTCTATATAATTACTTTCACGTCTCAAAATGGCTTTTACTAAAGTTCCAAAGTTGAAACTAACTATGATTCATGAAAAGTTAAAGCCTTCACGTACTTTTGCTCTTGCGATAACGAAATGGCTGGCGTTATTACGGATGGCTCGATTAGAATTATGAAGGTCATTACTAGAGCATCGAAAGCAGATGAAGCTACATCGGATCGATATGTTTAAAAATCAAAGACTGAATGGGATGCAAATGAGCGACATAGAGCAAACATAGACAATATCGGTTGAAATGCTCTTTATACTGCAATCGGTGACAATGATAGCCTCTTCAATAAAATCAAAGGATGCACTACAACAAAGAGATATGGGATAAACTCTCCATGATCTGGTGGATCGATGCAAATGAAAGAAAATAAGTTGGAGATTGCCACTGATAAGTTCAATCACTTCAAAATGATGCCAAACGAAACACTGGATCAGCTGGACACAAGGTTCAGCTGGACAGAGATGAGCAACAAGGCATTAGTTAGTGGAATTTTCAGAAGTCTACCCACGAAGTTTTTGGTCAAAATTACGGCTATGAAGGAAATACAATCACTAAGCGGAGTAGCCTGAACTCCAAAATATGTGTTCTCTGAACTTAAAGCTTTCGAGTTCGAGATGGGATCGGCAAGTGATGCAAATGACTCAATTGTTGAAGTTGGTGCATTGGTTGTGTCAATAAAGAATAAAAAAATCAAAGGCGTCTGATGCTGAAGAAGATGAGGACATGATGGCCATGTTTAACAAGTTCAGGAAGTTCTACAAGTCTCATAGAATGCGAAATTAGACAAGTCTGAAGGGACAGAACACCTTTCAGTTGCCTCCTCCTCAAGCTCAACAGTATTAATCTTTGAGCGTTCTGTATCAAGCGACTCCTCCTCTACAATCATTCCCTAACATGATATCTGAATCACGAGGTAAAGCAAGAATAACAAATGAAATGAAGATGAAAACTAATCTTTGTTATAATTACAGACAACCAGGGCACTTTAAAGTCAACTATCCATATCCAAATGTTTCATAGCCTACCAAGCAGAATTATGTAGATAGAAGGAACTTCAAGAGCAACCTAAGACAACAGGGTTTGCTTGCAAAATCTTAACCTATCTCTGCACCTAAGGATGATTTGTGATGAAAGCAATGATAAGGATTTGAGTGATTCAGCACTCATATGCCTCATGGCTAAGAATGATAAGGCTTCTTGTGAATCTGCTGAGTTACCTGAAGCTATTGCTGAAAAAAGAATTTGGTACATTGATAGTGGATAATCACGTCACATGATTGGATCCAAGGATCTCCTAATCAACTACAAGCGTAGCAATGGTACCAGTGTCATATTCGGTGACAATTCCAAAGGCAAGACAAAAGTTACAGACACTTTACATAAAGGAAATATCATGATTAGTGATGTTTTCTATGTTGAGGGTCTTAAACATGATTTATTAAGAATTCGTACTAAGAATCAATTGCATATTGCTAATGATCCTACTTTATCCTCAGTATCTTACAAACGTGATAGGAAATGATTAAGGGATCATCCTCCTGAGCAAATCATTGGTAACAGAGAAGCTAACGTTAAAACACGATCAGCTACTCCCAATGAAGCCATGTTTGCTAGTTTTCTAACTTAGATAGAACCCGAAAAGGTGGATGAAGCGTTAAACGATCCAAGTTGGATTGAATTCATGCAAGAAGAACTCAATCAATTTGAGCGATCTAAGTTATGGACACTTGTTTCCAGATCAGTTCATCAAAGCGTCGTAGGTACTAAGTGGGTCTTCTGAAACAAAATGGATGAAAACAGTCACTCGAAATAAAGCGAGACTAGTTGCTCAAGGATACTATCAAGAAAAAGTAATAGATTTCGATGAAACCTATGCTCCTATGGCAAAACTTGAAAAAATTAGAATATTTCTAGCATATGCAACATTCAAAAAGTTCACGGTATATTAAATGGATGTGAAGAGTACATTCCTAAATGGTAAACATCAAGATGAAGTCTATGTTGAACAACCTCCTGGATTAATCAACGCTCAAGGAATGAATTTTGATTACAAGCTAGACAAAGCGCTATATGGGCTAAAGCAAGCTCCTCGAGCATGGTATGACACTCTCTAATTTTCTTATCAGTAAAAGCTTTAAAAAAGGCAATGGTGATACTTACTAATAATGAAGATATTCTTCTTGTTCAGATCTATGTTGACGACATTATCTTTGGCTCAACTAATTTTTATCTTTGTGAAAGATTTTACAAAATGATACAACCCAATTTGAAATGAGCATGATGGGAGAACTTACCTTTTTTCTTGATTTACAAGTTAAACAACTCTCAAATGGTATTTTCATCAATCAAATGAAATATACTAGAGACATTCTTAAGAAATTTGGTATGGAAAACTCTTCAAGTTCCAACATTCCTATGAGTCAAATACTTAAGTTGGACAAAGATGAAAATGGCAAAAAGGTAGATATAACCTATTATATAGGAATAATTGGATCATTCCTTTACCTTACTGCAAGTAGACCTGATATAATATTTTATGTGTGCATGTATGCACGATTTCAGAGTGATCCTAAGGAATCACACTTAATCAATGCTAAGAGAATCCTCAAGTACCTCAAAGGAACACAAAATGTGGGACTTTAGTACTCTAAGGAATGTCATTTTTTTAGGCATACCAAAGGCAAGACTAAAGTTACAGACACTTTAAATAAAGGAAATATCAAGATTAGTGATGTTTTCTATGTTGAGGGTCTTAAACATGATTTATTAAGAATTCGTCAATTTTACGATAAAGGCTTTAATGTTAATTTCTCTAGTGACTTCTGCTATTAAAAGATTCTAAGACCGATTCTATTAAGTTGAAAGAGAAAAGAACAAACAATATATACTTGGTAGATTGAGATTCACCTTCTAACAACAATCCTATATGCTTTGTTGCAAAAGACAATATAGAAAAGGATTGGTTGTGGCATAGAAGAATGAATCACCTCAGCTGTAAAACTATCTCTCAACTCTCAAGTTTAAATCTTGTGGAGGGATTACCAAAAGGCCAGTTCCATAAAGATCGCTTATGTGATGCTTGTCAGATGGCTAAGAAAGTTAAAGCATTTTTAAAGGAAAACATTTGTCAACTAGTCAAATACTCGAATTACTTCATATGGACTTATTTGGACCGGTACAGACACAAAGTGTGGGTGGTAAGAAGCGTATAGTATACGCTGGTGATAGTTGATGACTTTTTTGGATACACCTGGACTGAATTTCGAGTATCTAAAGATGAAACTTATGACAAGCTAACAAATCTTATTAGGCAGCTTCAAAATTTGAAAGAATCAAAAGTAGCCAAAATAAGAATTGATCGAGGAATTGAATTCACAAATCAGTTTGTTGAAAAGTTCTATTCGAAAAATAGAATTCTTCATGAATTTTCAACACCCAGAACACCTCAACAAAATGGAGTTGCTGAACAAAATGGAGTTGCTGAACAGCGAAACAGAACCTTAAAAGAAGCAGGCAGGACAATGCTTAGAGAGTCTAAGCTACATCAACGGTTTCGGGCTGAAGCCATCAGCATAGCTTGCTACACTCAGAACCGGTGTGATTAACAAGCAACATGAAAATACTCTATACGAACTACGAAAGGGACGTAAGTCTAACATTTCCTATTTTCATATCTTCGGTTCAAAGTGTTTCATTCACAATAATGAATTTCATCAACTAAAGACTTTCGATCCAAAAGCTGATGAAAGTATCTTTCTAGGATATTCAAATAATGGAAAGAACTTTCAAATTCTAAATAAATGATTGAGCAAAGTTGTAGAATCAATTCATATTGTGTTTGATGACGCTAACCATAAGCCTAGTAAGGTAACATCTAACGATGAAGGAATAAATTATCAAAATCATCATTTAATTCTCACTACTAGATGTAGAAGAATCAAGTGATGAGAAAGATGAGATCATCGTACTAATTCGAAAAACCAAGGCCTCTATGGTTCCTGATACAGAAAATGTCCAAAATGCTGATGATTGTGAGGAGAACAATCATCAAGAGCATCTTTTACTTGAAAACTTTAAGAATCAATTGCATATTGCTAATGATCCTACTTTATCCTCAGTATCTTACAAACGTGATAGGAAATGATTAAGGGATCATCCTCCTGAGCAAATCATTGGTAACAAAGAAGCTAATGTTAAAACACGATCAGCTACTCTCAATGAAGCCATGTTTGCTAGTTTTCTATCTTAGACAGAATCCGAAAAGGTGGATGAAGCATTAAAGGATCCAAGTTGGATTGAATTCATGCAAGAAGAACTCAATCAATTTGAGCGATCTAAGGTATGGACGTTTGTTTCCAGATCAGTTCATCAAAGCGTCATAGGTACTAAGTGGGTCTTCTGAAACAAAATAGATGAAAACAGTCACTCGAAATAAAGCGAGACTAGTTGCTCAAGGATACTATCAAGAAGAAGTAATAGATTTCGATGAAACCTATGCTCCTATGGCAAGACTTGAAAAAATTAGAATATTTCTAGCATATGCAACATTCAAAAAGTTCACGGTATATCAAATGGATGTGAAGAGTGCATTCCTAAATGGTAAACTTCAAGAGAAAGTCTATGTTGAACAACCTCTTGGATTAATCAATGCTCAAGGAATAAATTTTGATTACAAGCTAGGCAAAGCGTTATATGGGCTAAAGCAAGCTCCTCGAGCATGGTATGACACTCTCTCTAATTTTCTTATCAGTAAAAGCTTTTCAAAAGGCAATGGTGATACTTACAAATAATGAAGATATTCTTCTTGTTCAGATCTATGTTGACGACATTATCTTTGGCTCAACTAATTCTTATCTTTGTGAAAGATTTTACAAAATGATACAACCCAATTTGAAATGAGCATGATGGGAGAACTTACCTTTTTCCTTGATTTACAAGTTAAACAACTCTCAAATGGTATTTTCATCACTCAAATGAAATATACTAGAGACATGCTTAAGAAATTTGGTATGGAAAACTCTTCAAGTTCCAACATTCCTATGAGTCAAACACTTAAGTTGGACAAAGATGAAAATGGCAAAAAGGTAGATATAACCTATTATAGAGGAATAATTGGATCATTCATTTACCATACTGCAAGTAGACCTGATATAATATTTTATGTGTGCATGTATGCACGATTTCAGAGTGATCCTAAAGAATCACACTTAATCACTGCTAAGAGAATCCTCAAGTACCTCAAAGGAACACAAAATGTGGGACTTTAGTACTCTAAGGAATGTCATTTGAACTAATTGGTTATTCAGACGCAGATTTTGCTGGATGCAAGATTGATAGAAAAAATTACAAGTGGTACATGTCAATTCCTTGAAAACACATTATTTTTATGGCATAGCAAAAAGCAGCAATCAATTGCAACATCAACTGCGGAAGCAGAATATGTAACGAATGGTAGCTGTTATGCTAAAATCCTTTGGATGCAGCAACACTTCATAACTACAGTATAACACCAGGTCCGACGCCAATATTCTGTGACAATCAAAGTGCTCTTGCCATGACTCAAAATCTTGTTCTTTACTCTAGAACTAAACATAATGGCATCAGGTATCATTTCTTGCGTGACCATGTTCAAAAAAAATATATCAAAATGTATTTCATTGGTACTGAAAAGCAACTCATTGATATCTTCACCAAAGCGCTAAATGAACAACGCTTTCTCACTTTAAAAAGTGAACTAGGTATGATCGAACTTTATGTGTAAATATCACATAGCATCATATTTTTTTTTAGGCATACCTTTTAGGGGAACATTTTTTTTGTTGTTTTTGTTTGCTAAAACCTCTAAATATATATAAATGTAGGGGGAACCTGAGTTTATGTGTAAATAAAGAGTAGATTATGGTAAGTGACAAAAATAGATTTCTTTATGTATATGCATGTCACTAACGTTTAATTAATTTAAAAATAATTGTCTTTCTAAACGACAATATTTACCATTGTTCCAGTAAATATTTGAAAAATGAATTACAAAATTAATGCATTTTTTTAATATGTTAGTAACAGCCCTGGTAGATCAAACGTCTTTGTGTTTGAATCTCACGCGCTCACTAATAGATATATCTGACCAATGACTACTCTATAACAATTGGTAGATGAACGCATGTACCTAAGATAAATACGTGTCGAACTATTAAAGTCTAGTACAGAAAATGTTCAATATCCCAAACGTTTTGTTTGAAGCAAGTAATTGTGCACGTCAATCCATGTATTGAAATATGCAGTGAAATGTCTTTTTCTCTGTCAGAATTAATTGAAACGTCGTGTCTCATTTAATGCATACTTGGGAAAATCTTTTTGAGATCTCATTCTCTTTCATTTTCATTCTTGATCATAAGTCTTTTTTGTTTATAAATATGAGAAATTGAAGAAGGGTAGTTTATTCTATTTCAAACCTATGTTGTGGCTCTCTGCAAATAACTTTCTCATACTTGATATTTTTCAAACCAAGGTTTCAAGAAATTTTGGGTCTTCTTTCATAACCCAGGGAAAACACTATCAATGTTTTCTCTTGAGGATCACTCAGTAATGTTAGTCATCCGAACTAATGTTAAGGAGAAACCTTCTCAAATCTCTACTGATATTTTTTCGAAGTTTTTCATTTTTCTTCCCAAAAACTTTAAATGGTTCTCGCATTCATCATCTCCGATGAAAGACGAACGGACGGATGTGCGCATTGTGGAAACCAGAATGACCCTCTCCACCTGTCCGAAGGAGTCGATGAAGAACTAGTATATCATCATATGTTGTGTATACATATGAATACTAGAGTAACGTGAGGTACAAAGGTTGTGTTGTTAAACACAAACTTGTTGAACCTCAAGTTTGATCAACTCCTGGTATAAATACTATGGTGTTGATGATATCAAGAAGGGGGAAGAAAAAGAGAAAAGAAAAAGGGCTTAAGGAGGCCAAGAAGGCAGACTTTGCAAACAAGTTTTTAGGTCTCTCCTCTACCTTCTTTTTGTCTCTTTTGTTCCTCCACAGGGAAAGGAGCAATTGTGAAGTGGATTTCATAATAGCTCCTTGTCACAAGTTCTACTTCTTTGTTTCTTCCTGTTTTATGTTTTTAGCTTTTATATGCTCCTTGTATCGCTGATATAATCTGTTTTAATATGTAGCATTCGCATTATACTCTGTTCTTGCTTGTAAGATTTCAATGAGAATAAATGTTCCTTGCTGAAGTAATTTGTTTGTCTTTGCGAGAAAAACTACAAAATGATGAACTAAAACGAACGCTAACTTCTAACAACTAACAACTAACCTTCCTAACTTCTTATCTATTTGTTATTCTCATAACTTATATCGCTGACTTACAATTCTTTTCTTGTGGTTACTACTCTTGAAATTATAAAAGAGCTTTTTCTTTCCAAAGGTTGAATGGTCTTGACATCATGAAAAAGGGGAAAATTGTTAGGAATTTCTTTGTTAGAAGTTTTGATTATGATAAGATAGGACTTAATGTTAGACCCCTGAAAATATAAGTTTTATTTTTCATAGAAGATCGTGAATCAAGCAATAGGATGTTTATCGAGTTGTAACTTTTAGATTAGGTGCTTTTTTTATTTGTCCTTTTAGTTTTGCTAGTCTTAACGCTTGAAGCGTTAGTAGAATTCTGAGTGAGTCTTTTAATGCGAAGAGGTTCGAAATATCTATAAGTGCGAGCGACAATCAGAAAGTCATCCGGAATATTAAATATCTCAAGCGACATCGTTCTACAAGCGATAATCTATGTTAAAGACAGCGGTGAGTTATTCGATAGCTTCCATCATAAGCAACTGGATATCAGATGTCATCTCAATGCATTTAATGTTCAATGGGAATTTATTTAAAAGCATTTGCATATATTGCTGATGTAATACGAAGAGCACCAAACTCATTGGATGTCAATATAAGACAACTGCCGTAGTCTGAACAATTGTAGTAATATATCCGGGATTTCCATCCCATCTAACCTCTCTGAGCGAAAAAATTACACGCGTCTCAGAATGTATCTAATGAATCTTAGAAATGGTCTCAACGGATCTAATGTATGGTCTCAACGGATATATTTCGAAATCTGTGTATAAATAAAACTTCCAAGATCAAGAGAAAAAGAGATTCGAACATGCGATAAAATTTACGAGCTTAAACAATCACATCCTATGTCAAAATAATCTCTTGATTCTGAAGTTCACCCTCAGAAAAACTTCGAATCATGAGCATCCATTCAAATCGATATTTCTCTATCTCTTTCTTAAGAAGAATCTGAACTGAAGAGAGTATCAACAAAGTTGTTTGACCTTGGCCAAAAAAAATAAACCAATTTCTGTATGAAATTAGCCATCTCGCTTTCCAACTGTGTGTGAGGAAAGTTGTAGGATATATGCAGTATTTCTATGTAAGAGAAGCAGATTACTAAAAGTGTTCTTAGAGGCAGACGCTTGTGTAGCTAAGGAGCTCAAGACATTTTAGTTTGTACATTGTATTGGAGAGACTCTGTGTGACTCTTTGGATTCAATATAATGAATTCCTTCGTGAATCAAAGAAAAAGGACGTAGTTGGGATTACACCACCCAGCAAACCTTGCAAACTGTGTCTCATTTACTTATTGCTTTATTTCAGTTCTATTGCATATCTATTTAAAATCAGCAATTTAGTAGAGATTATCTATTGCATAAAAGAGTTAGTGAAGTTCTTATATACATTTATTAGTTGTGTCTTTGCCCAATATAAACTTTACATAAAGCCAAAGACTCTGATTATATATTTCGTTGTGCACTTAGCGGTGAATCTAAGTTCTGATTATTACATCTTACCGTAGTTTTCTCAACCGGTTCTAAGTTAAAATCTCTTACTTAGTCTTTGCGCTCAAGTTCATTTCAGATCATTACTGAAAAGAAGAATTTACTTTTAATCTAAAAGATTAACGAAAAATCAGAAACAAAGGATCAGGGTCTATTCAACCTCCCCCCTTATAGACCTTTGTCCAACCACTTGGGACCAACAATATTTTCTATGCACGATGCCTTACTCTATTCCATTCATTTTATGATATGATGTTGCATTTCACTTATGCGACTTGTTGATGTATTTTCTTGTTCTTTTGGACCCAACCATGGCATGATGATTGTGACCCTACCGGGCAGCAATGGGCTCGCAGGATTGGTGGTCATAACATCATGGTTGCCGATTCCCCTCCTGCGCATGGACGGAGCGTATCTTGGCGATGGGGTCGTATATTTAGGCATGTTCCCAGGCATGCCAGTTTTATGCAAGTTGGCCTCTTGCAATTTGGTGGATAAGGTAGTTGAACGATGGTAGGAGTCATAAGGAGGTGCAACGGCTAGTGAGTCCTCTTCTTTTATTGCACTTTTTAATGGATAAATATATATCAGTAGCCTTTGATTGCTTATCTATAGTTATTAATTTCAATAATTGCATGTCATTCATAGCATATATATATTTTCTTTAAATTCAACCCGTTCTAAAATCTCCGGCACCCACGCCTCGACCTCATTAAGCCTTTGCATATATTTTTTTGAGAAAATGTATTTCCTTCAGGTTAATGGGACACATACCTTTCACGGAGTAAGCTGCGCGTTAGAAGTGCTCTGATACGTTTTAGATAATCTTGTTAGTTTAGCCAGGGAGGTTTCTGGTTCGTCTTTATTTTTGATCAGATGTATATATTTCAATTTCGTAGATATCAGAAAGGCGTGACGGATTTCTTCCTATAGTTATGTATTGATATCAAGGTTTAGGTGTCGTAGACATACGTTGTTTTGGCACTCTTTGTATATAACTTTGGATATTTATAATGTAATTAATGGTGATCCACTTATTTTGACATACTCCATTCTTACTTTTGGGGATATAAATCATGATATTGCCACATAGTAGTTCGTAGAAGAATTTGAGATAGTCGAAAAATTTAAGTTCTCGCCTCATGCCTGAATGTTTTGTTATTATAAATTCTGGGGCATGACATGGATGGTGTCGATTCTTCGATTAGGAAGATGAAGGTGGCGAAAAAAATTGATTTTGAGGATTTAATCAACCCAGCTGATTTCTTGTATCATAATAAAGGGAATCAAAAAAGGAAAAAAAAGATCATAAATAACCTTGATGCCATGTTGAAAATAAAGGAATGGATGTTTATTGAAGATGGAAATTGAATATAAAAATAGTACCAATTGTAGATCGAAGATTACAAGTGGAAAAACTAACTATTAATACTATGAGCTATACAAATATATATATATATATATATACATAACGGAGACAGACCTAAGCCCCTACATTCTGAGCCTCATTAATATTCGGCCAATTGAAATATAAGCCCAAATTATCTTATTTCTAACAATATATATACACATAGATACTACATAAGAAAAATTCAGTAATATTAGTGATAAAGTGATAATTGAAAACAATGTCGAAAAGGATGATTTTTCAATTGTACAAACTGGACAGAAAATGAATGGACCTTAGAGTGAATTTATGCTATGTAAATCTTAAAAGTTGCAACTGTGCCCCACTCAAAATCATATAAAATGATATCGTTGGCTTACGGGGAAAACCACTATTTGATGTGCATTGTTCGTTTTCTACTATTTGATGGTCTATTTGTTTTACTTGTATTTATAAAATCGAATCATCATGTAAAATATCTTTCTAACCATTATAGCTCCAGGACTTACTTTCCAATTTTCTCTTGGTCCTGAGATATAGGAATCAGGGTTTACATTACACCAAGGTAATTTTGTAATAAATTGAGTTTAATAATTCGAGTATATGTAATTTTTTTTGAAGTCTGCATGAAAACTACATATAATACAATTTATATGTTAGATTTATAATTAATAAAATGATTCGAATTTAACATAAAATTTGCCAATCAACACCATATGCACAGTTTTGAACCGATTTCATTTATTTATTTCTTTGTTTTTTTCCTCTTCATTTTCATATTATTATTATGCATGTATAATGGTTTAGGGAAGTTTTAATCTGAACTAAATTTGATCTAACTCAAAATTTATTTCAAGTAGTAAAAAAACTAATTATAAAATGAGTATAATTCATTATTTTCTTAATATATACTTTAATTTAAATAAATTATGGGCTAGGAACTTTCTACGTGGGTAGTAAATTGAGTTTATCAGGAAAATAGGTCACACGATATATTTTAATTGACTTTTCTTTTATTTATACTTTTCCACACATAGTAGCGGAGCCAGGAATTAAAAGTGGGTGGGGCCTTTGGTACGATAGACGTGAACCAAATTTATTTTGGGTGGGGCGATAATGTTAAATTTTTTAAAATATACATATGTTTTAAAAAATTTCAGTGGGGCGGCCGCCTCCCACGCCCCACCTGTTTCCGCCACTGTCCACACATGTGCTTTGATGGTTCCGATGTACTCATATTAATAAAAGTAAATTTTTCAAAAAGACACATACAATAATTGAAGAATATCTCATTAACTATTAATAATGACAAGAAGTTACTATAATTAATTAGTAGGAGTGTCAACTAGTATATACAATTCATATCCCTATTAACCTTTTGAAAATTATTTTTGTGACCAAGCAAAGATTTTGCTATTTGCCGGAGGAAATAATTTTCCATTTAGAAACTAGAAAGGCCTTTGCAGACCAAAGCATGAAGTCAGAATGTTCATCAGCAAAATACCATGCATTCGAACGCTAAAGTGAAGCTTAATTTGGACATTTGCCCTTTATTACAAGCACTAAAGTGAAGCTTATTTCAAGTGAAGCTTATTTATGAAGCGCCGAAATGGGAACAAGTTGTATCATGCAACAAAAGTGAAGGGCTCAACCTTACCTGGGAAGAATCTACATCAAACTCAATTAGATAATTCTCCAACTGATGTCCACCAACAATTATCGATGGTAATATTCGACTCTCAAAATCCGGTATTTCCTCCACAAACGCAAGGCAAACAACATTTTTACTAACTTTAACCATCGAGTTTGATCCATAAAACCTCCAAAACACATTCTCCTTTTGCAAAACTAGATCAATAATTGGAACTTGAGGCCCTGCTTGGATTTGGCAATGGTTTTCGAATCAAAGCAAGCCCCAAAAGGTGCGATAGATGCCACTCTTTTAATTTTCTTGGCTGCAGCAGCCTTTACATACTCACTGATCAAAACGTCATATATTGATTTGTGTAAACTAGTATACTGTTATGTAGCGGATTTTAGAAGACTAATTTAGAAGATTTAATTACTTATGTTTTATTATTTAGAGTCCTTATTTAATTACGTTTGTTAAGAGTCCTAGTTGATTTAGGACTTTAGTTATTTACTTTCTTTAGAGTTTTAGTTTGTTTAGTATTCTATTTCAGTTGGGAGTCTTTCATTATTTATAGGTATTAGGGTTTATGTTTTTCATTCATTCAGTTAAGAATCAAGAAAAGAATCGAGCTTAGGCTTGGGGCAAACTTTGGTTTGTTGGGCAAGAATTTATTCTTGTAGGACTTTCGAGTAATCGAAAGTATTTATTATTTATATTTATTTTCAGTTTATTGAATTTTGTTCTCAACAATTGGTCCGACCTGCCGGATCCCAACATTCACCTAATATCATGACGCTTTCTGATGATGCTCGCTTCACGACCTTGGAAGAAAAACAGGAGGAATTTAGCAGCCGCCTCGATGCGATCGAACACATGCTTCAACAACGATATATCCTGCTGATGGCTGCCATTACAGGTCGTCCTGCACCACAATCTGCACCCCCTGTACCTAATTCAACCTTCGATGTTGCGCCCTGCACGGCTACGCAGCCCACCCCCAACATCCATAGCAACACAACCGTGCCTGCCACCAACCCTCAAACTAAAGCCATAAAACCAGATTTGCTCCCGGTCATCAGTAATCCTGAAACCACCACCACCGTGAACCTCCAACCAATAGAAACTACCACGGTCTCTATCTATCAAATTCCTCAAACCTTCTCACAACAAACTCACGACCACCCCTTCACTGTCCTTAGTTTTATTGACATTAAACCGCTTGGATGGTTAGCCCAAATCAAATCTTCCAATGTTCTCAAAACTGGGTTTCGCAGCCAATGCAAGCACAATGAGTTCTCGGTTTACCGCTCTTCTTGGAACAAGCAGAGGAGAAAAATTTCCAAGTTCAGCCTTGGGGACAAGGCTATTTTTAAGGGCGGTGGAGTTGTTATGTAGCGGATTTTAGAAGACTAATTTAGAAGATTTAATTACTTATGTTTTATTATTTAGAGTCCTTATTTAATTACGTTTGTTAAGAGTCCTAGTTGATTTAGGACTTTAGTTATTTACTTTCTTTAGAGTTTTAGTTTGTTTAGTATTCTATTTCAGTTGGGAGTCTTTCATTATTTATAGGTATTAGGGTTTATGTTTTTCATTCATTCAGTTAAGAATCAAGAAAAGAATCGAGCTTAGGCTTGGGGCAAACTTTGGTTTGTTGGGCAAGAATTTATTCTTGTAGGACTTTCGAGTAATCGAAAGTATTTATTATTTATATTTATTTTCAGTTTATTGAATTTTGTTCTCAACATATACGACCTCACGGTACGAATACTTGTCCCTCCAGCACCACTATCCATGTCGATTGACAATAGGGTGTTGTTTAAAGAGAGTTTTTTTATCAACCCTAATAGATCTAACACTAATGAAATACTCAATCCCCACGTTGTACCCATAAGTGCTCACAGGGTTTTTAATCAGTGGGGTTGTGATAAGTGCCTTTGAGATTTTTTGAAAAGGATCTTTGTAATTACCACCCTGGCCAATGACTAAGTTCCCATGATTATTTACAGAAGATGGGAGGCAAAGTGCCAAAAATTGTCGAATCTTGAAAGACGATGCAAGTTGTGATAGTAAGGAAAGCTCGGTTCGGCCTAGGCCAATGATTCCTGTTGTTAATGTAGACATATTTTCTAGTAGAATTTGATTTGTTGAATACTGGAAGGGAAATCTTCTTACACTGTATTGGTCTCCACGTGAGGAATACACGTGCAGAATGTCCTGGCCAATGACATTTAAGTCAATTGAGCCAATGAAAGGGTTTAGGCCTATATCAGCGCAGGTTTTCATTCTGCACTCGGATACGGGTCGAAATGAGACGCAGGGCGTATTAATAATACAGTTGGCGTTTTCCATTCTATGGCAGATTTGGCTGTTGCATTTGATCGGACGGTAGGAGGAGGCTGCGTTGAAATAGGCCATGGATTGAAACCACAGAAAGTTTCCACTAAGATCAATCAACACATTTACTGAAGTGCTATTTGAGCCTATTTTGATGTTGGTGTAATACTGGTTACTTATGGTGTCTTTGTTGATGGGCCAAACGAAGGCTAATGGTTTTGTAGGGTTTCTGGCATTTGATAAGAAAAATAATAATGAGAAAAACAAGATTGATAGATTGATTAATGAAGGGCTGATGGTGTGTTTGATCAGTACTGTTTGGATGTATATTTATAGATGAATCTGCAGCAATGCTTAAGTTTAAATAATAATAATAATAATAATAATAATAATAATAATAATAATAATAATAATAATGATAATAGTAAATTGTTCCGGATATTGTGAGGGATGGCATGCCACTAAAGGGCAATTTTTATGGATGCCAGCAGTTTATTATATTCTATTATCTCCATATCAAAATGGGGTATAATATCTAGATACTCAAATTCAGTGATCATGATACTTGCTTCAATTAGCCACAAGCTTCTTTCTATTTATGTTTTTTTTTATGTCAAAAACATAAAATTCAAAACACTATTTTATTTTAATTATTATACCCCTTTTTTTCTTTTATTTGATTTAACTATTTTTATTTAGATGTTTGGCCTCAAAATCAATTTAGTTCCTTTATTATCATTTCTGGTGTAATCTTTTCAAAGAGGATGTATAACTTTTTAATATAATTGGATTTCTTGAACGTTAGTAATTCCATTTCTATAGGATAGAAAAAACTATCTAATTTTAACTTTTGCGTATTTAATAGTGTAAATTCGATTGTATGTGTATATTTATGTTGCTTATGCAAAAGTTACCGATTCTATATTTTGAATAAAAGCAAAAACAAAATTGCAAATTAAATAATGCAGCAAAAAATATGGTTGCACCAATGTACCTTGTTCGATGTAGTAAAACTATACCTTTCACTAAAATTAGTTTACCGTACCAAAAAGTGGGAGTTTTTGTTTGTTATTAACTATGGAAAATGATATGCATAACAAATATTCTTAAAGTCCTAGTTCAAAGTATTTGTTACGGTAATGGATTGAAAAAACAAATTGTACAGCCTGTACTTGGACATTTTATTATGAAGTTCTTTTGCTACGAGACATTTTATTATGAAGTTGATCATGTAGCTTAATTTTTTTAAACAGTGAATTTATGGGTCTAATAAAACTGTGCCTAGGAAGCCCTAATTTTATATCCAAAACGAATGAAATTTAACTATAGTTAAAAACATTTATACTAAAATTTGACAATTTAATTCTAACATTCAAACGGTTGATTTCGTCCAACAATTAACACCATCACACCATCTGTTAGGATTTTAGAATAGCGCCGTTAAATTTAAGGTGAACTTTCAAAAATAACTCCAACTTCTTGTGAAACTAGAAACCTCATTTGTACAATTGTACCCTTTTGATGTCATGCGTATCTATCTACTATATTATTATAGCAAGGTTACAGTTTTTTTTTCCTAAATGCTAATTTTCTAGATTTTTGACATTTTTTTAATTAAAAAATCAATCATTATCCATATTCTCCCTTATCAACGTCCCTATTATCTACCTATTATCTACGTGATCTAAGTAACTTCCCCACATTCTCAACTTCCCATCTCTTTATAAATTCAAAATTTTAAAATATCTTTATATCTACCTCTCACTTAATTCATCACCGATTCAAAACACATTTTATTCTTGCTATTAATTTTTTCTAGAATAGTTTTAGAATTTTCAGGACTCGAATCTTAGACTAATCACAGTTTTTCATGTGCAGTGATAATTTTCAGTCAGAAAAAAGTGGTGAAGATTTGCTGAATTGGAAAGCACCTGTGGTTGATATACAAAACACAGTCTCAACAAAGCTTTTCACAGCAGACAAAAATGGCGAAGCTTTTCACAGCAGACAAAAATGGCGGCCACAAGAGTTATAGCGTCATAACCGGCACTTTGCTCTGAAGAACACCATTGAAATCGAAGCCGCAAGCCGTCATTCTTTGCTTCAAAAACAACAGAATATCGACGCAAAAAAAGGCGTCTATTCACTTGCAATGCTATCTTCAATCCCCAAATTCAGATCAAGGAAGAGCGACAGCCTAAAACCCTATACTATCGTCTCTTCTTTCTCGACAATTCGGGGAAAAAGGTAGGGAACTAATCTATATTTTGTTCTGTTATGGTAATTGTAATTGTTTCATTTTTTGGTATTTTTTTTACTGAGTTTTGTGATTTGAATTTGAGTGTTAATTAGAGGTTTGAATCTTTGGAATGTAAGACTTATATTTGGTAAATGATGCAAGTTGAGTCGGTAATTTACAGTGCATAAGAGTAATTTTTTCCTTCAAAACCGATTTCAAGATGTTTGTGATGTTTAACGAATGGACACTGTTGCGATTGTATCAGTAATTTGAAGGGACGAATGAATCAATTTGTTGGAGTGCTGTGAGAATTTGAAGGAATAAATAATCGATTTGTTCAAACACACATATCTGTGATTATAAAATATGATATCAAAAATGTTCTCTATCTGTGGATACCAGTGATGTAAATAACTGAGCATCATTTTTCAGTAAAATGTGGATGCAAATTTAATAAGCTCATATAGTGTACTGTGTGCAGATTTCTCCTTGGCATGATTTACCATTACACTTGGGTGATGGTGTATTCAATTTCATTGTTGAGATTCCAAAAGAATCAAGCGCTAAGATTGAGGTTGCTACAGATGAGCTGTTTACTCCAATCAAGCAAGACACAAACAATGGAAAACTTAGATATTATCCGTAAGATTCAATTTCTTTAGTTTCTCCTTTGTAATACATTAGTCAGTTACCATTTTGGTCCAGTTCATGGCTGTATTAGTGAAAAATAAATCCTGGTTTCACACAAAAAATGGAAATAAAACGACTGACATGCCTTGCCGTTTTTCTGATGAACTCACATTCTCAAAACGTTTGACAATATGGTTGAATCTGATAGAATATCTTGATATCCCTGGTAATTGGCTGTGAAATTTAGTACGCATATTGTGAGCTGAGCTACTCTAAAGTTGTGTTTGCATCATTGCATGTAGCCTTGGTGTTAATGAAAAATCAATTATACAGCTTCTATCAACCCATCATTGCTTTGAGGCCAATTTAGTTTTTTTTTTTTTTTTTGGTGTTTGTTACTTATAATAAAGTTTGTACATTGCTATCATAGAAGCGTAATGAGGTTCATTCATTCTTACAGTTCATTCATTTTTTGTGTTTTGTGTTCCATATTTACTGTTTTCTCTTGCTATGTGTTTCTTGAAAGCTATCTAATCTTAATGTTTGTTTCTCATTCAGCAGAAATTTAAATTTATTATTGTTCCTTCTAAATCACTCATTTTTAATTTTTTTACAGATACAACATCAATTGGAACTAGGGATTGCTTCCTCAAACATGGGAAGACCCTTCACTTGCAAATGCTGAAGTCAAGGGAGCATTTCGAGATAATGATCCAGGTATTGCATTTTCCTTTTCAACATGGCTTATGTTATCTATCTTACACAAAAAACAAAAAACCTGAAAATATTTGTATAACTCCATGATGGTAAAACTCAATTATTATTATTTTTATAATTTTTAAGTCGCAATTATATTGATTTTGAATTTTGAAACAACGCCATATGGAAGAAACTGCAGCAATACATATCAAATTTTGTTTCTTCCATAAATATCAATGTCCCTAAACCATATTTGCCAATTTATCTCTATGTTTATACTTATGCGAGCGAGCAAGCATAAGACATAACTTACCAGTAATTTTACGGTGGGGCTTCTGAATTATGTTTCTAAAAATAATTGAATTGAAACATGATTAATACTAAAAATTAAAACACATGTTGCATTAAACAAATTGTTTACAGGTATATATGCAGAGTTTGGGTTTTAGTGCACAATGCGAAAATAGGAGGATTGTCAATAGCAATTGGATGATCTGAGCTATGAAGAAATCTTTATATTTATTGGGAATTCAAAGTGTGTTATCACCTACATAGCTAGGGATAATGTCAATTTCATTATATTTATCATTTCAAATATGATTTGTTTCGTGTTTTTTTTCTTTTTATATTATTTTTTGTTTACTTAGATTTCACTAACAACTAATATAATACCATACCCGAATAATATTTCGTGCGTAGCACGGGGCACACGCTAGTTAATATATATATAGGAGGGCTGTCGGTTATTTTTGTTGACTATTTTAAACACTCTAAAATAGAAATCCTAATTTATACTATTTTTGAATTAATTTAATATATAAAATTAATTATTAACTTCCTTCCCAACTTAACTACCCACTATCTAAATTAACTTCCACTATCTAATCTAATAATTAACTTCCCCATTATCATTATCCATATTAATCATCATTTACCTTTGTAATAAGGGATAACTTCCACCGAAGACAGCTACAAAGTATGAAATTGCTTCATATTTGCAGACGTTGGGGTAAATTAGGTGTAAATTTGAGAATATTCCATCACTTTTTGTAATAATTTTTTTGTTGAAGTCTAGCACTAATGATGATACTTTTATATGTTTAGGTTCTTTGGAAGGGGATACACACAATAGTCTGCATCATTTGTGCGAGGTGAGATTTTGCTTCAAGTTTTTCTATTTCAATTTTGCAAATTATATATTGAGTCCAAAATTCTAATGTGATTTATATTCTTTTATGTAATTTCAGTTTACATAATTTAAGCATTTATGAGAAATATATAGCATCTTTGTAGTTAAATACCAGGTATTATCCCCTTTTTATGTTACTTTGAGACAGACATTTGTGTATGAAATTAATTTTAATTTTTTGGCAACATTTCTTTTTCTGTGTAATTTTTTCCACATTATTGTTTTTGATATTATTTATCTTCACTCCTTTTTAGTTACAGAAAAATTTATTAAAGTCTTCACCATTAGTTATCGGTCCGATCATGAATGACAGGTATTTCTCCAAATTCATTTATCTTGCATATAATGAAATTATTGCATTTTTTACTTCTCCATTATTTTTTCATTGTTAGGAGGGTAATTTGATATAGAAGATGAAAATTTGATTTGATCACAATAAGTGTTGATTCTTTTTTGTTTTGTACTTAAATATGCTTTTCTACGAGAAAATAATATTTTAATTAAATATACTTTTTCAAATCTATACAAAATTTTGTCATTCTTTTAAATCATATCGTATAATTGTACTATTTTGAAATTAATTTAATATAGAAAATTAATTATTAACTTCCTTTCCCAATTTAAGTGTCCTATCTAATCTAAGAATTAACTTCTCCCATTAGCATTATCCAATCTCTGCATTTTCATTTTTTGATAAGCCCAGTTCCAATTCAATCTGTTGGCGTTAAACATTACACATATATTATATATACACATAATATTTTCTGTCTCATAATTTGTTCTTTTCACAAGCTTTGTCTTCCCAATCATTAATGGGATTTTCAAGAACTATTCAAAAGGTGATCCATTTTATGATGCTATTTTCTTTTCTTTTTGAGTATTACATCACTATATGAAAACAAAATGGTAATACAATTTCACTTCTTAATGTGTTTTTTTATTTTGGATTGGTGAATTCAAACTTTTTATAAAAATCACATCTTTGGGATCACCCAGAATTTTAATTTGTGATAATCTACTTCCACTGCTTTGTTCCTGATTTTAGAGGTATTCAAACATGATATTTGCAGGTATGGTGTGAGATAAAAGGGCTGGTGGAAGATATTTGGAGAATGATAGTTTATATGAACAACCTAATCTCTGGATTTATTTTACTCTTTCACTTTGATTAATTTAATATTTATTTCATTATTTTGGCATTTACAAATTACAATCCACATCTCAATTTTATAAAAAAAAATATACATTTTGTAATATATTTGTCTTGAACCCATCAAGTATGTGGTGTATATCATATATGATTTAATATATAATTCTATAAATAATATAATGTATTTTTTTAGTTTTATGTGTCTAAATATTTCTGATGCCCAATATCAGCAATATATTTCATTATTTTTCCATTTACAATCAGAATTGATGAGAAAAGAATATGACCACATCAAGGCTTTAGAAAACATTTTGTAATCAGTTTTTATTGAATTCAGGCCGTGCGTAGCACGGGTTACACACTAGTTTATTTAATAAATTATAGGTGTTATAATTAATTGTATATCTACATTTACAAATCATAATATATAATAAAAATAAATTCTGTAGAAAATAGTCTAAATTAGAAATTATTAAAAGTATAAAAGGAAAAGGAATAAACAATTTTACTTTGAATTTTGTGTGAAATATCAATTAATCTTTTATTTAAATTATTTAAAAATATAGTATTATCTAGGCATATTAAATATAAATATTAATAAATATACATACTTATTCTTTATTGAATTATATTAATTAATATATATATATAATAGTTTAGATGATAAAATACCTTATATAATAACAGTTATATATTTTATATATATTTGTAAAAGATGAAACTAAATATAAAACTTGAATTCTATAAAATTTATTTCTAAATTAAATTACTTAGATAATTTGCTAATTTATTAATCATATAAATGACCAAATAAAGGGAGAAAAATATTGCCTTCGGGATAAAGAAAAATTATGCTAGACCAATCATAATGGTCTTAATATTCTTAACATCAAGCATTTGTATTGGGTATGTGATTTTTATCACAAACCACCCACATATAAAATCACCCCCACCAATATAAAATTACATTCACACACAGTCATATGCATGGTTAGATATAAATTATTAAACTAAACTATATTTGTTTGTAATTTTAAAAAAAGATTAGAATACGCAGTGCAATAATCCGATTAACTATATGTTGTCATTAATGACATCTGCTTGCCCACGTGACTTGATATGAATGAATTCCTGGACATAATCACGTGGAAATGACATAATCTAGTTAAATAGTATTATTAGAGATTTGATGCCATCCCCTTTGTGGCTTTTAAATCATACTATTAATAGAACTGATTCTAGGATTTATATCTGATTGGCTTTCCTGAGCAATTAAATTTGAAGATTTAGAATGTGATTATGTTTATAATAATGGTACAAATTCAAATCTCAAAAGATGCCCTCTGAACGTGTTGCCTCTTAGGACGTGATTGGTATATTGGAATGAAGTGGGAATAGAATGAGTATTCATGGGTTCAATCTTATTCCTATGCTTGGTATAGTTTTTTGTCAGGAATGCTCGTTCCTCTTGGAATTCATATTCCCAAAAGTATGGGAATAATGATTCATTCCATCTCCTTGGGTTTGGCTATTCCTTCCCTATCAAGAATCAATTTTTTTTTCTTGTGATATTATTTTCTTCACACAAATATAAAAGTCTTGAAAATTTGACGAATTCAATATATAATTTTTTTATTTTGGACTTATGATTAATAATCTCAAATTATTTTGAAAATAATATAAATTATTAAAAAAATTCAAAAAATCATTTAAATGCATTGAAAGAAGAAAAAAATACATATTATTTTTCGTACTTAGTCAAAAACATTTTCGTCAATAAAAATTACTTTAATTATAATAATATAATTTCAAATGTTACAAGAATCGGAAAAAAAATACAAAAATGAATTTAAAAGATATAAAATAATATTGCGTTCAACAAATAATATATTATCCTTAAACTAGTTCATCAATAAAAAGTATTAGAAAACGTGAATTATTATATATACAATATTACATATATAATTCTTTCAATTATTATGCACGGACTATATTTTTTCCATCTTTCATTTTTTTTCATCGTATCCCGTGTTATTTTTCTATGAAAAGTTTAAAGTCTCACATCATTTAAACGTAATAGAACTAGATTGGATACAAATTTGTATTCGAGTTTATTAAATAACTCAAAAGTTTGAATATATAGAATATAAAAAAATCACATTTCTTGAATTCATTTCCTTTCTCATTCCTAGAGTATACTAATCATATGATTTATGAAATTAATATGATTCCATTCCCATCTCCATTCCATTCCACATATCATTCCATTCCCACCTAATTTTCTCTATGGTTGGTGAAATTGTCTTGGAAATTGGATGTTTCATTGCTCTTATTGAATCATTATATTACTATTTAGAAACTCTGATAAGTTAATTGATTCAAGTCTATTGAAATATATATTTTTTAATTTTATTGTCTTGCTTGCTTGATTTGGTAAGATGTAGAGTTAGATGGATAATATATTGGGTATCGTGCACATTAATTCGCTAGCAATTTTTTTGTTTTTTTCTTTAACATTTTTAAATTACGGATACATAATTGATTGAAAATTATTGAAATATGGATAAATCTGAACATGGTTGAAAAATTAATATTTGTGAAACATCTTTGGAGAAAAATATTTAGGTAGATACTTATTTAATTAAATAATATTTTTTTTATAAAATACTATTTAAATTAAAAAATATTATGTGTTAACATGATAATAGAAGAAATATATTATGTGGGAGAAAAAGGAATCTATTATATATATTATAGCAAAGTGATGTTTGACTTTTGTTGACCGAGCCAAATAAAATTTTCTCATAATTTAGAGTTTTTTAATTCGTAAGAAAAAATTCCATTGGTTGGAGGTTATTAAATTATTTATAAATTAAATGATAATTTCTATAAATATTCATCTAAAATATCTCAATTGTTTCCTAGATTGCAGCTAATTTAATGTTTTTAAATTTTGAACTTTAAATTATTTATTATCTGTATTATAGCAAAGCGGTTCGTTGACCACAATGCTAATTTTGACTTGAAATTCTAACTTTCTAGAATTTATAGTTTTTTTAATGTAATGAAAATTTCTTATTGGTTGGTTTAGTTTTTTCAATATTGATAAACCTCATTTTCACGCTTCTTACAGCATTCATTAGATTATATTTTATACTCGATTTCGTCTATTTTCCCCTCGCACAATGCGTTTAATGGCCATGTTAAGTGTTGCAGGCAAATACAGTAGCTCGAAACGGAAACATGTAGCGTAAAAAGCCGAGAATAGAAAAGATTAGCACAAAAACGCAAGGCAAACAATCTGCCCCGCGCGCTTAAGCGCAAGCGCAAAAGCGCGAAGGGCAGAACGACGCGCTTAAGCGCGCGCTTAAGCGCGCGCTTATTTCTTTCGGCCTTTATCTCTTTCTGTGGATATAAATACCCCCTCCAAACATTGTATTAGGGTTCGACTTTTATTTTCTTGAATTGAGTTGTAAAGATTGGAGATCGAGAGACGAGATTCAAGATTATTGTAGACAATTTTATTCGACAACGGGTTTAATCGAAATTATTTTCTTTAATCTCTTTTAATTCTTGTCGTTTTATCATGTTTACATTATTAATTGTTTATTGTGCTTTCGTATCTATGGAGTAATCTATCTTATTCTGGAATCGGGAATAGCCCGATAGCATGTTATCGATATAGATTATAGAACCGTTGATATTACATCGCGTATGCTTATGATTCGAATTCTTGATTATTAATGCTTGTGAATTTGCTGGCCACTTATTTGCATGTTCATAGATATTAGGCGAAAATTCTGAAAGGTGACGTCTATATCAGAACCCTAGAATTCAAACCTAGGATCCTAAATCACGAAAGTAGTTTTAGGTCTTTTGAGGAATCGATACACTATCATAGAGATTAATGAATCTGAGTTTAGTTTAATCATCACGAAAGTAGTTGATTAATTATCTTGGGTAATTTGTTATACTTCGACAGAAGATAGTGAGTACAATTGGATAGTGTCCTTCATAAGTAGCGATCGTAATTTAATTGGTAATATAATTGAGTCGATAATATATATCGTGGTAAACCCTAATTCCGGAATTTCCAATCGTATATAACTCAAATCAGATTTCTTGCGTTTTGTTTAGTTTTCTTTACAACGTATCTCATAACTTTGTTAGGCTTAGATTACTGATAATTGATAGGCTAGTGCTTGATTATTCAGTCTTCGTGGGAACGATATCTTTTGTACTACACCGAAGCCGTGCGCTTGCGGTTTAGGCACATCAAGTTTTTGGCGCCGTTGCCGGGGGCTTGAATAGTCAATATTAGTTTTTATCAGATTTTAGTGAGACTAAGCCATTTATTTTATTTTTAGTTTTTAATTTTTATTTTTCTGTTTTATTTCAGGTTTTCGATTCTTCCTTGTATGTGAAGTAAGATCGATTTCGAACCTGGTCCAGATATCGAGAAAACTTTTCGTGCTAGGAGGAAATTACAAAAACTGAAGCAAGCTCAGCTTAAGCAAGCAACAATGGCTGAAGAGAATGTAAATGTAAACGCGAATGCAAACCCGGCTGCAAATGTGAATGCGAACGCAAACGCGAGATATCTTAAGGATTTTGCAGCACCAAATGCGCAGACACTTCACTCCAGCATCGCCAGGCCTACTGCAGAGGCCAACAATTTCGAGCTCAAGCCATCCCTTCTGCAAATGGTTCAGCAGAATCAGTTTGGGGGTGCACCTACTGAAGAGCCGAACCTCCACTTGTCTATGTTTTTAGAGTACTGCGACACTCTGAAGATGAACGGGGTTTCTCAGGATGCTATCAGGCTGAGACTATTTCCGTTTTCACTGAGAGACAAAGCGAGAGCGTGGCTACACTCTTTACCATCGGGTTCAATCAGAACATGGGATCAGCTCATGCAATGCTTTCTAGCGAGATATTTTCCTCCGAGCAAGACTGCACAACTGAGGAATCAAATTACGACTTTTGCTCAGAGAGATGGTGAATCGTTATATGAAGTTTGGGAACGATTCAAGGATCTTCTCCGACTGTGCCCACATCACGGGATAGAGAAGTGGCTCATTGTTCACACCTTCTACAATGGACTGATTTACACTACGAGGATGTCAGTCGATGCAGCAGCTGGAGGAGCTCTGATGAACAAGGGTATCGATGAAGCCTACGACTTAATCGAAGACATGGCATTGAACCACTACCAGTGGTCAAGCGAAAGATCGATTCCACAGAAGACACCAGGTAAGTACGATATTGATGCCATTACTTTACTTTCTGCACAAGTAGAGGCTATGTCTAAGAAACTTGATTCCATGAATATGCATGTTAACTCTGTCACTACCCCACCCCCTATGTGTGAAATATGTGGTACAGTTGGTCATATTGCCTTAGAGTGTCAATTTGCTAGTATACCAACCGATCCCTCTATAGAGCAAGCCAATTATGTGAATAACTTCAACCAAAAGAACGACCCATTTTCAAACACTTTTAACTCTGGTTGGAGAAATCACCCCAATTTTTCATACAAGCCGACTCAAAACGCAGCCCCACCATCTAATTTTAGACCACCACCGGTATTTCAACAAAAGTCTTATAACCCTGTTCCACCACAGAAATCGAACCTAGAGTCGCTTCTTGAGGGTTTCGTAGTAGCCCAGACTAAACAAAACGAAGTGGTAAATGATGCAATTAAGCAACTAGCAACTAAAGTAGATTCATTAGCAACTCATAATAAAATGCTAGAAACTCAAATTGCACAACAGGCTAGCAACCCGAATAGGATATCTGGTTCGTTTCCCGGTCAACCTAAGACAAATCCAAAGGAACATTGTAAGGCCATTACTTTAAGAAGGGGTACTAATTATGAAGGTCCTAGGATGCCTACAGATATGAGTCATACTGAGTTAACTAATAAGGTCGAAAAAGAGAAAACGCCTAGCCCTGACAGCTCAACGGATAAAACGAACGAAGTAACTGAAAAAGAGCCTGTTTATGTACCTCCACCACCATATGAACCACCCGTACCTTTTCCTTAGAGATTAGCTAAAGCAAAATTAAATAAGCAGTTTGGAAAATTTCTAGATGTTTTGAAAAAGCTTTACATTAATATTCCATTCACTGATGCACTTGCACAGATGCCATCATATGCTAAATTCTTGAAGGAAATTCTTTCTAACAAACGTAAACTTGAGGATTGTGAAACTGTGGCTTTAACTGAAGACTGTAGTGCATTAATTCAAAATAAATTGCCTCCTAAGCTTAAAGACCCCGGTAGTTTTTCGATTCCATGTGTAATAGGTAACATGAGTTTTGATCATGCATTGTGTGACCTTGGTGCTAGCGTTAGCCTTATGCCTCTTTCGGTTTCACGTAAGTTAGAGATGGGAGAGTTAAAACCTACTACGATTACTCTGCAATTAGCTGATAGATCTGTGAAGTATCTGGTAGGTATGCTAGAAGATGTACCAATTAGAGTAGGAAAATTTTTTATTCCTGCTGATTTTGTTGTTCTAGAGATGGAGGAAGATTCTCAAATCCCCATCATACTTGGTAGACCGTTCTTAGCCACAGATGTTAAGAACGGTAGGCTATCATTAAAAGTCGGGGACGAGAAGATTGAATTTAATTTAGCTAAAACTATTACTTACCCTTCTCTTGAGAATTCTTGTTGTAGAGTTGATCAGGTGGACCAGCTAGTTCAAGACAAGCTCGCGAATACCTATGCAGCGATCCACTAGAAGCTTGTTTAGTGAACAACGGTTCAACGGGAGATGAAGATGAAGCTATTGCTGATATTGCTCGTCTTCTCGAGGGAAATCCACCGGTTCCAGTCAATGCCATTGGAGTAAAAGAGTTGAGCAAAGATCCTAAAGAAAGCAAAGAATCCAACTCGATACCCCAGGTAGAACTAAAACCACTTCCCTCGACACTCAGGTATGAATTTCTTGGACCCAATTCCATGTATCCTGTGATTGTGAATGCCAACTTGAATAAGGAAGAAATCGATAAATTGCTTAGAGTCTTTAGGTTGCATCAAAAGGTCATAGGTTACACTATTGATGATTTAAAAGGGATTAATCCATCGTTTTGCATGCATAAAATTTTGATGGAAGATGATTTTAAACCTTCTAGAGAACATCAACGTAGATTGAATCCTACTATGCAAGATGTAGTTAGAAAAGAGGTTTTAAAATTGTTAGATGCTGAAATTATTTATCCTATCTCTGATAGTAAGTGGGTAAGTCCGGTACAAGTAGTCCCTAAGAAAGGAGGAGTGACTGTAGTGAGAAACGAGAAAAACGAGTTAATTCCTACTAGACCAGTCACGGGGTGGAGAATGTGCATAGATTATAGGAAATTGAACACAGCAACTCGAAAAGATCACTTTCCCCTTCCCTTTATCGATCAAGTACTTGAAAGGTTAGCTAACCATTCGCACTTTTGCTATCTAGATGGGTATTCGGGATTTTATCAAATTCCCATCCACCCTAATGATCAAGAAAAAACCACGTTCACATGTCCCTATGGCACTTATGCTTTTAGGAGAATGCCTTTTGGTTTGTGTAATGCGCCTGCTACTTTTCAACGTTGCATGATGACTATATTTTCTGATTTAATTGAGAACATCATGGAAGTTTTTATGGATGACTTTTTTGTATATGGCACCACTTTCGATATTTGTCTGTCTAATCTTTCTCGAGTGTTACAGAGATGTGGGGAAGTTAATTTAGTCTTAAATTGGGAAAAATGCCGTTTTATGGTTAGGGAAGGCATTGTGTTAGGACACCTCGTATCTGAACGAGGAATTGAAGTTGATCGAGCAAAGCTAGAAGTAATCGAGAAGTTGCCACCACCTACCTGTGTGAAAGACGTCAGGAGTTTCTTGGGCCATGCCGGTTTTTACCGGAGATTCATTAAGGATTTTTCCAAAATTACTAAGCCCTTAACTCATTTACTTGCTAAAGATATTCCCTTCGATTTCGATAATAATTGTCTTGATGCTTTTCGCAGGTTGAAGGAAGCACTTGTTACCGCCCCTATTGTTCAACCGCCCGACTGGAACCTACCTTTTGAGATTATGTGCGATGCAAGCGATTTTGCAATTGGGGCAGTATTGGGCCAAAGAAAGGATAAAAAGATGCATGTCATCTACTATGGTAGTAGGACATTAGACGAAGCTCAAATGAATTATGCTACTACTGAGAAAGAACTGTTGGCGGTAGTCTTCGCTTTTGATAAATTCCGTTCATATTTGGTTGGCTACAAGGTCATCGTCTACACAGACCACTCCGCAATTAGGTATCTATTCAGTAAACAAGACGCAAAGCCGAGACTTATCAGATGGATATTACTATTGCAAAAATTCGATCTTGAGATTCGGGATAAAAAGGGGATAGAGAATACCGTAGCCGATCATCTGTCTCGGCTTAGGGAAGACGAAAATAAAGAGACACTACCGATAGACGACTCGTTCGCCGATGATCATCTCTATGCAGTGACTAAGATAGATGCACCGTGGTACGCTGATTTCGTTAACTACTTAGCATGTAAGATCTTACCGCCCGATTTTAGTTATCAGCAAAAGAAGAAATTTTTCACTGATCTTAAGCATTACTATTGGGATGAGCTTCTTCTTTTCAAGCACTGTACAGACGGGGTATATAGGAGATGCATACCGGAAGATGAGATGGTAAGTGTCATGACTCACTGTCATAGTTCACCATATGGGGGTCATGCTAGTAAATCTGAGACGGTAGCGAAGATTCTTCAATCTGGGTTTTATTGGCCTACTTTGTTCAAAGACGTGCAAGATTTTGTTAGTGCATGCGACAGTTGTCAAAGAACGGGAAACATATCGAGGCGTAACGAGATGCCCATGAATATAATTCTAGAGGTTGAGATTTTCGATGTTTGGGGAATTGATTTTATGGGACCATTCCCGTCGTCGTGTGGTAACAAGTTTACACTTGTGGCGGTGGATTATGTTTCGAAGTGGGTTGAAGCGATTGCCTCACCAACAAATGATTCGAGAGTGGTAACCCGATTGTTTAAAAAGACTATTTTTCCTAGATTCGGTGTTCCAAGGGAAGTGATAAGTGACGGAGGCACTCATTTTACTGAACGTCAATTCGAAGCTTTACTTACCAAGTACGGGGTCACACATAAAGTTGCTACACCATATCATCCCCAAACTAGTGGTCAAGTAGAAGTTTCGAATAGAGAGATCAAAGTTATCCTCGAAAAGACTGTCTCGAAATCAAGAAAGGATTGGTCTCTCAAGCTAGATGACGCCTTATAGGCTTATCGCACCGCTTTCAAAACCCCGATAGGTACGACACCCTTTCGTCTTATTTATGGCAAATCCTGCCATTTATCGGTAGAACTCGAGCATAAGGTATATTGGGCCGTCAAAGCTCTAAACTTCGACCCTAAAAGCGCTGGTGAGCGAAGAATGTTACAGTTACATGAGCTTGACGAGTTAAGACTAGATGCATATGAGAACGCGCGAATCTATAAGGAGCGAACGAAGAAGTGGTACGACAAACAGATTCACAGACGAGAATTCAAGAAGGGTGATCTCGTTTTATTATTCAATTCACGTCTGAGACTGTTTCCGGGCAAATTACGATCAAGGTGGTCGGGACCATTTATAGTCGAAACAGCATATCCATTCGGGGCTGTCGATATTTGGAGCAAAGGAATGAGAATTTTCAAAGTTAATGGGCAAAGGTTCAAGCATTACATCGCGGCCGAACCGATCGAAAAAGCTATCACGTCGAGCCTTCGCGATGCTCGATCAGACCCAATCAATTAAGCGTGGTAATGTCGAGCTAAAGACGTAAAACAAGCGCTATTTGGGAGGCAACCCAAATGTATCCTTAGTGTTTCTGTTTTCTTTTCGTTTGTTTTTGGTTTTGTTTCTTTTAGTGAACTGCACGATGCGCTCAAGCGCAATCAACTGTCCGGAGCGCTCAAGCGCAAGCGTTTGAGCGCTATCCACTGCCCGAAGCGCTCAAGCGCTGGGGCGCTTAAGCGCCCCTTCGCGCTCAAGCGCCCACGCTTAAGCGCGACGGGCAGCTCTTTTTTAAGTTCTTCTTTTCCTCATTAAACTTCATTCTCCACCTCTTTTTATTCCTCTCCGATTCGAACCTCTCCTACAACTCACGATTTCTTCTTCTACTCTTGCAAAACAGATCAAAGCCTACGAACTCATCATCTCCACTTGGCTACGACATCAACATTGGGGTTTATGCAATTGGATGAAAAGTTGGGGTTTTGTTTGATTGATTCGCGTTGAAGCTGGGAATTCGTTATTTTAGGGGTTTTGTTTGATTGAAATTTCGAGTTTCAATTGTCAAATTAGAAATTTCAAGTTGAATTTGGTTGAATTGAATTGATTTGGGCAATTGGAGGACAACTTTTGTTGATTTTTCTGTTTTGTCGAGGACTTGGTCAAACAATTCTAAGGGTTACTCTGCCGAAATTTCTGGGAAAATAGTTAGAACTAAGAATGTGTCTAAGGGTAAGGGTAAAGCTCCGGCGAGTAGTTCTCGCAATCAATATCAGACTGAGGACAGCGACACAATCCAACGATTCGAGACGCCAGAAATCGAATCGTACTGGCGTCGTATACTATCTCATACTGTACACAAGAAACGTGCTCTATTGACTGAAAACCATCATTTTTTAAAAGACAAAATAAGTTTTCACGGCTGGAAAGGATTTGCGACCCCAATACCAAAAATCAACATTACGTGGGTCCAAGAGTTCTACGCGAATTGCATAGACGATGAAAAATTGGGAGTGAATCGACGTCACGAATCCACTACGGTACGAGAGGTAACCATTCGATTCGACACAAGTGCCATTCGACATGCTTTAGGCTTAGCAAACAAACCCCGCTGCGAATATGAAACAATGGTGAGACACCCGAACAACCAACTCTTAGAAGACGTGAAAGACGCCATTGCTAGCGAAGATGCACGATGGAAAAATGGAGGCTCTATATTGCATCGGGGGGATCTGAAACCAGAAGCCTTATTCTGGTATGAGTTTATTCGTTATCGCCTAAGCCCGACGACGAACACTTCTGAGGTAAATCGCCCTCGTGCTATACTAGTACATGCCATACAGAGTAAAAAGATGATTCAAGAGGGAGAAATGATTTACACGAACCTCCGATCGACTATCACATCTCTGACAGCCGATATAACGAATCCAACTGCGAAAAAGAAGACCCCTTTAATTTTTCCGGTTTATCCACTCACTCTGTGAATACAATAACGTCCCCCCTTTCCCCGATGATCTCTATGAAGAAGCGGGTGACGATATCACCTTTAGCCAGAATAAGAGAGGACCCACGCAGAAACGCGCACGACAGTCAAACGAACCTTTCGATTTGCCACAGACAGACATCGGGACTAGCTCGAGCGCTCCACCACCTCCCCCGTCGGATCCATACTACCTGCTACTCACTTAAATCCAAAACGACATCGCAGGAATAAGGACTGATATGGGTACCATGCAGTCGGACATTAGGGCTATTAGAGAATGGCAGCACCAAGAAGACCTTCGACGCAACCCCACAACCACTGACCCAGTCGACGATTTCATGGCAGGCATGGATTTTGAGAATGAACAGACAGACCACCCCGACGATGCTGCCTAGAGACCATAGACCGCCTTTCGCCTCACTTGGTTTTTCTTTTCCTTTTTCTTTTTCTTTTCCTTTTTATGTTTTATGTTTTATGTTTTTAGTTTCTCGTTTTCCTTTCGCTTTTATGTTTTTTATGTTTTTATGTTTTTAGACTTTAGGATGGAATGTAATGCCAAAGATGATTAATCCACAAGTCTATTTCTTATCTCTAGTTCCAGTGTTTTGTTTCACTACAATCCTTCGATCCCACCCCTAGCAAAATCAGAACGATCGTCCCGACATTTGACAAGGTTACGTCCCTTTTTACTTTTATGCATGCATACATATTCACATTCCATCACGTTAGGGACAATGTGCATTTCAAGTTTGGGGGTGTTTACGGGGACATTACACTTTCACTATGGGTTGGTTTATAGCTTTATCTTTGTGATCGTCTTACAACGATCGAATCGGTGATATGAAAGCCTGACTTTTTAATACATATAACGCATGAGCTTTTTTGTTGGCGATATCATCTGCTTAGTTACAATTTTCTGGCTAGCCGCAAATATGTAGTAGTTCACGGCATAGGAGTTGAGTGGATCCCCTGTTTTCGAAATACATAGGTAGTGGCCCCCAAGTCTACCAATTTAGAACAACGTAACGTCTTCTGGCACAATTTGAAAAAAAAAATGATACGTATAGAATCACTACTGCATGGATTAGTTCGTTCTGTGATCTTTGACACTTGAGTGATTAAGTCCGAAAGAGTCTCTTAAAACTTAACGCCCTACGGCTATCTAGCTTGGGAGTCGTTGACCCAAAACTCGATAACGGGTGTCATAGAAAGTCTAAGAGAATGAACATTGCACAATCCTGTCAAGTATGAAATCGTTTGCACAAGTGACTTACGATAAAAGCTCAATATTGTGAACCAGCTAGACCCTAATATCTGTTAGACCAGTTGGTATAGATGGGCGCCACTCAAATTGTGTTAGAAACGCCACTCGACTATAATGCTTAAAGATGACTTTATTCAGTGCTTTCTAGAAGCTTGTTTAACTCTGCGGTGTGATGTAACCAATGATTAAGCGAATGCATGATCTTCTTCTAAAAATGTCGGGTCATTAGTTCACGTCGATTTTTGTACGATTGTATCACATTTTGATTTAGCAAAGATTCATTAATTTTGTGATTTTGTGGGTATATCATCTGCAAACCCTCACGAGACTATAACTCGTCCTTTTTGGGTAACAAAAAGGTTTAAAGGCTTGTTGCACATGCTAAGTGCAATCGTGTACTCTACGAAAATGAGTTTATCTTTAGTTTCTTTTTGTTATTTACCCGTTTGTTCGAGGACGAACAAAAGCAAGTTTGGGGGGGTTGATAAACCTCATTTTCACGCTTCTTACAGCATCCATTAGATTATATTTTATACTCGATTTCGTCTATTTTCTCCCGCACAATGCGTTTAATGGCCATGTTAAGTGTTGCAGGCAAATACAGTAGCTCGAAACGGAAACACGTAGCGTAAAAAGCCGAGAATAGAAAAGATTAGCACAAAAACGCAAGGCAAACAATCTGCCCCGCGCGCTTAAGCGCAAGCGTAAAAGCGCGAAGGGCAGAGCGACGCGCTTAAGCGCGCGCTTCAGACGCGCTTATTTCTTTCGGCCTTTATCTCTTTCTGTGGATATAAATACCCCCTCAAAACATTGTATTAGGGTTCGACTTTTATTTTCTTGAATTGAGTTGTAAAGATTGGAGATCGAGAGACGAGATTCAAGATTATTGTAGACAATTTTATTCGACAACGGGTTTAATCGAAATTATTTTCTTTAATCTCTTTTAATTCTTGTCGTTTTATCATGTTTACATTATTAATTGTTTATTGTGCTTTCGTATCTATGGAGTAATCTATCTTATTCTGAAATCGGGAATAGCCCGATAGCATGTTATCGATATAGATTATAGAACCGTTGATATTACATCGCGTATGCTTATGATTCGAATTCTTGATTATTAATGCTTGTGAATTTGCTGGCCACTTATTTGCATGTTCATAGATATTAGGCGAAAATTCTGAAAGGTGACGTCTATATCAGAACCCTAGAATTCAAACCTAGGATCCTAAATCACGAAAGTAGTTTTAGGTCTTTTGAGGAATCGATACACTATCATAGAGATTAACGAATCTGAGTTTAGTTTAATCATCACGAAAGTAGTTGATTAATTATCTTGGGTAATTTGTTATACTTCGACAGAAGATAGTGAGTACAATTGGATAGTGTCCTTCATAAGTAGCGATCGTAATTTAATTGGTAGTATAATTGAGTCGATAATATATATCGTGGTAAACCCTAATTTCGGAATTTCCAATCGTATATAACTCAAATCAGATTTCTTGCGTTTTGTTTAGTTTTCTTTACAACGTATCTCATAACTTTGTTAGGCTTAGATTACTGATAATTGATAGGCTAGTGCTTGATTATTCAGTCTTCGTGGGAACGATATCTTTTGTACTACACCGAAGCCGTGCGCTTGCGGTTTAGGCACATCAAATATTGATTATTCTTCCTAAATCAATCATTTATTCTAATTGATACTTAGTAGTATACAATGAAAATGGAAAGATTTTAGTTAGAATTTGCCTTTAAATGGAAAGGCTCAATTTGCTCTCAGATTTAGTTCACATCACCTTATTAAGAATAGCCAAAATTTACTCCCAATTTTTAGCTATCAATTAGTCAATTACTATATATTATATACATAACTGATTTCAAAGTTAATAGTTTCATAATGTAGTATACAACCGAAACATAAATATTAAATTAGAATTTGCCTTTAAAGTAGAAAGACTCTAATTGATCTCACATTTAGTTCCCAATTAAGAATAGCCAAAATTTTCTCCCAATTTTTGGCTATCAATTACCAAATTATTATATATTATATATATTATATAATTGATTTCGAAATTACATACATAATAAACTCCAGGGCGAACAAAGTAGACAAGATTTTTGAAAGGTATAAACTAATTTATACTATCTATCTTCCGATCTTCAATGTTATATTTTCTTTAAGTCGACATGCATACATTGATAGTGTTGCTTTCATTTTTACTATTTTGTATATCATAGTGTTGCTTCTACCATTGATAAAAAAAACATATTTGTTTATGTTATTTCATTTTTTCCCTCCAACATTGCTATTTAATGTATCCAACTCTTTCTTTCATTTCAGTTTATTTATGACAATACGTACATTCGATCTTAATTTTGATTAAGATCCATGAAAATAAATATATGTTTAGGAATTTCTACCAACTCCTTTTATTTTTTTAGCAGAATTTGCAAATTACATTTTTTCATTTTTGAATCATAATGAAAACTACTTGCCAAATCTAATTTGTATCTATATTTGAATGAGTACCCAACAATCATCAGAATTCTACCGTCCACGATTTGATAGGTATGAGCGTCCCTATCTCAGTACTTTCATCTCAATTTTTTGAATACATATTCTTCATATTGCTATTTTATTTAACATTTTCGTTCAGAGTCATTTATGGAGTTGATTTGGTGAGAAATCCCCAATTGTCAAAAAATTTATTTCAGTTTGTAACATTGTCCAAAAGGTTGAATCCCCAACCCCAAGGGCCCCCCATGCCCCGGCTCGACAGAGCTATGGGAGGAATAAATCATGGTAACCCAGTCAATCACAGGGGCTAGACCAGTGCCCACTGCGTACAAAGAGCCCCCCTCACTTGAGAGGTTGCTCCCACACTGCCGCTGGTGGGACTCGATCCTTGATCATTGTCCAAACTTCACCCTTCTGTGACCAATTGGGCTGTCCATGCGAGCTATTTCAATTTGTAACATTGATATGACTATACGTGGCTCATATGGTATATGTGGTATTACTATATTATTTTTCTTCTTACACTCTCTATATTTTTATACGAAAAATGTGAACGTAATATGGTAAAATTCAACACATTGGTTTCCTTTAATTGATATCAAATTTAACTGTTTAGGATATTTCAATTACCTATTTAGGGTATTTTCCTCTTTCCATTTATGATTGAAAGTTACCTTTAAAATTCATACTTATATTTAATTTTGTAATCTTATGGATATACGTAAACATGGTCTAATTGCTTCTCAAACTTAATATGATTTTAGACATGTTTAGGGTATTATTTTGTATATTTGCATGTAATTAATGACTAATGCTAATATATATTACATATATTATAGTGAAGCGGTCCATTGACCACAATGCTAATTTTGACTTGAAATTCTAATTTTCTAGAATTTTGAGTTTATTTAATGTAATGAAAATTTCTTATTAATTAGTTTAATTTTTTCAATATTGATTATTCTTCCTAAATCAATCATTTAATTTTATTTGATGCGTCGTAGTATACAACCGAAATGGAAAGATTTTAGTTAGGATTTGTCTTTCAATAGAAAGTCTCAATTTGCTCTCAGATTTACTTCCCATCACCTTAATAAGAATAGCCAAAATTTTCTCCCAATTTTTGGCTATCAGTTTGTCAATTACTATATATTATATACATAACTGGCTTGGAAAACAATGCAGATTGGCTTGGTACAAAAAAATGCAGCAAATTGCTCACAAGAATTATGCGTGACCACGCTTAAAATCGGTGAGCAATCTGCCGAGAAGAAAAATTATGCTGGAATTCGACCTTTTTCTGCTGGAACTCGTTTTTCACTACTTCTTTCTGGAATTTTATTTTCCAAATCCGTTGGGATGTATTTCCTTTTATTTGGGGATTTTATTTCCCTTTTACACAATTTTAGTTTTGGTGGGATTCTTAGAGTCCTATTTTAATTAGTTTCCTTCTTTGACTAAAACTCTATTAGGTTTAAACAAGTGAAATTTATTCCACAATAATCATTTCACTTGTACGTTCGTTTCTCTCTAGCTTTCGAGTTCAAGACTTTTTTAGACGTTTTTATTATGTGTTGCTAAACACATATTTCTAGTTAAAGGATTTATTGAGGTTTGATTCCGGTAATTCGTGAGATTTAATTTGTGCTTTTAATTTCTTTGTTTCTTTAAATACTTACTTTTTCTCCGTACTTTGTTGGCAATATATTTCGATTGACTAGTTAATCTTGCAATTAGTTAGCCGTTGAAATTATATTAAGCTATTTAGGACCCCAAATCCGTAATTGTTTGGTTAACCCTAATATTTGTTTCAATTAGTTGCTATGAGAATTAGTAATCTAGTTTAAATAAACCGAGCTTACGAGTTTTGTTAACTAGAATTAGTGTCTTTCTAATAATATATAGATGCTATTGATAGGCTAAATCCTAAGAACATGTTTAGGCTTGTCTAATTGGTAAGAAGAATAATCAAAGAGCTTGTTTTGGTTATCGACGCCTTAAGGAAAGACTAGGTTATTAGAGCTTGTTAATAACTATAGCTAATTTATTTAAGAATATTGAACTTTCATTGCATCGATGGTCGAGTTATAGAATCAATACCTAGATAATCCAAAGACTAGAATTTCTCATCTTATGAATTTGAAATTAATCTTATTGCATTTATTTATTTTATGTCTTTTAATTACTTTAATTAAATCCAAGAACCCCACTTTTAATTGATATTAATATTTTAAGAATTGAATCTTCATTCACTGAGGATCAACCCTACTTATCACTGATTACAAATTATTTTGAGTAGATTTTATTTTGTTGGATTCGACACCCACCAAAATTCATCTAAAAACTCAATTTAATTTTTTGGGTAATTTTGAATTAATTTTATTATTAAAAATTATTATCTTCCCTCACACCCTCAACTTCCCTTATCTCACGTGAATAACTTCTATCACCATATAAACTTCTCTCTTGAATTTTGTAAATAAAATCATTCACATCATATCGAAATTTTTTTAGATTCCGAAGTTTTGTCTTTCTCCAGATTATCTAAATTATTTAAAAAGGATCCATGACCCTGACTTGTAGTACATCTTTAGTGGATAACTCATCTTCAAATTCACGGCTTCGATGAATATGATTTTACATTTATTTTTATTTTTTTTCATTTTCACTTATCTAATTTCGATGATGCAGATCGAAAAAGTTTGAATCATTTTAATTTGATATTTCATCTTCAAATTCACGGAGAAAGTAATTTCAATGAATATGATTTTACATTCTTTTCATTTTTCTCTTATTCATTTATCTAATTTCGATGATGCAGATTGAAAAGGCATGAATCATTTTAATTTGATAACTCATATTCAAATTCAAAGGAAAGGTAATTTTGATGAATATGATTTTACATTTTTTTTTTCTTTTTCACTTATCTAATTTCTATTATGCAGATCGAAAAGGCACAAATCATTTTATTTCTGAACATTATAACTTTACCCTTTTTCTTTAATTTAATTGCAACCTTTTCGTCAATGTTTTTCTGTAGCTATTATATTATTAGCAATGAAAAAGTTTTTTCTCGTTGTGGAACAGAGCCCCATTGCATAAGAGACTCTCAATTTTTTATCCATACATTACTACATTTGTTGAGGCAGGACATGAATATTTATATAAGTCTCAAAATTCTCTTGATTTAAAATTCAATGTTTCATATTCTTTGATACTACAATCTGATTAGAGAAAGAAATAAAGTCAACCAATATCATGTAATCCAACTACTATTTGATTTAGTATTAGAGACAGTGTGCTATTAGAATTATATTTTTAGAATCAATTCTGAAATTTTCCAAGCAAATTCCTATCACGCTATATGCTAAATATTTTTGTTTTGCTATATTTCAACTTTACAGTTCAATGTGATGAAACCTCCAGTTGAGAAATATAGTACGATGTTTCTTTCTTCTCATTATGTTATATTGGTATAGTTCAATTTTGACATGTGACATGTTCAATTAATTGACTTATGTAGTACATAATCATTTATTGTAATTCATTGTCTTTGTGCATAATTTATAATGATGATGCATATAGATAATTTAACTTAAGTCATGCATACACACTAGTATCTTCTACTATATTAAAACAAGATTTTGGTTACTTTTCCCCCAAATATTAATTTCTCAGAATTTTGAATTTTTTTAATTAATAATTCGTAATTATCCTTTCACAACCAACTCCCCACTATCTCAACTTCCAATAGATATTATATTTTTACTTTTCAAAATTAAAAAAAGTATATATATATTTTTTCAACACACGATAAAATTTTTGTTTTCATCCTTCTATAACCAATCCCCACTATCTCAACTTCCATAAAAAAATATTGTATTTTCAAATATCCAAATTTAAATAAAAAAAGGAATCTATATTTTGAACATATATTAATCTATCTATCTATTGTAATTTTGACCATCTATTATTCTCAAAAAAATTTAATTATAATTTTTGATAATTTTTCTACTATCTATCTTCTACTATATTATAGCAATGATTCATTTATTTTTTTCTTAATCCTAATTTTATAGAATTTTAGTGTTTTTTAATTAGTTATTTATAATATCATTTGAATTTTGAATTAATTTATCATAATATATATTTTTTAACTTCCCTATCCACGTAAACTAGATGATCTTATCCATATTATTCTCACCCCAATAACTCCCCCATTGTTGATAAACAAGTTCCCTCCGATTCACCAAGGAATAGAAATCCAATTAAACTGCTCACTAAATGGATGTCTCTTTCATCCAATAATTTGATATCCATATGACACTTTGCCAATGTCTTGATCATAAACTATCATCACTCTCCGGGCTTTCGTCCTCCAAATTGATCATAAACTATCATCACTCTGCCAATGTCTTCATCGAGTTTTCGTCCTCCAAATTGGGCTCCATTTTCGCTTTCCGGGCTTGCTTCAGACAAAACTCCAATCGAATTCAACGGGAAGAACATCTAAAGCAGTCGTGATGACACGAATTAAGGTTCGAAACTGTGTGCCCACGAAATGCGATTTCATCAAATCCAAACTCTTGCCCCTTCACGCGAGCAATCTTCTAGCAAGAACTGGATCTTTTGAAGAGTGATATGGAGCTCCGACAAGCATAGAGCCATCAAATTCGATACGTTCCGGTCATGATCAATAATTTCCTCGAATAATATAGAGAGAATCGAAATCTGTCGAAAAATAAAAATGTTAGCATAAAGGTAGGACTATAGGATTGTGATTTCACATCTCATTAGGTTAGTATTTTTATTCTACTTACAATTTTCATAGTAATGATTACAATAATTATTATTAATAGTTCATTCAATATAGATTATCAGATCCTTAAGTATTGATCGCCAAAATAAATGGCATTGAAGTTAATTGAAATGAGGATTAGTATCATTGAAGTTGGAGCCATTGCATTTTACTCAACCCACAACATTTAGACTATTTCTCTATTTTCTTTTACTGTAAATTAATATTATTTTAAATAGCAATTAATATTTATGATATAATTGATTCATATAACTAATTCAGGAAAAAAAAAAGCATCATATCATTTAACTCAATGAATCCAATTCCAACATATGCTAACATTTTTGTTTTCAGTTGTAAATCCTAAATTAGTTTAGTTCTTAATTTTTAAGTAAATCTATATAGGCTCAATAATTTTTACTTAGTATGTAATTAGATTATATTTTTGTCAACCTAAATAAATATCAAAATAAATAAAAATAAAAATTAATGCACAAACCTTGTCAAAATCAGGGTGGTGCATGGTAAGCTATATGTCATATTTGATCACCCATCACCCCATATGTCATATTTGAAGGACCAAAAAACAATTTAACTAACAAAACACATCCGATCCATAAAAAAAGTAATTTTAATTAATTTACGCTAGAATGCTAAAACATGAAATTATGGCTTAGTTTCACATATTAAAGTATACAACTCCGTCAACAGAGCTATCGATACGACAATTTTTAAGTTCAATTTTCGACCTTGAATATCAAAAGCAAAAGTCGTTTACTATTTATTATATCTAGAAAATCATTACTAATAAACATAATATGAAAACACACTAGATAGTTCTGGACGGCACACAACAAAACAAAAAATTATAAACGTGAATTCAATTAATATTCGATCAACATAAAACAATTAATAATATGATTCAAAATATTACATATTTGAGTTTAAATTAAAACTGATTAATGAATAATTTTATTTTATTCGAAAAATTTAATAGCTCAACTTAAACTCAACTAAATTTAAAAATTAATATTTATGATATAATTGATTCATATAACCAATTCAAAAAAAAAAAATGAGATGATCATTTAACTCAATGAATCCACATATGCACATATGATTAAAGTTATACTAATAGACATATTATATTATAAAAAAAATGATTTGTATCGATTTGAATGATATTGTCAATGCAACTTTAGGTAATATTATCTTTATTGTCATTGCACTTATATCTTATTATGTCATACATAAATTAAGTTACTCTTTTGGTTCAGTTCTGCAATATATCTTACTGTAACAGGCTGTAATGGGAACCTATTCAACAATCGTGCATTTACATTTATCGTTCATGTACCACCAAACTTTATTTGGCGAAATGCTTGAAGTGCTGTCAATTTTATTTTACATGTGAATTGGTCTGAAGAATGTCTATATCTCCCAAAAAGATTACAGGTATGTTTGGTTTTGTTTTGGTTGGTTATTTTGGTGAGAATTGTTGGTGAGAATTTTATGGGGACACGTGCATTATTGGTGAGATAGTGTTTGGTTTAATTTGAGAATTGGTTTTTGATTGTTTTTTTTGGGTGAGATAGTGTTTGATTTAGTTTTGTTTTGAGAGGGAACATAAGTTACTTTAGCAGTCAAATCATGACAGTTTTTATCTGTTAATAATTAAATAATAATAATAATAATAAATTATATTAAGATTGTAATAATTATATTATAGATGAATATTTATTTATAAATATTACAATTTAAAAAAAATTATTAAATATTTATATAATAAATGACTTAAGTTAATATATATTATTGAGTATAAAAATAAATTATTACATATTTATATTTATTTATATATGTATATATATACTATACAAATATAGTCATAGAATTTATTATAAATATGTGTCGTTTTTTCACTTGGTTATTAAGAATTAAGTATTTACTATCTCTATATTTTTGTAAAATAAAATTGAAAAATAAATAAATATGAGTTGGTATGTTACCTTAAAAATTATATTAGTCAATTATAAGTGTTCTAATAGGGGTCTACTGCCATCTATTGACCTGATTAGAAAAATAGAATTAATTTATCAAAAAGAATGTGACATAACCATACCCTTTTTTAAACTTCAAAATAAAATTAAATATAAATATATAATTTTTTATATAGATATTGTTGCCTTAATTTAACATCAAGTTTTTTGTCCAAAACCAATATTAGAAAGCAGGTTTGATTTTCAATTATAATGTATGTTACTATTTAATTTGTTACTTGAGTTACTGAATTAAATATTTTTATACTTGATTACAATATTAGAACTAAAATTTTTCTTCAAATAATATATTATTTTAACATATGTATAATAAGATTAAAGATATGGGCACTAATGTCATATACATTGTATTTACATCCAAGCTAAGATTATGTTTGATTTTGTTTTGATTGATTATATTGGTGAGAATTCTTGATAAAACTATTTTTAAGACACATGTATTTTTGATGACATAATGTTTAATTTTATTTTTAAAGCGAACATAATGTTATTTACAGTAAATTATGTAAGCTTTTGTTTGTTAATAAATAATTAATTATTAAAATATTAAAGTAGTAATAATAGTTATTTACATTATATACATTTGTGTGTAATAGTAGTTGATATATATATACATTTATGTGTAATAGTAGTTGATATATTTAATTTTTACCAATATATATAAATAAAATATGTTGATATTCATATATATTACATGTGTATGGTTTATGTATACTTAAACAGCAAAATGATATATATATATAGTATGTATACATATATATTCTATACGTGTATATAAATAGTCTATGAATAAATACAGACACATAATGTATAATTTGTATTCTATACCCTTAAATATTTATTCACTATCCATATATATATATATATATATATATATATATATATATAGTCATATGGTACACATATATTTTTAAATATTGTATATGAATATAAATTTCTTATAAATATTAAATATATTTAATAAGAGGATGGAAGAAGACAAAAAAAGATATTATAGGGGACAAAATATGGTTGTGAATAAGTAGGAGAGAGAAAGATAAAAATTGAGTTTTATTTTTGGTCAAATATTGTACTTTTTTCTTGCCAAAATTGTACTTTTTTCCTAGCCAAAATTTCATTAACCAAATACTGTTGGAAACAAATCCAAACATAGGCTACGGTTTCTATGTGCATAAATAGTGGAAACTGTTATTATCTTTGTTTTAAGTTTTTATCTTAATACTATAACATATTACCGAGCAAACTATTTATAAACTAGAATAGATTCTTCAGTACCATATAACTTATATATTTGTTAAATATTATTGCATTTTATATATCAATACAGATGTGACATGTTTCAACATGTGTTTCGGTGTTTTTTCATTTATTATTCTTCTTTGTATACTTATGTGACATTATTTGATGATATTCAGCAAAATTATACTGAAATACTTTTACACTAACAACTAATAAAATGACATATCCGAATGATATAACGTGCGTAGCACGGAGCACACACTAGTATATATATATATATATATATATTAATATATATATAGGAGGGCTGTCAGTTATTTTTTTTAAACCTCCAAAATATTCCAAAACTTAGATTCTAATTTTTAGATAATTTAGAAGTAATTTATTATAAAATTTTAGAATTAATTATAAAAATAAAGTAGTTTCACCCATTACCATGACCTCAACTACCCCATCCCATTATCCACTCATCCATTGTGTACGTGAGTTCTCACAACTCATTTACCACTCTTTTGTTTTCAAATTTTTACATAACTTCTCCCAATCCAAAGCTTCAATTTTGATTTCGGAAACAATCTTTCAATAAAATCACTCACCAAAAAATCCGGATTTAACCTCACAATATCAACTTCTAATTACTCTCATGCAAAACGGATGGTATGTTAGTCCATTATGGAAATTTTTGAGTTTCAATATTTAAGGAATTATGGAAAACAACTGTATGAAATTGAAAGAACTCTACGAAAATGATGAATAGAAGAGACCCATCAGCAATATTAATACGGTGAACAATATTTCCCTTTCTCATTGTTGATTTTTTTTTTAATTTTTATTATTATGTTGATTTCTCTACTGTAATTTATATGATGTAAGTTCTTCTTCTTCATGTTGTTTTGTGATATTTGACATAGACATTTTCTTTCTCATTAAATTAATTCTACATATTCCATCCTATAATTTTATTTTGTTATATGTAGAATTGTGGTTTTATCGCTTCTTTTAAAGGTTATAATTATAATTGTTTGATTCAAATGCATTCTATTAACAATCTAACCCTCTCTTTACGTGTATGAAGTCATCTTCGATGGAAATGGCAAATTACCATCAAATTCTTTTTTGCCGTGCTATTTATTAGTGGATATGTTTCAATGATTTTTAATTTCATTCAATTAAAATTGCAGAAATGGAGGTTTGAAGAGTGAATTGAGAAGTTTATATAGAAGATAAAATAATGACCTTACTTTTTACTTTGTCAGGTATTTCTAAAATTTTATTTTTATTTTTATTTTAGTGTATTGCTATTATTATTTACTGTAATATTATCAATATTTAACATAAGTAATAAGTTAATAACTTTCCATTATCTTCATGAAAGAGATTTTCATTTATAATATAAGCAAAGCACATAAGTTATTAATTTTTTATTATTTTTTATGTATATAACTTCCGGCTATATCAACTTTCCTATGTTACGCAAATATTCTCCCACAATCGTCCCTATTTCAAATCCTATGAACTTCCCCATCATCCCACATATTTATTCCACGGCCATATCAAATTATGAAAATTAAAATAATTACATCTTAATCAGTAAAATGACATCTGAATTATGTATAATCAAGTAGCAACTTGAAAATGGTGAAATATATCATGAATTCATCATCATTGGCACCTGCAGTAGGAGGCATAGCAAGACAACTCTAGAAGTAAACATTTGGAACTATTAAAAATTTTTGCATTCTTTTTCTATCATAAGGCTGTATTCATTTCCCTCATTGTAACGTCATCTTTTTAATCTTCTTATTTTCTAAAAATTGTCTTATTAAAAATAGTTTATATTTTCAATATCAATGAAAGAATTATATCATATTCTTATTATGTTACTTGGATTATAATGTGTGTTATATTGTTTATTTAAAAGAAATTAAATCACATGCCGTGCGTAGCACGGGGCACACGCTAGTATATAGATATAAGAGGGCTTTCTTTGACTTCTTTGACCATTTAAAATCTTCTAAAAAACTAAATTCTAATTTTTAGATAATTTTGAATTAATTTTATTGTTAAAAAAAAATATTTGTTAGTTTACTCAATCATCTCAACCGTCTCCCGCTATCTATACCATTATCCAAAACTTTAGATACATTTACCCCTCTTTATCCATAATTAAGGAGGGGATGCTTTAAATTCAAATCACTCAACCGTATTCCATATTTCAAAAGTCCATCACGTATGATCTCTATTTCTAAACTTTTGCCCCCTACATTTCGTAGAGTGCAATTTGTAATCAATAATGGTTAATCTCTTTTATTTTAATTTTTAATGGTTAATCACTTAAAGTTGATTTGATTGGGTTTGTATTTTTTACAACATTGTTTTTGCCCTTTTCTTTCTATCATGTTATGCCTGATAAATCTAGGGTTGATAAAAATTATAAAAGCTAGAAAATGATTGAAAGATCTACTCAAAATAAATAAGTATATATGTGATTGCAGTGACGACAGCCAAGGCCGCCTTCGCAAAGCGACAGTTGCAGCTGCACATGAAGATCTAGTGGTGGTTAGCATGGCAGAGGAGCTTTGTTTAGTGGTAACAGAGAGAAATTGGTTCCTGTGAATATTCAAGCTCTTTTTAGAGGTTATTTGGTCAATGGTCAGTATGATTTAATTTTGTTAAATTTTATATATTTTTATTGTATGGGATATGATTTAGTTTTCGTTTTATGTTTTTTGTTTTTTCAATCATTTTTCTGATTTTTCTGTATTCAAATACATTACTGAAAGTTCATTTATTTTATTATGTTTTTGCCTATTTATTTTTAATTTTTAATTGAATTATTTTTCTATGGAATTTGAATAATTAAATAAATTTATCTATTAATATTAATATTGCAGAACAATGTTGGAACAATGTTGATTCAAATCAAATCTAATTTCTGGCTAATTTTGTATAATTAAATATTAATAATATTATTAACTTAAATTATGTGTTTTCTTATATCATTGAAATTATCATCTTTACTGTCATTATGGTCAAATGCCATCGCGCCACCACCAACCAACTGTTCAGGTTCATATACAAGTTCACAGGTATGAATATGGGTATACCTTTTGTATTTTGTGAATTACATATTAGGTGATTAAGTTTTTATGTGATGGTGAAAGTCATTTATTTGTTTATGTGATTTTTTTAATTTTCCGATTCGTCTTCATAATTTTTCACATTATTTTTCCCGAAAATCTAATCTAATCATTGGCATTCACACATTCATTCCCACCGAGTTAGAATTAATGGATTGTAAAACTTTCTATATGTTAATAAAACAATACATTTTGGAGTAATTAATTTAGGAATTGAGCCGCAAGATATTGGTATGCATCTTTGGATTGTCCGACATGATACATTATGATTTTTTGAAGTGTCCGTGCATCACAGATTCTAGATTTTCCACTTGCAATACCAAATGCTCTGGTGCTTACAGTTTCTTCGAAGCATAATATCGGGGTGTAGATATCGTGAAAAAGTGGATCTCTCAAGAGGGTAAAAGGTGTAAGGATGGCCAAAAGCTTGAGTTGTATGGGTGCTTGAAGGAAGTGAGAAGAAGAATATATAAATACCATAAGCTGGACGGTCTAAAATTTTAAAAGTCAAAATTTGTTACAATTCGTATTAATAACCATTGCAATCTCTTCCACTATCCTCTTACAATTTCTTCATTCATTAAAGGTGAAGTCAATAATCTAAGGATGTTAAGGATTCAAGGAAGATAAAGCAAGACATGTTCTTCATTTCTTTATGAATTTATTTTTCTTTTTTACTTTGATTAATTTAATTTAGACTGTCATTATATGAACTAGAATTATTTTTCAAACAATAAATTATTTAAACAATTTACAAAATAATAGGGGTGAGATATCACAGAGCGGGGAATTTTTTTTTTCGTTTTCAAATGCCAATTTACAGTAAATTAAATATTCAATAACGAGCCATGAGTTTGGAATGTGATTAAAAGTTTTAAGGAAGAGTACGAAGGAAAAGAGTACGAAACAAGTGGTGCAAACGAACCAGATTGTGAGGTTTGGGCTGACGAAGAAAGAGGAGCCAGAGAGGAAGCGAGTTCCGATTGAGAAGAGCCGAGTACAACCGGCCGAGCACAAAACGATTGAACTCGTCCTAGGGGACGAGAAAAAAATCACAAATATAGGTACTATGATGCCAAAAAATCTAGAATTAACGATAATAACCTTCCTTCGTGCTAATATTGATATGTTTGCATGGCAGGCGTCGGACTTTAAGGGGATTGACCCTGAAGTCATAGTACATAGGTTAAATGTAGACCCGTACGCCAAACCTGTGAAACAAAAAAGGAGAAATTTTGGCCCGGACCATAATAAAATCATCAACGACGAGGTGAATAAGCTATTAAAAGCCGGCTATATCAGGGAAATTAATTACACGGATTGGTTAGCAAACGTGGTGCTAGTTCCAAAGACTACAGGGCAGTGGAGGATGTGTATTGATTATATAAATCTCAACAAAGCTTGCCCACGAGACCCATACCCATTGCCTCGTATAGACCTCCTCGTTGACTCGACTGCGGAGTGTGCTTTGCTTAGTATGATGGATGCTTACCAGAGCTTTAACCAAATAAGAATGGCACCCGAGGATTGCGATAAAACTTCGTTCATAACGTCCAGAGGGGTTTACTGTTATAATGGCATGCCTTTTGGATTAAGGAATGCCGGGGCCACGTATCAGAGGCTCGTGAATCATATGTTCAAGGAAGAGTTAGGTAGCACGATGGAAGTATGCGTGGATGACATGTTGGTTAAGAGCAAGGAAGAGGCAAATCACTTAGAGCACTTGAGGAGGTCGTTTACAATTATGAGGAGATACGGAATGAAGCTAAATCCAAATAAATGCACGTTTGGGATACGTGGGGGAAAATTCTTAGGGTACATGGTTACGCAACGAGGTATTGAAGCCAATCCAGAGAAAATACAAGCTGTATTAGATATGCAATCCCCGAGTTTCGTCGCAGACATGCAAATGCTAACCGGGAAAATGGCAAGTTTGAGCCGCTTCATATCAAGGTCGGCTGACAAAGGTCTCCCTTTTTTCAAAATTTTAAAAAATATTAAGCACTTCGAATGGTCGAAGGAATGCAAGAAGCTTTCTAGAATTTGAAGAAGTATTTAACAAGTTCGCCATTGCTCACCAAGCCCGTAGAAGAAGAACCACTCCTGTTATATTTGGCCGTCTCGGTGAATGCAGTCAGTGCGGTATTGGTTCGTGATGATCAAGGTGATCATCGTCCAGTATATTATGTGAGCAAAACGATGCTAGGGGCCGAGAAGAATTATACCCAGATTGAAAAATGGGCACTAGCCTTAATTACAGGAGCTCGAAAGTTACGATCATATTTTCAATCACACCAAATTATCGTCCTTATGGACCAACCATTGAGACAAGTTCTCTCTAACCCAGATATATAAGGTCGTCTCGTTAAATGGGCAGTTGAATTGGGTGAGTTCTCGTTGGAGTACAAACCACGAACCGCTATCAAGGCGCAAGCCTTAGCAGAATTTATAGTTGAAATGGCATCGCCCAACGAGGCATCCGATGCATGAGGTAGCATGAATTTAAAATTACCCTAAAAAGTTACGATGTATATTTGTCTCACAACGTACTAAGAATTGGTAATTTTTCTTAAAACAGACGATGACAGACAGTGGACATTGCACGTCGATGGCTCGTCTACGACCCAAAAAGGAGGTGCGGGGGTATGGCTGCGAGATCCGCAAGGTATTGAACGTTCTTTCGTAATGTATACGAAAGTCTATATTAAATAAAAATATACGACTGAAACGACTTTTTTGTTTCTCTGTACCAAGGATATGACCACGAATTCGCGATAAAGCTAGATTTCAGTGTGACAAATAACGAGGCCGAGTATGAAGCAATGCTTACAGGTATATAATTTGATAAAATGACCGCATTGTGTGCATTCAAAATATTGAATATGAAGCAATGCTTACAGGCTTGAAAATGGCAAGAGAGCTCAACGTAAAAAGATTGGACGTCTACACGGACTCTCAACTCGTGGCAAATCAAATTAGCGGTTCTTTTGAAGCAAGGGAATTGAGCTTATCATCGTACTTATCAAAGGTGAGGGATTTAATGGCTCAGTTCACCAATATAAGCATCTTTCAAATACCTTGCGAAGAAAATAAGAGAGCATACGTATTATCGAAGTTTGCGAGCTCCGCTATAGGTCTCAAAACGAGGAAAGTCACATTGTTGGTGTCCAGCCAGTCACAAATCGAATATACGATTCAAGCCCAAGAGGTGATAACAATTTACACATCGGATGGCTGGAGGTCTGAGATCTATAAATATTTGACTGAGAAGGTATTGCCCGAAGACAAGAACCAGGCTCGACGGATCGCTTATAAAGCTTCTATGTTTACCATAGTAGAGGGAAAGCTATATAAACAATCCGTGATGGGCCCCTTGCTTCGTTGTCTGGATGGGAAGGAGGCTGAGTACGTAATGAAAGAGATCCACGAGGAAAGTTGTGGTAACCACTCTAGAGGACGAGCTCTAGCTCAGAAAATATTGCGCCAAGGGTATTTCTGGCCAACGATGGTAGCAGAGTCGCGTCGTCGTTT